>CM021734.1:94131250-94236278 GCA_011075105.1 Heteronetta atricapilla | reverse complement strand
AAAGAAAAGAAAAGAAAAGAAAAGAAAAGAAAAGAAAAAAGGAAAAGAATGGGAAAAAAAGAAGGACTTTTGAAAGGTCAGGGCTGTGTTAGGATGAAGAACAAGAACGGGGTGGCCGTGTTTGCAGGGTGCTGAGCTGGGAGCAAGGCTCGGTACTCTGCTGGTCAGTTAATTACTGGGTGAACCTGAAGACATCACTTCACATTTTGTGTCGCAGCCTCTCCATGCATGAAATGGAGGTAGTGCGAAATGATGCTCACTCATCATCATAAAGATTAAGAGGAGCCAGGCTTTGCTGCTCAGCTTCCTAAAGGGGGGTCACCTGCGGGACATGGGGCTGAAGGGTGGGGGGTGTTGGGGCTTGGAGAAGGGCCAGGGGGGCATGGCAAGGGACCTCGTGCCAGGGCTGGATACTTGTCTGCGGCACCGAGGTGTCTGGATGAAGGGTTATGGGGGTTTGAGCACATAACCTGCACCCCCAGAGGTGGTCTGGGGTGGAGATCCAGGTGGTCTTGTTGCAGGGGATGGACCGCAGGTGCTGTTGCTGGCAGCGGGGGCAGGATTTGGCCCAGGACTTCAGGGCTGTGCCTCCAGCAGCGAGCAGCCCACACCAGGACACAGCTCCTAAGGGGACGGGGCTGCTGCTGTCCCCCCCCCAGCAAGCGCCCAGAGCGGGGCTGCAAAGAGAAGGGGGCTCGTGGGGTGCTGCGACCCCCCCGGGAGGGATAAAACCCATGGGGGCCGGGGGGAAGCGAATGCCCCAGGATGCGGAGGGGCTGTCCGGAGCCCCAAATCCACAAACTAGGGGGGCAAACCCCCCCGGGGGGGACTCGGGGCGGGGGCCGGGCAGGCGGGGAGGAGGGAGGCCGGGCCTCCAAGCCCCTCCCCGCGGACCGCGGCCGCTGTAGAGGCGGGGGCGGCGGCGGAGGCAGCCCGGGGAAGGCGGCGAGGGCTGCCCCGCCGCTCGGGCTGGAAGTTTGCTGCTGGAAGGGGAGAAAAAAAAAGGGGGAAAAATTAATAATAACAATAATAGGAATAGGAAAAGAGTAATAATAATAATTATAATAATATAAAATTATATGATCATCATCATCCTCATCATATAGGAGGGATAAGAAGAAGAGGAATAGGAATAGCTCGAGGCTGCTGCCCCGGAGGGATGCGGGGGAGAGCGGCCGCCGGGAGCCCCCCGGCTGCGGGCAGGACCCGGGGCCGGCCGTGAGCTCTCGCCCCGGGAGGGCCGGGCCGGGGCCGCCTCCCGCCTTGCCCAGCCTCCGCGCATCCTCCGGCACCGCCTGCACGGGCCGAGGTGTGCCGTGCCGAGCCGTGCTGAGCCGTGCCGTGCCGTGTCGGTGTGATCCGAGCCGTGCCGAACGGTAGGATGAGGGGCATCCTCTACTTCTGCACGCTGATCCTCCTGGGTGAGTAGGAAAGCCGGGGGGACAACTTTCTGCTGGGGGGTGATCGGGGGGACACCGCGGCCACCCTCCCTCGGGTTGCCCCTCGCCAGCCCCCCGGGCAGCATCACCCGGCTCTCTGTCGTGCCTGCTCGGGACCCAAGCGCTGGGACCTATCCTGCCGTCGCTCCGGATAGTCCTGCGTGCACTGGTGGCTCCTGGACCCGGGGAACGAACGCACTTCGTGCCGGGGAAGAGGAGCTTGGGGGAGAGGCGTTGAGAGCAGATTTTGCACTGCGCCGGGCAATGGGGTGATGGAGAAATGGGGAAATGTCGGGGGTTTTAGGAGCCCCAGCCCCAGCTGTGCTGGGTGTACTGGGTGTGCTGGGTGCTCTGGGTGCTCTGTGTGAGTTGGGTGCTCTGGGTGTACTGGGTGCGCTTGGTGCGCAGCGCCGAACGCCCGGGCAGCCGCGGGTGCCCCTTGCCGAGCCGTGTCCCCGCGAACTGCGATGCCCGCGGGGCTTTTTGCACCGAGAGCGGGCTCCGAAGACCCCAGCCGTCTCCCTCAGCCCCACGCGAGCTGTAAGGCGACCGCCGTCGCGGGTGGGAGACGCTGTCCCCCGTGGGATGCTGCTGGGGCCGCTGCAATGGGGACCGCGGATGCTCTCTGAGCATCCCGCTCCCATCCCGGGGACAAAGCCCGGAGCTCCCCCCGGCCCCGGGACCGTTTAACCAGGCGTGAAGGGGCTGCAGCCCCCCGGCTGGCAGCCCCCCGGCAGCGGGCGGCCACGGCTGGGAGCCGCCTCTCTTTGGCTACAACCCCGACAGCTCCCCTTAGGTTTTTTTTTTTTATTATTATTTTATTTTCCTCCCCCTTGCTCTTGTTTGAGGCGGCAAAGCCAAGGATTTGTGCTGGGGGTAGGATGCTCAGGTCCTACTCGGGTGACCGGTGGGGGAGGAGGAGGTCTTGAGGTGTAGGGAGGTGGCTGGGACATCCCGGCTCCGCACCGACCCCCTCCGCACCTCAGCACCGGCCCCGGTCCTGGGCAAGAGCCTCAGGAGTTGTGTTTTTTTTTCAGCGAAGATGGCTTTGACAGGGCTCCAGGTAACTCCTCGTGCTCGCTCTCCTTGTCACTAGATGTCACCAGCAGCAACTCTCGCAAGTCCCGAAGGCAGAGGGGGGATTGCGACCCCCCGAAGGGACCGTTCCAGCCCTGGAGCCCGGACAGGACCCAGGCTGGTTCAGCTCCTGCCTCGCAACCTGGGCTGGAGCTGAGCCTGGGCTGGGGGAGGTCCCAGCCTCCCTGGGAGGCTCCCAGGGTGTCTGGGTGGGAGGCCAGGTCTCTGCAGGATCCATTTTGCGAGTGGTTCGGATTGACTGAGTCACTGATTGACCGCCTGATTGACTGCCTGGTGGGCTGATTGATTTTCTCTAGAGAAAGTGGACGGAGAGAAAAGAGCTGCTGCAAATGGCCAGCTCTCCATTGTCGGCAACGCAACTGGGATTAGTGGGGAGGATTTAAGGATACACTCATCATCTCTCACCCCAACCAGAGCAGTACCATCAGCTAGCAGTCACCTTCTGCTCTCAGGACCTCCAGAAGGATCTCATCACCTCCAGACTGGTTTCAGACCCTTGCAGGCTCAGCACTGTCTCAGCAGATGCCATCCAACACCCTCCGTTTGCTCTCCAGATGTTTCCTAGGTGTTTGGGTTATGGATGGACAAATGCTGCTCATTTCCATGTGCAGGGATCTCCCCCAGGGATCAGGCTGCTGGTGCCGAGCTGGTGCCGGCATCCTCTGCAGCTGCCAGCACAGCAACACGCAAAAAAACCACGTGGGCTAGGGTGGGAGAACCTCGCTTTTGGTGTGCATGTCCCCCATTTTGGGGATGACGCTGGGTGGTGGAGGCCGGGCTGGATGAAATTCGGGCTCTCCGAGGTGGTACAGGGCAGTGTCACCATCACCAGGAGAGCTCCCGCTGCCACTTCACACCCAGCTCCCTGGTGGTAGGGGCACGCAGGGGGAGCCAGACCAGGCAAATTTAAGTATTTGAACACATTTTTATTTTCTCAGCCACTTTTCAGCCAGATCAGCTCCCTGATCTGTCTCTCCAGCAGCCACAAGTAGAGCAGTTCCACCAACAAGGGCAGTGTAAGACCACACAGCCAGGGACAGGAATGTGGCTTTGGGGACATTAACTGCTGCTTTGGTGTCCCCTGATATTTGTTTGTATCTGTGCTATTGGCTGGAAATCCCACCCACAGGACACTGGTCGGGTAATTTCAGGTGACAGAGGAAATTCAACTCTCTGGAAGGCACTGATACATACAAAAATATAAAGAATATAAAATAATATAAAGAATATAATTAATTTTATGAGGATACAGGGCTGTCCTTCTAACTAGCCCCCAAAGCATTGATTGTGTCTTGTGCAGCGTTCAGAGGGCACATCAGTCCCTGCAGAGACAAACTAATAATTAAAGGATATGAAAATACGTGCTAGAGGCGAGCACAGAAACACAGTAGTTTGCTGTGAAGTCCCAGTAAAACCATTTCAAACCCCTTCTGGAGCAGGGGGATGGAGGGCAGCATTCTGGAGTGGCATCTGGGCCGTCTTCTTCTGTCAGCCTCCGAATTTACCTGGCAAGTTTTACCACGCGTGGTAGTTAGCATCATTTCTGACATATGTTTCCCACGGCCCCTTCACAGATGCAATCAAACACGAGAGATCATCTGGCGGGTTTTCACCTGGTTCAGGAGCTCAATTCCCAGAGGGAGAGCAAAAAGCCTCAAAAAAAAAAAAAAAAACCACCAAAACATCTGTGCGTACGAGAGAGGGAAACGCTCCCTAAATTAGTGCCTTTGTCAGCTCTGACAGGAGCAATCCGTTATTTGCATCCGTAAGAACGGGATATTTATGTCTCTTCATACTGGCACGGAGAAGAAATAAAACTTCTCCCTCAACAGGCTGTCCCCTGACACTGTGCAAATTCCTCCGCGGGGGTATTGCCACACCCAGAAAACAATATTATTATTTTTTTTTTTCCAGGGCTCTAGAGCCTAAAAAACCAATTACCCCTGGGTAAAAATTACTACTAGTTAAGGTTAATAATTACAGTGGATTACTGAGAGCAGGGTTCATTTTGCTGTTGGAGAAAGAAATGTCTTCTGTGCTCTCCTGGCTGTTTTCACAGGCATTTAATGTGCCTGAAATTCATCATTTCTGCACAAGACTTGTTCATTTTTATAACTTTCTGCCTGGTCATTTTTAAACATGACTTTCAGTGTGGCTAAAGTTTGTCAAGTTTCAGTAAAAATAATACTTTGCTAGCAAGAAATCCATGATTTTTTTTTTTTTTGCCCTCCAGTGGATTTTATTTTCCTTCTGCTTCTTTAAAAAAAAGGACCCCCTTCTTCTCAGCCCAAAGGTGTAAGAGAACAAATTCAAAGGGAGTTCTCCTGCTAAAAATAATAATAATAATAATAAAAATAGAGGGACAAAATTCCTTGAAAAAATAAATAAATAAATAAAATGGAACAAAACAAAGAAAAGCTTGTTCCCATCAATCTTCAGTTCAGCACATTCCCATTCTTTTAAAAATACATCTGTCAAAATCCCCTCTGGTAACAAGTTCTGGCAGCGGACCTCCAGGCTGGAGGGGCTGGTGGTGGGGGCTGCGTGATGGTGGGTGCAGGAGCAGGACGTGTCCACCAGGACGTGTCCAGCACCCTTCAGCTCTGCTGGCCACCACACCTGTAAAGGCTCAAACGTGGGATTTGTGGGGTTGGGCTCCTGGTGAAAGCATGCTTGGAAATCGGGGCTGGGAGGCTGGGTTTGGAAAGGTGGATGGGAAGTGGAGATGGAGCAGGAGGAAACCTGACTTTGGTGTGACTGGGGGTGGGTGTGCTCAGGGGTGCCCAGGAGGGGTTGTGGTGGTCAAGGTGATGGAGAGCAGGGTCCCAGGATATTTGTATGGAGAGGACAAAGGATTTGCAGAAGATGAAGCCCCCTCTTGCTCTGGGTGAGGAGATTCCCTGGCCACAGGGAAGAAAAATGAGAGTTCAGGAAGGAAAGGCTTCTTCTAAGGTCACATTGCATTGAAATCACCTGTGACTCCTCCAGGATTTCGGTCTAATAAGAAGTGATGCCACAGCTGGCACCTGCTGAGCTGAAGGGAACTCGGCAGGTGCTGAGGCAGGCTGGTGTCTTCATGAATATTTCCAAGCACCTCCCCTGCATCTTAGACAAGCTAGGCTGGTAAGAAGCTATCCCCCAGCTGCAGATCTGCCTCAAGAGGCCCAGCAGTGCCCCATCTTCCCTGCTGCTGGGAATGGCACCCATGCAAGGCACGGAATAGCCAGCCCTCTGCTGTGTCCTGGACATCCCAAGCTCCTTCTGGTCCACCTGATGGGAGCTGGTGGGGCGGTAGCTGGGATTTAGCTGCCTGCAGCAAATGGCATAGATGGGAGAATGATGCCCAGATATTCAGACTGAAAAAAAAGCCACCACATCTCTGAGTCTCTGGTCCACCTCTTATAGGGAAAAAGTGTTTCCCTGTGTCGTACTGGGCAAATATATATTCTCCAGCTCAGAACTGCCTTAACTGTATCCTGCCACCCTCAAGCCTTGTCTCCTTTCCCCTCCCTCTATGCGAATCCCTGATGTCCCTGCGCAGGCAGCTCCTCGGCACACACGCTCCTCTCCCTGTCCGAAGCCATCCAGGAAGCAGTTTGCCTGAAAGACACGATAAAAAAAAATAGTTGTGCTGCTGTTTTGATTTATTGGATCCAACTGGAAAAAGCTGCCTGTGATACCTGCCCTTGCTGAGTGCCTTGACAGGGTTATTAGCAGCGCTCCCCATGCTACCGCTGACATATGGGTTGGCAGGTCATTTTGACACAAGTGCAGGCAGCTGGTTTCAAGTTCGTGGGTCCAGTTTATTGAGGAGAAAAGAACCGGTCAGGCTTTCTGGTGCTTCTTCCCAAAGCAGGATCAAATTGCTCATCTTTCATACATGGCTGGGCCCACCCATCTATTCTTGGTCCCCACGGGGGTGGCAGTCCGCTTCGGTTATGGGATTTTAAGCAAGTCCAGATGCTAAAGGTCTGGGAGTTGACCAGAGAAACCATTGGGCTTTGCTTTCTATTTCACTATCCCTGCTTCTTGTACAAAGAACAAAAGGCCAAGTGCATAACTCAAGACTCAACATTAATGCTTCTGTCCAAGCTCCAGGACTTTAACCGTAAGCGGTCCGTGTTATATGCTCGCAGGATGCCTTGCACACATGAGCTTCAGGTCTCTTCTCCCTCGGAGGATTTTAGCTGCTAACAGCTGGAAAACCCACGAGGAACTGGGGTGCCCATGGGAAGTGCTCAGCTCCTCAGGTGGCTGCAGGAGGAGTGGGTTTGGGGGTCCATGTGTGCGCGATTTGAGGTTTGGAGACTCATCTGAATTGGGTCCAGAAAATGCTCAGCTCCTGGGGGAGCTCCAGGGTGCTTTCAGAGAGCATGAACTGAACACCATCTCTGCAAAATAATCAGGCTTTGCTTTGAGCTTCGCATCAAACGAGTCTGGCTGATGTCTGCACAGCAGCCACCTGGGAAATCCCATCATCCTTGATTAAACACAGCAAAGGAAGCCCAGGGCAGCCACAGCCCCTGGGGAAAGGGAGCCTTCACTTGGATGACGGCTGTGAGTTTTTGGAGCAAGCCTGGTGTCTGGGCCACCACTCGTACAGGGTTCATGTGGTCCTGCCCGTGAGAGTTTTACAGAAACACTCAAATCAATCTTAAAGGGGTTTGAATTTCTCTCTTTTTTTTTTTTTTATTTTTATTTATTTTTTTTTTACTGTAGCAGACTTCACTGAATGCTTTGTTCTATTTTATTTTTTTTCTCCTGCTGCCCATACTGGACCCTCCAAAAGTATCAGCTCCACCATGACTGTAACCCACCTTTTCTTCCTGTCCATTGCTCACCAGTATCACCAGTAACTGGTGTCCAGGACCCCCAGGTGCTGGATGGAGGCGATTCTTCAGCTTGTAACCAGCCTGTCCTCTCTTCCAGCTGAAGGGATTCAGAACTGCCTGGAGAGGGAACTCAGAGCTTCTCAGAGCTACCTCTCCCCGTGACTTTGGGTAAACAGGTCTTAATAACAGGCTGGGTATTTCTTCTGAGGTTTTAACTCCCGTGCATGCCAAGAAAAATGCATCTCCCCATGACAGCCTTCACAGCGAACTCCCAGACGTTATTCGGCTGGCTCCGTTACCTGTAAGCTGGGAAGAGGCAGCAGATGCCTCCTGCAGCGCTGCACGCTTTTTTTCCTCTCTTGCTTCCCGAGCTTCCCTTTGATGTTCGTTCTGTACAGCAGAAGGCACCTTAAAAAGATGTCACAAAAGGCACGAGGCGACATAAATCCACGTGTGCTGAATCTTCTGTGATAAAGGCTGCAGGTTGGGACGGCGTGCTTGCCGTCTCCTAATGGACAGGAGAGCAAACCAGCAAGCTGAATTATTAGACAGGGCTTAGAATGAATCAAAGCCATTTGACCTGTTTGTGTAAAGCCCCAGACAAGGCTGAGTTCGCCTGTTTCCTCTGCATGGCGAGGAATTACACTCCTCCTTGCAAGGGTTAGTTGATTTATGCCCTGGGTTTGACACACGAGTTATAGCAATTTCACGGTAGCTTTTTTACCCCTTGGTCTGTCCCAGCCACTTCATCTGCTGGAGGGGGGCATGGGCAGGGTCATCGTAGGGTGGGAAGAAGTGCTTGGGAGGCATCATGACCACAGCCCGTAGGATACCCCCACGGTGATGTGAGGGCATTGCTCTCCTCCTCCTGAGGAGCTGGGATGAGGAGGATAAGGGAAGAAATACAGCTGCATAGTGGGAATCGAACCAGGACAACTTCTGTCTGTTAGAGGAAGGGAGAAGAGCAGGTTGCCTTGAGGAAGATGATGCTTTGGGAAGATGATGAAGCCCTTTGAGGCTTCTTGGGGTTTGTAGGCATTAACAAATCTTAAAGCCATGAGCTGTGCCGTTCCAAGGAGCTCCTGAAAGGGGTTGGGTGCCCCCAAAACTTGGTGTTTTCTCCAGTTCAGTGTGCAAGCCAGTGTCTTTTGTGATGGTTTCCCCAGTAATGGCAGGGAAAAAGCAATGGAAATGTCCCGAGACTCAGGTGAAGATCCTTCCCCAAGACTGTCCTTGGGGCTGTCTTGCTGTTTTGGGGAAAAGATAAAGAATTGCATTAACTTTGCGGCATGAGAGCCTTCAGTGTGGACCAGGAGGTGTGGGGAGGGGACAGAGGTGGGAAGCAGAGGAGAAAGGGCTCCTCAGGGGCTGGGCAGAGGTTGCAGATGAACCTTGAGAGGGAATCCGGGAGCTGAGAGGAGAAAGTTTAAGGTTGTAAAGGTCTGAAAGTAAGTCTGGAACTGGGAAAACCCTAGAGTTGGGCTCCCAGCCTGCGAGGGAGGAGATGTGAAGCGGCAGCTCCATCAGCGTGGAGCGTGGCTATGTATGTGCTGGGTAAAGCAGCTCCTGAGTTACCACCCCCACGGGAACGATGCAGGGAAAATTTATCTCCCTCTCCTGATATTGCTTCATTCTTCCTCCCCGCAGACCCAGCAGGCCAGTCCTTAACGTGTGCTAGAAAGCCTGTTTGTAATTAAGTACCTGACTCAAGGGGACCCAGTCCTCTTGTTGGGTTCCGTGTGCACTATTGCATTACCAGAAATATGACTTACAATTGAAAGTAGAGGAAAAATTATACAGGAAAAAAAATAAAAATAAAAACCTAACCAACAAACATAAAGAAAACCAACCAAGCAAACCAAACCAAACCCCTCTAACAGACAGCAAAACAAAATGCAGGGAACTCTCCAAAATGTTCCTACTTTGCGGTCCCCCAGGATCAGGAATTAAGGCGGCTGTTCCTGGGTGTCTCTCAGGTTTTGGAAAACGATGCAAACTCCCTGCATCTCAACGTAAAACAGGGGATGTTTTTATGGCAGATGAATTACTACAAGGCAGAGCCGGGTGATGTTGCAGTGTTTGACCCGGGATATTTGTGTGAAGCAGCAAACTACAAGCTGGGATCAAAATTACTCATCGGTGCATCAGAAACAAGGCGACTTTTAGCAGCACCTGCTGTGCACACCAGCCACCGAGCTCTTATTTTGGTGCTCACGCAGGAGCTGAATTGAAGTGCAGCCGCTGACTAATCTGCTCCGAAAATCTGCCTGCATCCCCTGCGTGGGGATCAGCAGTCCTGCTCCGCGCCGGGATTAGAGGCGTGAGCTTCTGAAGAGAAGGGGCTGGCATCAGGGATGTGCCACAGGGGAGAGGCTGTGGTGGGCAAAAACTAAAAGCCTCTGATGGAAGAGAAGGCTGGAAAACAGAAAAAATACCGGGCTTTTGGTACAATCCGGCTCCCAAACAACGCTGGCAAATCGGGGACAGTAAAAATTGCAATAAAAGAGAGTGCAGAAAATAAAATGCTTGTTGAAGATAATTCCAGGGGACAAAAAAACAAGGGCTAGAATAAAGTCTCGGGTTTCTCTGCTGTGTTTTACCTGCTTTTATTAGGAAAACAGGAACTGGTCTTCCTGGAGGGTCACTGGGCAGGAAGAAACGGGGACGCTTTTTCCTACTCATCCCTGCTGCTGGTCCCAGCAGAATGCAGGCGTGGGTTTCATCCCACCTGTTTTTTACCTGCATTTTTTCTTTAATCAGTGGATTAATCTGCTGGACTTTCACCCTCTCTACACATCTGTATTGCCTTTGAGGATTACAAAACAGAATCAAGGTGATAATTTTAGCCCTTTCCCAGATTTGTTGTCTTTAGCTCAGTGAGATGCACTCCTCCTAAGCCACCAAGGTTTCTTCTCCCCAGGGAGCAGATGGTGATGGAGGGAACAGCCCAGGAGCTAACCAAAAAAAAAAGAGAAAAAGAAAATAAAAATAATAAATAAATTTAAAAAAGATAAGGAAAGTAACACTAAAACAATATTTAGTGCTTTGTTTTTCTACTTGAAAACCCCATTTTTTTCCCAGTGAACACATTTTCCCACAGTTAAAAGAGAAGGAAAGAAATCCAATGGGAAATCCCCAGCTTTCTCCCAGACCTGCCGACTCCAGCCACAGCAGTGATTGGAAACACCTGAAGTTGGTGACTCTGCTGAGGGTCCTGGAGGCCACCAATAAATCACACAGTGCCCAGCAGCCTTCGGAGACACTGGACGTGCTTTTCAAGCCTATTAAAACACCAAATGTTCCCTGAAATGGTTTTGGCCCGGGCCAACTAGCCATCTCGAGGGCTTTGGTCAGGAGCCAGCAACAAGCCAAGGACCATTAGCAGCAGGAGACTTGCATGTGGCTGCTCTGTTTGACAGGGAAGAGAGTTTAATCGCATGGACCAGGCAGCTCTGGGCCATTTGGACCAGCACCTTGATTTCATTTAATTACCTAATGTAGATCCAGCACGAGGCCACCCTTTCCCTCCCAGCCACTGCCCTCTGCTCAGACCCATCCTGCAGATGCTGCTGGGCAAATGTGCCTCAGCTTAATCCCTTTCAGCCCTGCACGTTCATCTTCCTTTCTGCTCTTTCCAGCTCGGAAGGCAGAACACTGTCAGTGACACAAGATAACGTAAAATAAACGGCCGTGCTGCCTAATTTGATTGGGAGCAGATAAATCCCTGTTCCCAACACGAGCAGGTGCATGCAGGCGGCGCTGGCAAGGGGCCGGGGATGCGCATGCACTCGGCGAGCCCATCAGGAGTTTCTCGTGGGGCTTGTGCCCCAGCTGTATCAGCTCCCAGGTGTCCTCTCCAGCACCAAAGCTTTTTCTTGGCTTGCCGTTGCCGTGAGCGTGACCTCTTGGAAGATAAGACACATGAGAGAAGTCTGAGGAAGCTTGATTTATCTGGAGTTGAAAAGGGGAGAAAGACACGGGAGAGAACACGCTCGTGCTCTATAAATACCTTCAAGGTAACAGTGCAAGGGAAGGAAGAGGATTAGTCACACATCTGCAGGGCAAGGAGGGGAGGGGGGTGAGCAACAGCGTGAAGCAGAGGAAGGAAAAGTTTTAAGCCGAGCATTAGGAGCAAAATGTCTAAGCTGTTTTCCTTTCTCGCTTTTGCTGGAAAAGGAAATTGAAGGGCCTCAGTTTGGGCCAGGCTTGAATCTTGATGCAACGGGTTTTTGGGAGAGTCGTGGGTTTTGGCCATGAGGAGTGAATAGTACATCTATGTGTAGGATCTCCACATCCTAGGCGCATCCATGAGCACACAAGGGGTCTGTGTATCCTCCAAGACAGTGGCAGTGTCACCAGGTGCAGGGTCACCCCGTTGCCTGGCACACTTGGAAGTGTGCTGAGGTTGGGCAGAGTTCCTTCATTCTCTTTTTCCCTGCGCCCCACACACCCCACACTCATCCTGAAGGTACCATGGAAGGATGGAGCCGCCCAGCCAAGGGCCTCAGTGGTCATTTTAGGGAAAATCTGGGAGGTGGCTCAGTGAGAGATGAGTCTGGGTCAGCCAAGAGCCTTGGCTAGCCCTGGGCTCTGTGTCTTGTTAGCAGGTTATGAGGAGGATCATCTTGTCTCCAGAAAAAAACCCTTGCTCTCAATGCCTCAGACCTGGCCGCATCCTGCCCACCTCTCCCCAGACCTCCCTGCCCCACAGACCTGGCCCCATCCTCTCTGGAAGTGGAGGTGGGGAAGTCAGGAGCTTGGGGGCAGCCCCATGAAGGACCGGCTCCAAATCTGGCTTGGACAGTCATTCTTCTTGTCACCTTCTGTTATGCTGGGACTCAAAATTCAGCATTTTCCATAAAATGCAGGTAGCTGCTGCCAAGACTTTTCCCTGTCTCCCCAAGCAAATGCCAAGAACTCTTTCTTCTCACAACAAATCAACTAGCCAAATATAGGAGTCCCTGGAGAAAACCCCTCAGGCTAGTAGGAACTAACGAGTTGATCCAGCTGAAGGTAAACAAGCTAATTATGCTGTTAGTCAGCCTGTGGTTTTCTGAGTAAGTAGAGCATGTAGACGTGCCAGTCTGTCCATCCCGAATAACTTACGGGTCCCCCAGCAAGGTTAGATAGGTTCCATACAAGTCTCCAGACATGCTTAGGTCCCACAGGCAGGTGTGAAAGTGGCCATGGGAAAGGCAGGGACAGAGTAGAGTGCATGACACAGGTCTGTAGAGCCTCAGAAATGAGCTCCGTGCATGGATGTGGGTGCTGGGTGAGACTGGTGGGAGCCCAAGTCCTCTAACCATAAAAGTGGTCCATGAAGCCTGCAGGCCTGGGTAGGAAAGGCAAACTAAGAGCTTTACATAAGGTCAGGACTGCTCCTGGGAGGTAAAAGCAGCTGAGCAATGCCAAAGGGGAAGGATGGTCCTGTAGACATTAACCATCACCAACTGTAGACGTTAACCAGCACAAAGCAGCACAACTGTGGACGTAATAGGATGTTTTATCTCTTGGGCGATGCTCTGGACCTTGCTCCTGTGTCATCTTTATCTTCCAAGGAGGGCTACATTTACCAGAGAGATGGAAATGTGCAGGAGCTCATTTTTGCTCAGTTTGCTGACCACGGCGTCCCCTTGGACATGCCAAGGATGCAGGAGGCAGCCGGCAACTGGTGGTGGTGCAGGGAGCGGGGAAAGCATAGGCTGATCTTCAGTGCAAAACCCACCAGAGCAGGGAAAAGCCTCCCAAGGTGATGGCCTCCTGTTGGACAAAACATGATGGTGGGGAGCACCCAGGTGGAGCGAGGCATTCTGGCAGCTCCAGGAGGTGTTTCGGCTCACTCCGGGACTCTGTTGGCACCTCCCGCACGCTGCTCGGCTCAGATGTGACACCCCTGTTCTCCGTCATCTGACGTGGTGGGTGGCAAAGGTTAATGGCACGGCACGCAGTGGTCGATAGCTGTCAGGCACAATAGTTATTGTGACAGCTTGAAGCGAGGAAGGGACAGGGATTGAGTGAATTGGCCGGTGCTGTCTCCCCTTCGGTGCATTCGATCTGTGCGCACCCGACTGAGCCTCACCACTCGTGCCCGTGGTCCCACGTCCTGCTGCCCTGCAAATTCAGGGCCTGGTCCCCAGACACAGGGGATAAAATGCTTCCCCATAGCATTTTACGCAGAAATCACAAGGTAAAAGACCTAAGGGAAAAAAGGGTGAAAGAGAGGGAGGGGAAAAAAATATGTTCCTTCATGGTGCTTTTGTTTTCTAACAATGTTGACATTATGTGGAGTAACCGAGTATAAAATCTGCCTATCGTTTGGGAGCTGGTGTGCAGAAAAGATGCTATTATCTGAGCCTTTTATGCCTCTTTACCCTGTCTGGATCAGAGGAGATAAATGCGTAGATAGGAGCTGAGGCTCCTATCTTTATTTAAGCTGTCAGGTACCGCTACGTTATTTTATGCTGATTGTTATAGAAAGCCTCCACAAAGAGATATATGTTTCTATATTCCCCCACATTTCCTATTTTAATCTATAATTTAATAATAAAAGAGATGTATTTCCCTATATTATTTTTATTTGTGGTGTCAGTGCTTCTCTTTCACTCTTATTTTTCAAATAAACATCCACAGACACAAAGCACTTAAAATATGCACATAATCAATCTTCTCTGTTCTCTTTTGGGCTCCCTTTTGACTATTACTGCAGTCATACTTTAATTTATGCATTAACACAAATCATTTTTAGGACGAGACGGGTTCCCCGTGGGGATGGCAGGCTCGCAGACAGCACATACGTGTGAATGCGTGACCCTGGTTACGTCCAGACATGCTCTCACACCACTCTCACATCCTTGAAGTTTTGCACTTACAGGCATGAAATGGCTCCACTTTTGTAGATGTGAAATTGTCAGTGGGGCCAGGAAGCATCCTTCAGCCCCGTTTTGCCTTTGTTCAATCTGGTTATCTACCAGCTTCCTAGCATGGTTTTGGCTCCTCCTGACCATTCAGTGTCTCAGCACAGCTAGGAGGAGACAAAAACCCAGGACACATGGGCAAAGGTGCCCTGTGCTGATGGGGAACAAGGTTTAAATTGGTGGGCACACGCAAACCACCGCGTGGTTTTGGACCCCAAAGCCAAAAATCTGGTACTGACTGGCTTCTTTCAGTGGTACCAGTAAAACCCAAGATGCCATCAGAAGCAAGGGGCTGACCCCAGTTTCCAAAGAAACACTTCCCACAAGGAGTTAACAATTTCTCAGCCATTTCCCTTCATGTGGGCACCCTGAGGCTGAATTACAAATGGACAAAATGCATGGGACACAAAGCTTTGCTTGGGTAAGTCGAAGTTTGACGTGTCCTGATTCTTCACAGGATTGATAGGGATTTTCTCTTCTGTTCTCCTGTCTGATCTGCTGTTGGTTTTACCAGCATGCCCCCTCATGCAGCCAAGTACCCACCTATCAGTGCATTTACACCTAGACCTTGGGGAGCCAGAGACCATTTGCACCGGCTGGCAATGATAAGGGCAGGATGTTTTGGGATTAACCACCCCCAGATACTTGGGTTTCTGTGTTCATCTCAAGCCAGAGCAGCTCAGAAACAAACAGTGCAGGAGCTTCAAGAATATAAACCCAGTGCTTGAGAAAGGATTTGTTGGAAAAACAAGTGATTGAGTCATTAAGGAGTAAGGACAATATTGGTGCCGAACATGGAAACTTTGGGGCCAGAAGGGACAGTGGAAAGATACCATTTTTGGTAGCTAACTGAAAATGCACCACCTCACAAAGCATTTAGAGGAAATACAAACACTTTCATGTTAGATGAGATTGTTTTCAGATGCCGGGGATGACCAACATCAGGACTTGGACAATATCTTCCAGAATATTGAGATGCCTGCATCACATTAGGGAATTGACCTTCTCAGAGGTTTCTAGGAGAGGTTATAGAGGTTATTATAGGTTCATGAACATCTATATGTCTACAGCCAGCTATCTACTGTATGATTGCCTACTCAGACCTTGGGTGAGTTTCGTTCCATGGAGCCTATTACCATGATTTCTCTGTAGCTTGTTCTCTTTGAGGCTGCTGTAACTTCACCTCATAGACATCAGGGTGGCAAAGCCAAATGGCTCCAGGCAACCCTGTAGGACCCGTGGACAGTCAAAGAAAGTAAAGGGGCGTGTGAACTGTCTTTCTCTTGGTGTAAGAAAGGTGCTTGAAATCATTTCGTCTCATTTCTTTCCTCTGCAAAAACAAGTCTTTCAACTATCTTAAGCCACTTGGAGTCATTTATCTTTTGGCAGAAAGTATCTGCTTTCTACCATAACACTTTTTTCTTTTTTTTAAGGCTTAAAAGAAATGTAATGGACTTTACCGACCTCAAAATTTCCAATGGGCAGAGAGCACAGCAGCACTCGGAAATCTCTGGTTGAGTGGAGGCTGTAGCTGGGCTAGGCTGTGTCACCAGCTGACATCTCCCAAGGTGTGTGAAAGTCCTGCCTGGCCTTCAGGAGAAAAGGGCAGCTACAGCCCTTTGAGTAATTCCCAAGCAGCAACTTGGCAGCTTTTCAGATTTAAAATAGTGAGAGAATTAGTGGAAGTAGTTTCAACCTCAATAATTTTCCTCTTATGGCAGAAAAAAAAAAAAAAAAAAAAAAAGAATCCATGGAAAACTGGGACAGTTTCTTTCCAAGTGTGTTGAAATGGTATCAGAAGTGGAAGGGGGAAATGAGTGAAGCCCAACGTTGGCCCAACACCTCCTATCCTGCACATCTGAACCCTGTGCCATCCAGCATACACCTCTGTTGAATGTATTCTCAAGTCCTGGCATACCAGGAGTTGTAAGGTCTGCTGGCAACATTTTCACTCTATCTGGTCTAAAAACAGCCCCTAATTTTCGAGCTGTAGGAGTTACATCTTTAAGGAGGAAAAAAAAAATATGGAAAATTGAAAAAGTATATGAGAGGTTCCTTCTGCTCCCAAGTAAAAAGTCCTGAGATAGCCTGAAAGGAAAAAAAATACAAGAAAAAGCAGTTGGGAGTCACTGAGTCTAATACAAATGTGCCTCTACCCTGCTGAAATTCTTTTTGCTTGGGTCAATATTTCCGCGTTTAAACCTCATATTGTGCTGCTGCTATCGGGTCAACAGGGCTGCAAGATGTTTCTCAACCTTCTTCCCTCCTCGTGGCAGCAGCGGGGGGGTTGTTGGAGAAGTGCAGGAGCCCAGATTCATGGAGGGACTGAGAGCACAAAGACTACCTGCTGATCCCTTGGCGCTGTGGCCAAAGCAAGGAGCAAAGTTTCCCTGCATGGCAGCAAAGCAAAGTTGGAAGCAAAGTCTGTTTTGTCCTCTCCCCACTAGCTCATAATTGGCATTTAGATTGGAAAGATTTACAAACCACCTTTTCCAGCACATTACCCATGTCCTACAAGAACCCTGCAGTGCAAGCGATAAACTCCTGATCCTCGCAGCCCCCCTGTGCGTGGTGCCTATTCCTGCACACACTGCACATCCTCTGCTCCAACGCCACGCACCCCTGCTCTGTGTCCTACAAGGATGCAGCCCCACTGCAAAGGGAAGGACAGGCTCAGGCAGAGACCGAAGCATCTTCCCTGGGGACCTCGCACCACCTGTGCACGCTGCTGAGATGGAAAATATAAGCACCCAGAGATGGAAAATATAAGCAAGGTGGCTTCATGTGGGTCCTGAATCAAAAGCTCACGGGAAGGAATGACCCAGCTAGGTCCCACTGAAAGCCCTTCTCCTCCTCCACCCTTATCCACCTCTCTTGGCATCTTCTGACAGATGATTGTTACCTGTGGCTGTGTCACAGGCCCTGAAAAGCTGCCTCTCTCCCCACAGCCCGCTGAAGTGAACCTCAGAGATCTGGTCTAATCAGCAGGGTTGCAGGGAAAATAAGATTTATTTATTTTTTTCCTTCCTGGCTGACTTCCATCAGCAGCAGCTCCAGCTCTCCAAGGCACATCTTCTCAATTAATTAATAGAGTCAAACTTTATTAGAGACAATCGTTGGCCAGAAATTACCTGATCCTGGGTTCTCTGCTTTTCTCCTGGCTTCTCCCTGCTGCTTTGTTCCCTCCTGCCTGCCTCACCAGTGAAGTGTGTCCTGGCAAAGCCTGGCGTGGGGAATGGGAGCTTCCTTAAGGAAGGAGGGAAGGAAGAAGAGATGGAAGGAAGGAAGGAAGACAGCAGAGACAGGGGCTGGAGGCTGGGATGGGCTCTGCAGAGCAATCATGTCCCAAACCAGTCTCATCCCCACCAAAACAGCAGCAGCAGAGGCTGCTTCCCTTCCACAGATAAATGAGAGGCATTCTCCGGGGCTGTCAGAGCAGTACTTTTCAACAGCCTCAAATTATTATTATTATTTTCTTTTAACATGAATGCAAATACGTCAGCCTTTCTAGGTGGCTTCATTAACTGCTCAGCACATCACTCAGAGCCTCGCAATTCTTGTCAAGTATCCCCATCCCCATCCCATGCTCATTGCAGAGTCTGAACTCCTCTAATTCTATCTCATGATGGAAAACAGATTCAGGGGAGGATTAAATACACATATATATACAAGAGATAACAGCAATTTTGCTTCTTCCTTGCAGTCACTAAATAACAGGGCAGATACCTGCTGGAGTCACTGCAGCTTACACCCAGAGTAACTCATTGGTGATATTATGGTGATACGGGCAAAAAATGAGTCCCATCCTTGGTTTTAGTAGGTTCGTGTGGAACAGGCAAAGTGGAGCAACGTGTGGGAAGAATAAATTCTTATTTTGCTTCTTGATTGCACAGGAAGGAAACAAGAAGAATGTTACGGGGTCATTATTAAAGATGACCAAACTTAAAAAAAATAAACCTATAAACAGCAGAAAATCCTCACTACAACAAGATTTTTCTGTGTATTTTTAGAAATGCATCTGACTACTTCTTTCGACTTCATTACATGTATTTCATTTCCCAGGAATTTTTCTGATGTTTTCCTCAGAAACATCATGATATAGGGGATGTGCATCACTTTGATATGTCATGGTCAGAGCCTGCGCTTACCCATGTCTACTGCTCTGTTTGTTTAACTTCCCTGCCCCAGTGTTTTGGTGCCTTTGGTCCCCTCGAGCCTGGCCTCGAGATTCAGCATTTCTCCTTGAAAGCCTCAGCTCCGGGCATCAGGTGCTTTCACTTCTTTCCCCTGAGCAGCCAGCTGTCACACACGAGGAGAGATGCTGGAAAGCAGAACGCAGAAGTGAAGAAAGATGTACCGTCTTCTCATCTCTTTTGGGATGCAAAAAGCTGTCCCTTTTCCAATTTCTTTCAAGGTATTTCCAGGATGACTTTGTTTCTCCAGCTGCAACTCCTCGGCTGTATAAGAAGCTCCTTCTCCCCTTGGCCACACGCCACAGGGAAGACCTCCTTCAAAGCCCTCAAAGATGGATGAATTCAATATATTTCCTAAATAAATGAAGCGGTGGCTTCTACGACTCCTTTGAGGCTGGGGAGCTCAGCTGAGAGATTTTTCAGCACCCTGCAAGAAAACACAGCTGAAGAGGCAGTTTTGAGGAAGGGAAAGCCGTGAGCAGCCATCCCTGGCCCTTCTTCATTTTAAGAAAAGTCAGAGAAACGCGGTAAGGATGTGAGCAGAAGGCACAGCACACAGGCTGGCTCAAAGATGTCAAAAGAGGATCTAAACCATTGCTTCAGACATGGATGGGGAAGAGCACGATGACTGATATGCAGGGAGAGGCAGTTTTAAGCATGTTTCGGCAGCTGTGTCTGTCTAAAAGGCCTGAGCCTTAATGTTCAGCTATACAAAAAAAAAAAGGAGATGCCAGCTGTCAAAAGTTGGGACTTTTCATTTTTAACGAAGGCTGGGTACTCTAAAGATTGCAGACCGATATGGCAAAAGAAACGAAGGAGGTCCTGGACGCTGATTAAACCCCACTGGCTCTTTTGTTGCTAATAAATCCCAGAAATCTTTAGAAAGCTCAAACCAAACTTTACGTTTGGTGATGCAGTGATATTTTGCAGCTGAAGCAAATCTGGCTGCGACGATGCATTATCAGCCTTCGCAGAGCTTTGCCTGCCTCCCGGAGGGGTGGAGGTGCCAGCTCTGGTCACCCTGCTCACATCAAAGGTGCTGGTGCACAGAGGAGCTGTCGGGGTGTCTGAAAGCAAAGCCGCCTTTGGAGAGGTTGAGAGCACATGTTTACAGATGAAATGCTTTTCGTGAGCTGCTTGGGAGCAGAGAAATGTGAAGAGGAGAACAGATTGCCAGCCTTGAAACAGCAATGCTGGGAGCCGTAAAACTGGCCATATATGAAAAAAAAAACAAGTGGAAGTTAAGGAGGAAGAAATGGAAGTCTCCTGAGGGCTAAACTCTTTCCACTCGAACCATCGCAACATCCCTGCGGTTGCAGTGGGGGAGCAAACCCCCGCCAAGCCCCCCAGCTTAGATAAGGGACCTGCAACCAGACCCTGGTGGCTGCACCAGGGCTTACGTGGATGCAGATGGCACTGGGTGCTTCGCCTCCCCTCCAGCCTTGCAGAGCTGCTAATTGCTTCGTTAGGTAAAGGGTGATACCGAGGTGTGAGGAGAGCAGGGATAGGACTCAGCACAAAGCAGAGGTGTTACAGAAAGCCTTCAGCTTTCCCCAGCCCACTTGCTGCCAAACCCAAATGTTGCTAAAAGACAACCCTCAAAACCTAGGGTGGAGCAGCAATGCTCACGCCATGGGTATCAGACCCTTCTGAATGGAAACAAATGCTTTTTTTCTTTTTTCTTTTTTTTTTTTAAAAAAAAAAAGTTAATTCTCAAGTATGCTTCTGGTGTCACCAGCAGAGTAAAGATGGATTATTCCAAATCAATTAAAATGGCCATGTAGAATTTTGGTGTAGAACTGAACAAGGCCATAAGCTTTCCTTTGCACCCCATAGCTCCTCACCAAAGCCTCAAACAGCAGAGGAAACCTCGCACACTCCTGACTCTCCTGCTACTCTGTGATGATAGGAACCGTATCTTTTAATGCAGGACCTGAGGCAGGAGGCCTCTGCCTTTGTGGTTTTTCTTTGCTTGTGTTCGGACCTTAGCGTGCACATACATCATTCTCTGAGTCTGGGATAATTTGCAATATTCCTCATATGGCCCCAAAATGCTTTGTTTGAGAAATGCTGCCACGCACAATTATTGCTTAAAGGAGGTTTTTATCTGCTCTGTAAGCAAAGATAGGGACTTCAGTTCGCAGAGGCAAGCCATGCAAAACCCAAATGCTGTGTGTGCAACCCAAGCTATAATAATGGTTATAGCTCTTCCAGGGCTGTAGCAGAAGCAGCTACTCACTCTGGGAGGTTCAGGTTCAGCAGAGAAACAAACGAGTTGAAAGCAGGGATTTTGAGCTCAGCAGCAAAACCAAACTGAAAACCTGAGTCAAGGCAGCACGCAGAAAATAATAGGTGGAGATGAGCATGGGCTGTGCAGGGGGACATCACGGAGACCCCGTGCCTTCCACCCATTTCCTAGCATCTAGGAAAACCTCACCCCTTACTGTAAAAAAAAAAAAACAAATCCTCCACGTGCCTTTAATAGCCAGTAAATGCTGTGGAGAAGCCCCTGTTTTCAAGGTTATACCTAGGGGGCCTGTCAGAGTGTATTTAATGCAGATTTCCTCAGCCATCCCAAGACTAGAAACGTGATGGTTTTTGAAAGGAAAAGGAGCATTCCTCTGCTCCAGCTAGAGGGAACCCCTTTTGATGCTGCTAGCCCCACTGCAGCAGGGACCAAGGCAGTGGTCAGCAGCCACCAGGACCCCCAAGAGGGGTGGTGAGGGGTGGGACAGCAGAGGGACCCTCTCGTGGAAGGTTTTGATGTCCCTTGTACATGAATGTGACTGCTAGCAGCTCTTCTTGGGGCTGCCTGAGTTTGGGGTCAAGGTCATTGGGTTGTTTTCTTGTCCATTGGAGTCCAGGTCTTCACATCCCTGTGGGAAGCAGAGACCACTTCAGGCAAGCCTCAACTCTAATCCAAAAATCATTACGCATTTTATAACATTTGTAATGTATTCCCTCTTATTTACCCTTCCATTTTCACTCTTTTTCCCCTAGAAGGTCTGAATTTGAGGGGAGAGAGAGAGATACTGAAAACTATACTCACGGATGTTGTCCTGCAGCTCAGCTCAGGGCTGTTGTTATATGGCCAGTCCAAATATCTCTCAATTTTTTCCCCTTAAGCTCATCTTTCCACTTAGCAGATGAGATCCAGTAACCAAAGCCAAGCAGCTAAATCATCCAACTCTTTTTTTTTTTTCCCCATTTTTCTCTCGTTTGCTCAGGACAAGTCTGTTGACATCACAGAGAATGTTTCCTTTTTCAGCCATTCCATATTTTTTTTCTTTATTTAAAATATTTTAAGGAGGTTTTTACAGTTACAGAACATTTGTTGTGCCAAATGCCCATATTCAAAAGTTGGGGGAGCTTTCATCCTCCTGATCAACCCTTAGGAACAGCCCTGGGATAAGATGATGTGGAGTTTAGTGTGCCCAACACGTTGAGTACCTGAAGCAGCGGTGGCGTAGATGAAGCTGAGCACACTTTCTGGTCTTAGTCCTGTTTATACCAGTGTCTTTCTGTGTCATGCAATTACACTTCTCCTGGTTGGGGACATTTGTCCCACAGCTCTCTTTGTCTTCTTGCTTTTAGCTGGAGGTAAAGGACTCTGATACCTCAGACAGTACCTGTGGGGAGGGAGGGTGAGGCTCTTGCAACATTATTTTTGCAAGAATAACCCTGCACCTAAAAAACCTCTTTATTTAAGCCCTGCCCAGGGAGAATGTTTGCATGCTGGTAAGCCATCCCTTTGGGTGCAGGGTGGCATAGCTCTGACAGAGGAGGAACACACTACCTGAAATTCTGCTGACTGATTTAAATTGCAGTGTCAGACACCTGACAGAAGACATGTTGTAGATGGGGTTGCTCTCCTGTGTCTTTAATTGATGCTTATGATCTTTGTTACTACTTGGAGGATCACTTTCTACATACTTTTATGCCTTTTGGGTCTTCTGGAGTGGTACAGGACGGTCTGATACCCATGTAAGGTGGACAACCTGTGGAACTGCTCTCAGCAGGGTATTGTGGATGTTTACATGGGTCTAAAAGGAAAATGAACACATTCCCCCAAATAACTCCATTGAGAGCCATTGCCTCTGTAATTCTGGCTCAGGATGTCCACCAGCCAAAAGAGCTGGAGGCTGGAGGGGCATCATAGGGCAGTGCCATTCCCCAGCCACTTTTCCATAGGGCATCTCCCCCAGGCATGGTCTGCTGGTCACTGCTGCACACAGGCTGCTGGGTGGGATGCATCTTTGAACGGCTGCTCCTATGTAAATCTGGGTCAGGGGAGGTTAAACGCCACTTTGTGGGGTCAGTGAGTGATTTAAGGATGTCAGAGCAAAGGTCAGCCCGGCAAGATCTTTAGCCGTGCTCCCAGCTCAGCATCATTGGCAGCTGAAAAACTTTCTGGGTCAGAGGTTGGGCCCAGACCCTTGCATTTAGTAATAGCCCCAGTGGATCGTGCAGCTTCATCCCCCCACCAGGAGAGACGTCCACAATCCAGGGCTCCTGCTTTGCTGTTTGCATTCTGGGCACTTCCAGTCCAAGCTCCAAGGAGGGACAGAGCCAAGGCTGCCGTTGGGTTTGGTGACCTTGAGTAGCAAACCCCAAACCACAGCAGCTCTCTGGACTTGTACTCCCACCACAACCACCGCCCTGCCTTTGTAAGAAATTAATTGCCAGCAGCAAAAAGCACCCATGGTGCAGACGGGATGCTGGGGGAAGAGGAGCTCGGGGGTGCTGGCGGGGTGAGGCTGGGCTCGAGCACAAGCACAGCCTTGTGCTGCAGCCCCGCAGCGGCTTCCCAGCCCGGTGGGGAGGGAAAGCGGACGGACAACAGATGGAGAGACAAACCCGGCAGGAGAAGATGTTTTGAGAAGAGGGAGGAGGGGAAGAAGGCGAGGAAAAATGCAGACAAGGGGGAGGGTGTCAGCACATGAGAAGAAGACACTGTCTTTCAGGATTAGTCCTTAGGCGGACTGTGTTCATGCCCAGGGTGATTTCTGATGCTAATCAGGCAGGCGTGGGAAGAAGGAAGATATCAGCCTCTCTGCTAGGGTAAGAAGGGATGTGATATCTTTGCTAAGTGAGGAGAGAGAAGCAGCACAGCTACCTGAGGTCCTTGGCAGCACTCACAGCGTGGAGCCCCGAGACAACAGCTCGGGGCAGGAGGGATGGAGGGGCAAGACTTAAAGAGCTCATTCATGCACCCGGAGTCAAAACACTTCTAAGTGGCTCTGATCAAAGTGAAGGGCGAGCTCTTTACCCATCCCTCCAGGGCAAAGCTAATGACCCGGCTCTGAATCCACCACCCTGCTGTCCCCATCCCCACCCCAGCCCAGCTGCTCGGCCCCTGCCAAACTGGGCAGACTGGTCCTTGTGCTGTCTCGGCTCTGTGCAAGGATGGAGGTGCAAGGATGGAGGAGCCTGGCTCTGTGCCATGCTCAGGATGGAAAGATGCCCCTGGAGCTCATAGCAGCACCATTTTTTTTATTTTTTATAAACAGCAGTATGTATGTGCAGAGATGTTAGCAATGGTGCTTGAATAGTTGTGACTGGGGTGGATGTAAAAGGTCTTTTATACACTTCTCTAGGATTATTTGCTTGGAACTGATGTTGGTTTTGGTCCCAGAGAGGAGAAGATTGCTATTTTTCTCCCCCCCCAAAAGCCTCAATCAACTTACATCTGAAGCCTTTGAAATCCAACAGGGGGCAAGTGTATCAAGGCAAGTTACTCCTGGTTTCTTCTACAGAATTCAAAACGACAGAATCGCAGAATTAGAGAGCAGCTTGGGTTGGAAGGGACCTTAAAGACCATCCCGTTCCAGCCCCCTGCCATTGACATCCCACCAGCCCAGGCTGCTCAAAGCCCCATCCAGCCTGATGATCCCAGGTTTTTCACAGGGGATGAGAGCACCAGCTCCTGCTCCCAGTATTTTTCTCAGGACCCAAATGCTGTCTGTGTTCTCTGACTCAAACAGGGGAAATTGCAGCAACCCTGCAAGGCTCGAGCTTTGCAAAGCTGCCTTGTGGACTTGTTTTCTGTTTGACACCAGGCTTTCCTTTCCCTTCACATGTAACCCACCTCAGGATGAGACCCTGGGCCTCAAACAGGCCAGTTGAGAAATAACAGCATGGGGAGGGGTGAGAAGGAGAGGGAGATGATCTGGGAAGTCAAGCTGAGCACAAACGAGATAAATAAAACTTTGTGCTTGTGAGGAGAGCGGCAGAGCAGGACCCACGCACACTTGGAGAGGGTGGGAGGGAGGGGCGGTTTCTGTCCCGGGATTAATTTAGTTCTCAGAAATGTGAGCCCAAACAAACCAGTTGATTTCCAGCGTCTTGGGAAAAGGAAAAAAAAAAAAAAAAAAAGAAGTGAAAAAGCACAGGAAAACAAATACACCCACTAAAGAGAATTTAACTGAGATGTAAATAAATACAGGCATATCCACACGGAGCCCCAGACCCCCAGCTAATGCTTAGCTCTTTATCCCCATATTTATGAAGGATCTCTGCTAATTCACATCTGCTGAAGTTCCAGCTCCACACTTTCAAATGGCCAGCGTTCCTTTAAAAGATAATCGGCACCTCCAAAGGCTTTTCTTCCTCCCATCCACCTTCCCACCAGGATAAAAGATTCCCCCGCATAATAATTGGCCAAAATGGAAATTGCACACGTTTTTCCCTAAGGTATGCACAGCTGAGCATCTGTGGTCTCAGCTGGGAAGTTCGATTTTATTCAGCCATTCAGCCCAGGTGCTCAATAAAAAATGCAAGAGTGACAACAACAACGACAAAAAAATATATATATAAAAAAAAATCAAAGGGCAAAAGAAGGTAATACTGCTGCCAGCTAAACAGCTCCTTTTAATCTGGGCTCTGTCCTCCTCCTTTTGAGGGGGAACAGTGTCGTTATTAAAGTCAGATGACAGGGAGAGATGGGATCCTAGGTGTGCGGGGCTGGAGTGGTTTGCGGAGATAAGATTTAATTTTCGGAGCCAGGAGCTGGAGCTTTGTTGTTGCAGGAGGGCGTGCGTGTGCTGGGGGAGGCTGTGGCGAGGGAGAGGCCACCTGAAACTTCCCCCAGCGATCGACCAGAGGCAGGCCCAGATGCTGAAAAAAAAAAGAGAATTGCTCCTGTGTTTTTTTTTGGATGGAAATTTCATTTGAAAGCTTCCTTTCTTTTTTTTGGGGAAGAGGTGGGGCTCCCGGTGATGTAGTCCCTGCACCCTTTGTGGCTTGCCAAGGCATCCAAAGTGCACCCAGCACCTGTGTGGGCACATGGAGCCTTCCCAGTCTCTCCACTGGTTATAATGGGAGCTGGGACAGCCGTGCTGCTTCTCAGATCTGCTCGGTGATGTTGAGCTCCATTCCTTCTTGCTTGTGGTTTCCTTCTCCTGGTCCTTGTGGCTGGAAATGCCTTGTACCAGTGCTGAAATGCTCAAGGGCAGTTGGCCTGTTGGCCAGTTCGGGAGGGGGCTGCAAACATGCAGCTTTGGAAGCCCAGCTTCTCCAGACACAGCAGACCCTGGCCATAAATAACCAGCCTGATTTGGAGGGGCGCTGACTCTCCCCTTCAACAGAGGGACACAGAAAATGTTTGGCACCCCTGAAAGGCAGACCATGAGTATGCCAGGAGTGGTTGCAGCCAGCTGCTTTCAGGATGCCAAACATCCTGGAGCTACAAGAGACCCTGTGCAGCTCCTTCAGGATCCCCAGCCTGTATTTTCCAACCCATTCTGGGAAAATCTCCATTATCATTGCAGATAATGTTATGGCATTGCACAGAAATAGCTGAGGTTGGAAGGGGCTCTGGGAGATCTTCTAGTCCGAACCCCTTGCTCAAGGAGATCCACCAAGAGCCAGTTGCTCAGTACTGTGTCCTGCCAGGTTTTGCACATCTCTAGGGATGGATGCACTAAAAAAAAAAAAAAACACAGTGATGAGTGAATGGCTTCTCCTTGTTATTATTTTAAAGTGGCTTTAAAGTACAACACCTATTCTGATGCAAGAAATCTCGCTTCTTTTTATCATTGAAATGCAGTGAAATTTCAGTGATAGCTTCAGCTTGATGAGAACTGGGTGTTTTCCCATCTACCAAAAAAAAAAAAAAAAAAAAAAGAAAGGCAAGAGAAAAAGGGGAGAGAAAAAGAGGAGGATTTGTCTTATTATAAGAAGTTGTAAAACTGTGAATCATGACTGCTAAGGAAGAAATAGGAAGAGCATCAGCCAGACATGTTTTTGCAAATTCCACCTGGATTTACCACTGAGCTTGCACTTGCTGTCAGTGCTTAAAGACTCAGCAGCACTGAGTTCAGGCATTCCCTCTGCAGCCCACGCCAGATGCAGTCTGAGAAAGGTGATGCCTGGGTTGTGCCCACTTGGGGCCATCCAGGACCTTGTCAAAGAACCCAGGACGGGCAGAAGAGGTTGGTCTTGAAGCTGTCTTGGTCTTGAAGGCCTTCATGGCAGGGATCATTTCTCTCTATGGTGTAGACAGAGAAACTGACCTGGTGAGATTGATATCCTCTTGTGTTATGAAAACTGTGATGCCACCGCTGGCAGACACTGAGGAACCACACGGAGGGGAAATAACTTGCCCACAGCTGTGCAGCCAATCTGTTTTGGAGGTAGAACAGCCCTAAGGATTCCTGGATGTGTCTGATGCTTGTCAACAGGTTTCTAATGAGAAACTCAACCTTAATCCACACTATCTTGGTGGGCTTATATATTATTATTTCTTTTTAAATTGACTTCCACTTGATCAGTAAAAGTACCTCTGAGTGAGAAAAAAAAATGCATGCTTTCACAAAATGGTGGGGCTGTGGGCTCCCAAAGCAGACATTGGTGTGAGACAGTGAGAACCCTCTGGACACGAGCATGTAACATTCAGACTTCCTCCTGCATTCATAAAATTGGGGTCAATAACACCATTACTGCTGCTAACTACAGCAGCCCCATTTCCCAGACCGTCAGCTATAATAAAATAGCTCCCCAAATGTCAGCCTGAGCATAAAGGATATTAGAAGCCTAATGGAGCACATTCATAGTTCTAATTGTGAGTAAAATATCAGCAAACGACTGAATACTTCTACAGGGTTGTTTAATAATTAGGCCAGGATGCAAGAGACAGGATTCAGCTTGCTGCTGAAATTGAGGAAGGGCTTGTGATGAGGGGAATAAAGAGAGCCTTTTGCAAAGGCAATTTGAGACAAAATATTGCTGGGAGAGTGCTGTAAAAAATGTCATGGGATATGGTCTCAGCATGCAGAGTCAACAGGAGGGCGAGCTTGCTGCACTGATTGCCCAGGGAGGAGACTGCCAGAACAAGATGTTGGTGAATAAGCTAAGTTTAAATAGAAACTTTGTCATGTTTGCTTTCATTTGGGTTTTTACATCAAAGACCTCATTTATCCTCTCCTCCCAGCAAAAGGCTACATGAGGCAGAGCCGTCCTACCACCTGAGCAATAAGGAAATCCCAGCAGCTTTGAGACAGTAACATTAAAGCCCATCTTTGCAACTGAGCTTTGACTTTGACAGTCTCTGGGGATCCTCCCTGTCCTTTATTACCGTGCTTCCCTGACTGTTGCCATCCGTCCACGTAACAGCAATGAATTATTGGTGAGATGTTTGCAGTTGCAGAGATATGGGGAGTTTTCCTGGTCCTACACAGGGATGAGGCACTCAGCCCTCCTCCTCCCACCACGGTGTAGGAGAGACCACAACCTTTGGTGACTCCATCCAAGACAATGTCCATCAATGCCACCTTGATGCACTGTAGAGAGGAATGGCACAGCAGAAATGCATGGGGCAAAGAGGGTTTGTGAAGATAAATAGAAAGATAAATTAAAAAAAAAAAAAAAGACAAATAAAAGGTGATAGAAGTTGACAGATACCTGTGACAGATGGACAGGAGATGTTTGAGAAGATCCCAGTGGCTTTTAGGGTATCAGTGTTCCTCCTCTATCCAGTGCAGTGCTGTTGGATTTTGGGACAGGCAAACAGGCGAGATGTCTTGTTTTTGCCTCCATCAGCTGTGCTTGTGACAATTTCTGTGGCACTTTCAGCAACATCAGCAGAGTGCGATCGCTGGCATCCTGGCCCCGCTCCAGCAGGAGTAATTATACCCTGCCTCCCCAAATTCCTCCTGTAGTCTCAATTAAAAACAATTTTCTTCTTCACTTCCTGCCCCAAACAGTTGCCTCAATTAGTTGTGCAGTGTTGATTAAATAAGCCAGTTCTTAGAGATGGTTGGAAAGGGTTTGGGAGTCCTTGGGGATCTGAGCACTGATGGAATGCACAATATTAATAGAAATCAATAGAATTAATGGGTTAATTCTGTGCTAATACATAGTGCTGGAGGAGAAGTTAGGCTAATGAAAATGCATGTATTCCCTAAACCATTCCATTTGCATCAGATGATTCATCCACTACTGCTTCTTTCAAACAACATTACGAGATTAAAAGCACATTTGCTAAGTGTACATGACCAAGTGGGGGAAAGGAGCACGAAGTTGCTTTCAGGAAGCTCCGCCGTACCCAGTTCTTTCAGTAAGGTGCTCTCTCCGCACCTGGCTCTTTGCAGGTTAGGTGAGGAGCAGAGGGAAATTGGAGAGCTGTTGTAAAGGGAGATACTTTCCATGCTAAAGTCCATGCTAAACCTTGTTGTGAATCAGCTTTCTTTTTCTATTCTGGTTAGACCCACGGAAAAGCAAAGTTATCCATGGAAAAGCAAAGCTCATGGGTTTTCCTTCCTCTGGTACTGGCTTGCGATTGGCAACATGTCTGAGAGCCCACCAGTAGAATGGGGCAGTAACTGCAAATATCTGGGGCTGCAGGAAGAAATGCACGTTTCTGATATGCTTGTACACCCCTGGTATCGCTGGGCCCCAGACCTTAGCAAAGACCAGGAGGAAATACTGGTGAAATGGGGTTTAGTCTGGAAGTGGGGGGCAGGGAGACACAGCCTGGAGCAACAGAGGAGATAATCCATCACTTGCAACCATTGATAAAGGGCAAGACATCATGGATTCAACATGAGGCAGGATCAGGATATAGGAAACACTTTCTGAGCCCAGGTACACCTTTCAAAAGCTTTGAAAACTACTAGACTCCAGTCAACTTTTCCCCTTGTCCCTGCAAAGCTGAAAGGAGTGCAAGAAATATCCTCCCAATGTACCAGGGGCCCGACATCCCAATGGCATCGCTGGGTAGAGCCCAGGGTTGCAAGCTAGGGCTGCGTTGTACGTGTTGTGTTGCATGTGCTGTACGATGCACTTATGTTATGGCACAGAAAATCAAGGAGCTTTTCGGCCGTGTCCCTGTGTGGTCGGCCTGATAAAAGAGCCCTTTGTAGGCTGCATCCAAAGGCCACCCGGGCAGCTGGTGACTCGGCAGCAGCACTTCAAAAGTGAGGCAACTGCTTGCTACGGGGCCGTCCAGATGCTGGCCATGGGGCAGCCTCGGCCCTATAACGAAACCCGCTGAGCAGGCGGTTATTCTAACCGAGCAGAACAGGTTGCAAAACCTTTGAAGGTTGTTTCTCCTCTGTGGGAAATATTGACAAAACAAGAGGCGATAAAGACACTCCCGGCAGCCTGCTGAATTTTTGGCAAAAGAGAAAATGTTTTTGGCTGAAAATGAGGTGATTTGGATCCTGAACTGCATCTGTAGTGCATGCTGGGAGAGGAAATCCAGCTGTGAAACTCAGAGCAGAAGCGAGCCAGATTGCAGGACTCGCCACGGCCATAGTTCAGAGACCACATTTGTCTTGGTCTGGGGACATTTGAGTTCTCAGTTTAAAGACAAAAGCACCTTTCTCTTTGCCTGTGCAACCCCAACTTGCTCTGTGCGAGGTCAGAGCTTCGGGTGGGCAAAGAGAATGCCGGATCCCTCAGCAGTGTGGGACACAGCTCTTGGCGAGGCATTTCTCAGCCCTTTATACACCTACATGCCTCCCCCCACCCCGTCTGGAAAAGGAACCAGTTGAACTCATCTGGGCCAAAAGCTGTGCTGCAAACACAGCATCCCCTATCTCCAGTTTTCCCTAAATCACCGGCTGAATGAATCCTGCTATCTCCTGCTTCCACTTTCAATTAAAAGACATTTTGTGTTGACCCTCAGCTATCCCAGTCCAAGCTTAGGAATGAATGCAGTGGTCAGAGCTGCTGTCAATATGCAGATAGATTAACTTGCTATTAACAATGACAGATTTTCCTAAAAACAATTGCAGTTTGGGACAACCTTTTCCCCTCAAAATACACCTCACTTAAAGTAAAACATAGGAAAGAGGTTGTTTTATTTAAGGGAGGGAGGGCTTCATTATAAAATTTGAGGAACCCCTCTCTTTTTTGGTCTAAATGAGGTTTTTAGCCAATTCTGCTTTGCAGAGTGACTCCACAGCTACTGATTGCAGGAATGATTACTAAAAAAATCCAGTGTGGACTAAATCCTCCCAAACTCACCATTCTGTCTACAGCAGACGCGATGAGCTTTCTCCGTCTGACAGGGGGTCTCTTATCCTCTCCGTGGGTAGCCAGGAGACAGTGCCTTTACCCAGCCAAGCACATACAATATCGATGAAGTATTTTCCTTAATTTACTAAAAGTGCCATTGATTCCCTGCTTGATCTATTGTTCTTCTGGACCTGAGCACCACCGTGTTTTTCCCATAATGAGCTCCATATTCAAAAGCACTTACGTGAGGTGGGCACCTCATTTCCAGAAGTGTTTTACGATTGTAGGAGCATGAGTCTCCCAGTCTGTGTATAAATTACAAGACAACAAGAAATGTCTCATTGCTGTTCCCACTGGTGTGCCTTGACCCTGGCCCAGCACTGCACCAAGGGCTCAGCACACACCTTAGTCTCTGCTTTGAGCTGGGCTTTGGTCTCTGTGGGAATGAGACCTGGACACACATCCTGGAAGGACCCAGGGAGAGTTCAGGTCACAGAGTCGTAGAATTGTTCAGGTTGGAAAAGTTCTCCAAGATCATCTCATCCAACCTTTAACACAGTGATAAGGTCCACCAATAGCCTGTACTACTAAATTCTACATCTACACATTTCTTGAAGACCTTCAGGGACAGAGACTCAACCATTTCCCTGGGCAGCCTGTTCCAACACCACACAACTCTTTCAGTACAGAAATTGCTCCTAATATCCAAGCTAATGTATTAGGAAGGTCAGGAATGCTCATCTCTGTGACTTTTTGCTCTTCTTCTTGATGAAATATGAGTTAGCCAGCAGAGTAGAAATGTTCCAGTCTACCTTCACTGTGGCTGCCCCAAGTGGTGCAAAGTCACTCCCGGAGCCTGTGCACACCTGAGTGTTTTGGGGGCTCCAGCAAGACGCAGCACAGACACGAGCTGTCCCTTCATCATCACCCAGAACTGAGCAGGGCAGAACCAGCCAGAGCTGCTGCTTCCTCCTCTCCCCAGCCCAAATGCATGGTCCCACGGGCCACCCAGCAGCGTGGTGACACCAGGGAAGAGTCTGGTTCGCAGTGTGCCAGTCCCCTGTGCAACAGGCACACTGGTTGGACCATTTTTCTGCTGTTGAACACAGTTCACTCTGCTCTCAGAGCTGCCAAATATCCGCAGTGCTCAGCAGGAGGTCACTGCGTGCTACTCCACTAGACGCAGCCCTTTGTAAGCAGGTGGTAGATGAAACCCTACCGTCCTGATTTCCGTTGTCGTATCATTAATTACTGATTTGCAGCACAAAGACATCGCTGAATATTCAGAGCAGAGACTCTGCAGTAACCTTGCTGACCACCAGCAGGGCTGAAGCCTTCAGCATAGGTGTTTGTGCCTCCAGAAGAGGAGCAGAGCCGTCCGGTCACACCAGCAAATCCCCCAGCCCGTGAAACTTGCCTTTAATCTCTTAATTGCCTTTAATGTATTTGCTGCACCATTGGCTTCACTGCGGAATTCACTCCAGCAAAAATAAGACCCAGGTCTGTTCCTTGTATGCTTGAGGCATTGGCAATATTAACAAAAATCCAGAGTCACCAGACAGAGCTCTGTGGAATTACTGCGGCTTTAAAGTTGTGTAACTGTGATTAAAACCTTGTCCTTACATTAATTCATACTTCACAGGCCTGTTTTGGACGTTTCACATTGTGGCTCCGCTGGGGAAATTCCAGCTGCGTGTTCTAGATTCATGAGCTGTTTTATTTTGTCATCCCTTCAGTCTGTTGTCTCTGTGGCTACTCACTCAGAGGAGAGGAGAATTACAGCAGCTTTCCCCTGGGCTGGTGTAAATCAGCAGAGCTTCAGCAGAGTGCTCTGAGTCAGCTGCATCCTCTCTGCCTGCTCCTCGTCTCTGGAGATGAGGAATTTCTGGGCAGACAATGGTATTGTGAACAACAAGCTGTGAACATACATGCAGCATGACTGTAGGACAATATTCCCTCGAAAAAGGTCACACAAGTGACCTACAGAGGGATTATTTGCCAGCGTCAGGGGTGGATGGAGAGGAACAGTGCCCAGTTCAGGACCTGGAGCCTGTGAACAACTAAGTTTGCAATGTTGCCTAAAATCCTGAGACTTTAGCTTGCAGAATCAAGTTTTAAAGGCAACTCATTTATCTTAAAACAAGTAAACTCACAGCAAAACAGAGTTAGCCCAGAAATGTGCTTGCAGTCACACTTTAAATTTGGGGCACTTAGAGGAGATTAAAATTCCTTTCCAAAAGGAAACCATCAGGAAAGGGCTCTAGAGTTTTTGGCACTGACTTTTGGGGCATCTTCTGAAATATTGTGATTCAGAACTGTTTAGTTTCCTCCGCCCAGTGAGAAAGGTGCATCCCATGTACAGTATTGTATTCAACTCTGTCCAGTAGCCTGCATCAGCAATGGAAGGGTCGCCCAGTTCAATGTCTGGGCCCCAACCATTAGCTGGACTTGTAGGAGATACAGACACTTGAGGACAATGTTTGCTGAGCCCAGGAGAACTGAGGAGGCCAGAGAGAAGCTCAACCCACCTCTGACCTGTTCCCACTAAGTCTGTCCCTCAAAAATGTCCCAGGGGAGCTTCAAGAAATCTGGAACTGGGTAATTCTGAAGTGAGCATTTCATAGGGGATGTCTGTGGTCTGTAGGGACACAGCGGCACCCTAAAGAAAGTTGATCCAGCTCCAATTTGTAGTCAAAGTCACGCAGAAATGATCAAACTCCCCTCAAAGATGTAGGAGCTTCAGTTTTATTTAAGCAGACACTTCCAAATTGGCTCCTTCTTCAACACTGGAGGCTGTCTGTGCCCCAGTGAGCATTAAATCAATCACTGATCCGGGGCACAGTCAGGCCATAGAAACAAATCACCTTGGCCAGGTAAATCAGCTGTGCACAGACACCTCTGCCTTGTGCCCAGACCTAGGTCTGGAGTGCTCCAGATTCACTCCAAATACCACCAGGAATACACACCTCATGCCTATGGCTTACCTGGCAGCAAACCTGCGGTCCCAAAGCTCCCCGTGCAGAAGACAGCTCCCACCAAACCCACCTCCCAGCTGGGGAAAACCAAAGCACGGAAAGGTTGAGGGTTTTCCAGCATCACTGCTATGAACTAAATCAGGAGTCCTCATCCAAGGCTCTTATGTTGTGTACAAACCACACCACACCACCAGCATCCCTCCAAAGCAGCTACGTGTCCTCTCATGAGGCACGAAGCATACAACATGATGTTTGCTGCTCATCCCATGTGTGCTCTTTAGATGTAGAGGATTTGGGGAGGGGGGAGGTTCAGCGATGCCTGGAGATGCCCGTGCCCCTCTCTAAGGTAATTTGGAAAGCTGTGATGTGTTTATTCTGGAGATACTGAGGGCGGTGGGAGGCCAGCAGAGGTATATTACACCTGTTAATATGCTGTGGGGAAGAAGAGGAAGAGTGGCTTGATCTTATTAGAGGAGGTTAAGGTAGAAAAGTCAAGCAGTCAAAAGGCAGGTGATGACAGATCCAAGACTGCCAGTGCAATTTAATTCTTTTCCCCTGGTGCATATCCATTCTGATATGGTCTTTAATTGCATGATTAAAAATATTGATACTGTTCTTGGACAAGATAACAATCTGTAGCATGGAGGTACTGCACGACTGAAGGCACAGATCCTCAGCATAGATACATAAGCAAGGCAGATGCAATGAGTTTTTTTTCTTTAGCTGAATGTAAGGGCAGGCTTCTAGGATGGGAGGAAAACCCCGGTCCTTTGAGGATTTTTTAGCAGAATGAGAAGGATTTAGGTCACGGTGGGCAAGCAGTCCTGATAATTGGCTGAGAAGATGCTGTCTCAAGCCCTCCACGGACACAGAAATAGAGACTCTGTGCTGCAGAAGACCAACACGGCTGGGGTAGGTGGCAAAAAAGTGGGGACAGGTCCCCTCCATGTGCCTGGGAGGGCAGATTTTGAACCACTGGACCATCAGAGTAAAAAGCTGCCAAAATGATTTGCAATTCTGCAAAGACCATCCAGGGACAGGAGTTTTAAGGCAAAAAAAAAGGCTTGTGGAAGAAGGGAGGTGAATGGCAAAGTGGTTTTGTTATCAAATGTTTTTCAACAGAAGGAGAAACCTGAAAAGTATCACTATTTAAAAAAAAAAAAAAAAAAAAAAAAAACTCACAGAAAAAGCAATAACAAGAAGTGGGGAAAGAATCTGGGAAGCAAGGAGCCAAACGAAGCACATTTTTGCAAGAAGGGTAATTAACCATTGGAACGAACTACCCACAATAACAGATTTCTTTGTCTCTTGAGGTCTCCTATCAAGGGTGGGTGCTTCTTTGGAAAAGCCGCTTGAGCCAAAGAGAAATTACAGGGGCCATTACCACCGCAAGTGGACGCAGTCCTCTGGCCTGTGTTATGGAGGAGGTCAGCTTGAACCTCCTGGCCTCTGAACTTGTGAATCATGCAGTCCGTTTGCACTCTGCAGGGCCTCTGCCTCGCTCATGCACAGAGTGCTGAGGGATTTAAACAACTGCTTGCTGACAGCAGCAGAACGGCGATGCTCGCACATCCTGGCTGCAGTGCACGTCCTGGCAGGAGAGCTGCCGAGTGCTTCAGACCTTTGCCTCTTCCAGCCCTTGGTGGGTTTTGCTCCAAACGCCTGGCACTGACCCACTTCGAGGCCGTGCTTATTAGCGCTGTTCTGCTCCACCACCACCTCTGCTCATCCTACAGCCTCCGACAATCCCAGTGCCTATCCTAATTTGCTGCCTCTCCTTGGGCTCGTTTGCTCCATAGCAGCTGCTGACAGCTCATGAAGAGACCACACACGCATGGGAGCTTGCACCCACGCTGACATCCTAAACTTGTCCATCATCTGCGTTTCCAGCAGGATCCTCCTTCGAGGTTGTACCCTGCTCTTCGTGGGTGGAGCTGGTCTGGCCCATTCCCGCCTGGCTTTAATCGCTTTGACGTGGCTTACGTGGTTTTAAACGGGGGTAGTGACCTTCCTTTTCCAAGGACACAGCAGTCCCTACCTCTTTTCATGCTTCCCAACCTTACTCTTCATCAGGACCTTTCTGCTTGAGCAGGGCACTGTGGGGAAAAAAGGTAGGAACCTAATTCTTCCTCGGGCACCGGGAACCCTGAGTTTATCCACAGCTGAAAAAACACTTTGAAGATGAAAAGCTGCCACTGCAGCCTGGGGATATTGTTTATCCCCGCACACAGCCAGGGGTGCTGGCCCCTGACTGTAGTAGTGCTTGCGGAGTGGAGTATGACTCTATAAGGTGATAAAGCAGCAGAGGATCTGGGCTTGACTGGTTGTATTGTCCCTGGCTGGGTCCCAAGCAGCTCTGAACTACTCCTCGCCACGTGATGGAGGAAGGGGGTCCTCACAGCCAGATGCTGGCACAAATCTGCATTGTCTGCAGTGGAGCAGCGCGGGGTTGAGAGCAGCCTTGATGTACCGTGATGGGGGAAAAAAAAGGGTTATTGAAATAACAAACACCATTCAAGGAGAACTACGATTAGCTGGACTCTATACAGACGGTTACGAGGAATGCTGGACTTTATTGCTCCTGGCTTTGTCAGCTGCCTCTGGTCTATCCAAACTTCATGACACTGAACGTCAGATTAAACATTAAACGTCTCTAAACCGGCCAACTGCAGTCAAATGAGAACAGGGGACAGAGACCAACCACACTGTCGCCTACCTTGATTAGAAGACAGAAAATGTGATTTCCCTTTAAAGATCCTGTCGATCTAAGGCTCTGAAATTCAGTGATGTGCAATAGAGTTTTTAATAGCCCACATGTTCCTGGTAAACCTTCATAATCAATTTCCCTTACGCTCATCCCTTCTATTATCCTTCATCATCATCTCCTCTCAGCTCTCTCCAGCAAGCAATTCTGAATTTCAGGCTTGTTCGCAACCTGATGACCTTAACCCCCCGCCACCCCAATACAAAACCTATGAATAATCATAGAAAGTGTGTTATAAATAATTGCATGTGTACTGCTGCCAACAAGAGGCCAGTAATTAAATTTTATGATTCTGCTTGTGTTTCTGGGTGGACTCTTGCTTTACAAGAGTAACAGAACCCTTTGAGCAAGTTACTAGACCTTTTTACAGATCAAGTTGTCTTGGATTACAAGATTATTTCTTACAGCAAAATTCTTCTTTGGTTATTTGAGTTGAGACTGAAAACAGATTTCCAGGATAGCAATAGGGAGGGCATAAGGAGAAAGTTCAGCATGAAGGTTCAAACCTTGCTTAATAACTTATTATTATTTAATTTCTTTCCATCCCCTGGGATCTCTAGGACAGAAGGATGTAATTGCCACAAATGCAGGTCTAACTCAGGTGAAGACATTGTGACTTTAGGATGATGTTCCCTTCCGTGGTGTTTCAGAAGTGTTGCTTTCCAGGAGACCCGGTGTTTATAGCAGATGACGCCGCTGGCACTTTGCTGCACTGTGAAAGCCTGTCCCACCTTAGGCAATCTCCGACTCTTGCTAGATGGTTCCAGATGCTTTATTTAATTCCTGACACTATCCAGAGGTCTCCTCTTTAATCAGCTTGCTACTTCCTCAGCCAATGAAATTAATGATCCCTGGTTTGGCCACATCTGACACCCGGGACTTAGATTGCCATCTCGCTTTGTTTCTGTGCGTCTCCAGCAAACATCCTGCTCCTCTGTGACCAGGACTAATCTCCAAGTGTTGTATGTCCCCAGCTTCATTTCAGAGTCTGCCTAGAGCTGAATGGTTGTCCCAAATAGTGCTCTGCTCAGTTTTCAGTTGCTGCACCAGAAGTGCATGGACTTCCCTTAGGACTGTGTCACATTTGGAGTCCTATTCATGTCTCAGATACCCTAGAGGATCACCTCAAATGGCAAGGAGCACCCACATGCCAGCTCCTCTAGGGATATAGTAATGTAGATATCTAGCTTAAATGGGAATGACTAAATGATTACAAGATGCCTCCCATCTTCATTGTGCTTTGCAGCCTCCCCATGAAAAATAACTTAAATATTTGCCTTTTTCTATTTTCTAGCCATGTATATTTTATTTTTTTACCTTGCTGCCCACATGGTTCTTTATCTGCCCACTTCTGCTTGCCTCCCACCTCGATTCAGCCTCTGTAGGGAAAGTCAATCTGTCATCTCAGATTTGGAAAAACCATGAGACATTGCCATTTTTTCTTTTCTCTTTCTATCTCACATATTGTTTCCACTGTGTTTCCCTGTTTTGCGGCCTCCACATTGGTTTTATGCCTTTTATTACTAACAGTTAGCTGGATGAAATATCTCTTTCACTCTCCCTTTTATGAGATGTATTTGAAAAGTCTTGCCAAAGCTGCTTAGATCTTGCAATGATGCTTCTGACTGTTCTTTGCAGCAATCTGAATATTACACAAGGTACAAATACGAGACCTGCATTGCTTCCAAAGGTAGAATTCTAACCCAGATTTGACAATTAAAATAGCACCTCTGGGCCTAAGTTGCAGTCAGCCCTTGATGTTCTGGGCAATGTAGATACACGCAGTAAGATACATCCCTTTGTGGAAAGGTGTATTAATACACAGACTGGGTTTACTACCTGGCTGTATCAGTATAGGCTACACCACAATGCTGTTTCAGGATGAGAAGGGTGGATTTGGGTTATTTCTGCATTACACACAGCATGTCCCAACTTCTGGATCCTTGCATTTACAACCTCAATGTCCTTTTAATGTGGAGGTTTGTTGGTTTCAGTGTAGGTTCTCAAGGTTTTGTTTTTTCTCTTCTCGAACACAACCTGCCTTTTCCCTCTGTCACTTCCCACTGTGTTTAGTGCTTGTCTCCCTCCATCAGCCTTGTTGGCTCAGGGGGCAATCACACCTAATTGGGGCTCCCTAGTCCCTCTCTGTAGTTAATGATGGCATAGAAGTGCCTCAGCACAAACACTCAATTTAGGTTCCTCTAGGAACTGCCTCTCTTAATCAGCTCTGTGTTGACTTTCCCTCTGCACCAATGCTATAAAATATATTGTCTACCTATATACACACATTTAAATGCATACATATATACATAAATGCATATATATATAGTTACATACCTAAATTATAGCTTCCTTAATCGCTTTTAAATTTCTCACTGTCTTATCTCTTTCTCTCTTCAGTCAGAAGCTTTGCCAGATTTTTCAGCTTGGCTTCCTTCTCTCATCTCAGTTTCTGCCTTGTTCAGCCTCACTTATGCTTTGGGCTTGCAAACTCCAGCCTTCATGTTTAACATTTAGTGTCAGAAGCTAAAAGTAGGCTAGGCACAAGAAGAAAGGATGATAGATGGATGCAGTGACCTGGGCTGATACAGACATATACACAATTCTGTCTTTGAACCCAAGGTTGTCTGGAAAAGTGCCACTGGAGAACGTATTTTGGAACCCTGTGGTTTTGTAAAGTCAAGACAAGGATCTCTGTTCCTTGTTTTTAATCATCATTCATCTTCATAAAACTTCAGGGGGGTTTAGCTTTTGTTTGAATGAATTTTGTGACTTCCAGAGAAAACAGAGGCGGGGGAGTATAATTGAGAGCTTGTTTAGTGCCAAATTCATCTTAAAGCAGGGAATGCAAATCACATAGCAAGTGTTGAATTATATATGATTAAAACTGCTTCAGCCCTTGCATAGAAAAATAAAAAAGAACCTTTATATTCATCAGTTAATCATATACAAAAAACATGGATAGAACAAAAAAGGATTTAATCACAGAAAAAGGGGTCACAGTTGCTGTTTGACATACGGCTGGGTTCTCTATCATGACAGTGCAATGCAGAACACACTGTCACTTAAGTGTTTTAAAGACGCACATTAAGAAGGGAGTTCATTGATAAATGACCCTTTAAAAATGGGAGAGATTCATTCCCAGCAATGAATGCTCAAGGTCTGTACAGTTGTCTTGGTTCATTTTGGATATTCTTGTGTTTTGCAAACTAGGCAGGGCTGGAAGCTTTTTTCAGTTCTTTGTTACATGTAGTGGTGTAATAGGATGGAGAAGGGTTTGTTTAAACCACTGAAAGCATGGTGCTATACTATCCATTTCTGCTAACAGTTGTTAGTCTGGAGTTAGGTCAAACTCAATATCCTTTGATTTCCTGATCCAGAAACTGCCAGAGATGTAAAATAATAATAATAATAATAATAATAATAATAATAATAATAATAATAATAATAATAATTTTCTTCTTGCGTCTTTATATTTTGTGAATGGTGATCTGAAAATGAGTCCTGGCCCCTGCTGAACCAGCAATGTTGACATGCTCTTAGGTTTGTTTGATTTAGTGGGCATCATAGCTCCCTTGGAGAGCTTGCTGAACTTCATGTACTGAGTCATCTGTCTTTGAAGGCATTGTGTTCATTTTGCAGCTGGCAGGAGTGTACATGGGGATGCTGTGTGTGTTCTGCCATAAGGTTAAACCTGCAGTGGTGGTGTTGAGGCCAAGGACAGTGCAGAGCGAACAACTGGGCTCCACTTTCCCTTGATAAGCAGTTTCCTCATCTCTCTAGAAAGAATGGCAAAGGAGGACACAGACCTTCAGCAGGTGAAGAAACCACCTTTCTGCTGCTTTAGTGGCAGAGTCTCAGTGTTTGGTGGTAGCCACTGGTTAGCTACAGAGCCTCAGTATCTGTGCTAGTGTCTGGTCAAGCAGGCAAAAGCCACTCCATTACACAGATGGGCAGCTGAACTTGGGCAGAATTGGACATATTTATTTGCTGAACAAGGCAGAAACACTCATGGAAGTCAAATACAAATGGGACAACATCTTACCATCTCTCCTGGGACCTGGATGTTCTCTGGGCTTGGTCACCCTGCCCCGGTGCTGAGGTCTCCACCATCCCCAGCACAGCCCTGTGCTGAGCCAGTAGGCACCTGCTTTCTGTCATTCCAGAATAATATCATTTCCAGAATAATCCCAAGGGCTAATTTTCCCAAGAGACACCATTGCCATGCTCAGGGCATGCCTAACTCTGCATTCAGTCTCAAACAGTGCTTGTCTTTCATTTCGGGTAGCAGTTGCACCTCTTCCCCCATGGGAGGGCTTTCAAGCCCATTCCCTCTGCTTCCCAAGAGAGTCCCCAACCACCAGCCTGCAAAATTACCCTGAGAGGATGAAAAGACACTCCCCTTTTTCACAACAGCCTTGCCAGGGGTTCTGCCTCTCAGCTTTGGTTTTGCAGGCCTCCATCTCGATTCCGTCAGTGACGATTACTGCTGACTAACATCAGCTTAACATGTGAGAGACTTCACGTGGACTTAATTCACTTGACATTCAGGCCCGACTCCAGTGTGGTTTCTTTGGTTTTGAGGTGGCTGTTCGCACGTTACAAGCACACAAAAACCACAAGGCTTTCAGCAACCACAACTGGACGTGGCCATAGGAACAGGAAGCAGGCGGGGACCGCAGCAAAGCCTGTGCACGGCCGCCTGCTCCAGCAGGGAAGGGAGGATGCAGGAGCGTTTGCTGACAGCTTCTTCTGTAAATGATGCCACTGCTGGGGATTAAACAGACCCTCCGTAATCTGTTCTACTTTTTAACTTTCCATATAACATTTTTCTTAATATCTAACTAAATCTCCCTTGCTGCACATTTACTCAAAATTACTTCTCATCTTACATCCCACCACGGTGTAGAGCTATCTATCACTGTCCGTTTCTGAACTGTCTTGTTTACATATCTGAGTGCTTGGATTTGTTTCTTCACAACTGTCTTCCTAAACTAAACAAACCCAGTTCTTTCAGCCCTTCCTCACAGGTCCAGCCTGCAAAAACACTTGTAGTTTTGATGAAATTCCTCAGGGATCTTGTCATGCTCCTTAACATGTGTTTTCTAGTCAAAAAGGTGGACCTGAACTCCAGCTGAAGCTCACTGGAGCTGAGAAGTGCAGGATAACTGCCATGTGTGTTAAATATGCACCACACATGCCCCAGAACTTGTGTTTTCTGGTTAGCATCCTGCTGCATTTTCTTTTTCAGACTGACACCACCTCCCATCCCATGGTCACATCTCCCATAACCTTGGTGAGCCATCTGTTCCCTAGCTTGACTTCTCCATCCTGTCCTCTTGTACTTGTACTGCCCAATGCCAATTCTTCTGCTCAGTGCAATCCTCCTGTTTTCAGACACTGCCTTCAATGGATCAAGATAATTTTGAATTCCGGTCTTGTCCTGCACATTGCTTGTGACCCCCTTCTTGTCTTCTGTCAGCCACAAAGTACATAAATCTATTCTCTAGTCCTTCATTGGACTCATTATCAGAATATTGAACAGTATCAGTGTAGAACAGACCCTCAAAGACCTTCTAGTCTGAAAATGTGCCATGCTGGTCCTTTTTGAGTATTCATGAGCACCCACTTTGCCATGACTGCACAGAGACCATTCTCATGGGTACAGCATGTGGACCTCTGCCAAATGACTAGGAAAAAGTAAAATCATCACCCTTTGACCCACCTGGCTGGTCTCATCCACCTGGTCGGTCCATACTTCACCTTGTTCCTTCTCCTGCTGCCTTAAAAAGGGCATTTCTTTGTCCACTCCTTCAGAACCACATTCTTGGTAAGGATTGGGAAGCCAAGGACATTACTTTTCTGCCACTTCTTGTAGCTGGTATGCACAGACACTCTGACAGGCTCCAGCAACCCCTGGGAATGTGTGATTTTGTGTAAGCAGTTGTGAGGAATGGGGGGGATTAAAAGCAGTATCTGAAGGGAACAACTCTTCTTCCATGAAGAGTGGGGTGGGACATGACAGGAAGCAGCCTGGATGTCATTTGGGAGGTGTCCCCCAAAAGGTCCTCAAAGTATTTTATCTCCTTGGAACTGCAGCCAATCTCATCATCCACCACGTGTCCTGGCTTGGGCAGCAGCAGAAGCTTAGGGTCCTGCTCTTCATTTTCTCAGAGAAGGTTAAGGCCATGATGTGCACATCAGATACACACCTGTCCCCAGTTTAGGCATGTGTACCTGTCCCCAAATGGATCAACAGCACAGATGTTCCTCTCCCCACCTCCAGCCTCATTCCATCAACTGTTTTTTGAGAACTGACTACATTAAGAAACCAAGAGACACAGCAAGTTCTTTTTTTTTTTTTTCCTGTTTTCATTTTATTTTCCACTATAAATATTTCTTCAGGTTCACTTTTTAAAGAATGTGAAACAGCAGGTGGTATTAGGAGCAGCAAAGTGATACTCTGCAAAGAATTGTAGACCAGGAAAAAGGAATTCTGGGGTGAAGGGAGTTAAGCTAAAGCTAAAAATTTATTAAACTGAAAAATAAAATCCTACAGCAGTGCAGGTGGGTCAACAGTTAGGTGAGGTTATGACTTGTAAGTTGATTTAAAGAGTTAATCAAGTTGAAAATAAAAACAAAACAAAACAACAACAAAAAAAGAAAATAATATGGATACATCTTGAATGTCATTGGTGAACAAAGCATAAAAATCTGTGCTGTCAGATCCTAAGCACTCAGAGCTGCAGCCTGCAGAAATGCTCCTCTGTTCATGAGACAGAAATTAAAAGGGCTTGGGCTATCTACTAACTCTGGGTATCATTTTTAAAAATAGAAACGACTGCAATGTGCCTGCCCCCGGGAGCAGTAGGAAAGAAGGACAAGCCCCTCAGACTGAGATTAGATCCCAATAAACTCAACAGGAATATTCAGAGAAAATATTTTCCTTTGTCTGCTGAGGGAGAGGTTTCCAAGACAATGACTGGGGATCTATTTTCCTTTATGCTCTTAGCTGCCCCTCTTGAGTCCTTGCAAATTGCCCTGACCGAGAAGATTTTGAGAGTCTGCATTTTCAATGACCTTGATGGGAGATGTTGCTTGTAGAGAGTCCCCTTTGGGTTTTAACTTGCTCCTGAGACTTTTGACAGGAAAGTGCAAGAATCATTTGAAGGAAATGAGGACATTGCAATACACATTGATGATACCCTGAAAGATGACAGGGAAGAACAGCAAAAGAAGAAGACAACAAAAGAAATGTTCCCTGACCCAGAAAAGGGTCATGAAATAGGACATGGCAAGAGAAGTATAATTTAAAATCGGAAATGTGAGATATCTAGGAGAAACTGTAAGTGAATTGTCATACTGACTCTGGCCAAAGCCAGGCCAATGCAGAGATGCTGCTTTAAAAGCTAAGAAAGATTTTGTGGAGGTTGGTTCCTGGAATGAAATGAGGTGACAAGCTTTCTGGGCTCTTATGCAGAAGGACTCAAAATGAAACAAGTGTGCCAACTTGGACAGGGAGTTTTGAAAGAGTGAAGAAAGCAAGCACCTGAATTCTGGCAAGCTGTGTCACCTGGAGGTGATCCACGGGGCCAGTAAATCCTCCATCAATGATTCGGGGCAGTGTGACAAAACCCTTGTGTACTTTGCAGACTGGTGGCATTGGTTTGCAGAAACCCTCTGGAAAGAAGCATCATAATGCCTAGAGGGATGTCTTTGTTGCAGAGGCTGTTACAGAAGTGTATATTCAGCTGGGGAAGAGTCACCTGTCAGAAAGCAGAGGGCTGTTTAGCTTTCTGTCTTCCAGCTGCATCTGCGTGGATTGAGAGTAGCGTGCAAACCAGGAAAACACCAGCTGAGAGCAGGCACACTCCTGAGAGCATTTGATGAGTCTGTACGTGGAGACTGTCTGTAGAGCCACGTAACACACGCAAATCTGTTGGAAGAGATTTCTCTCATCTCAGACACAACAGGGAATGCATTTCTGGAGGCCATGGCAAAAGACAAGGCATTGCAGCAAGTTATTAACACTGTCACCGAAAGAAGGCTTGGGAAATACATATCAATTCAAATCATAGCTTTCTGTAATTTATGCTGTGGTGAATGGATACAAAAATTAATAGTGCCAAAAATATTGCAGAGTTATATGTATATCTATGTATTCGAATTTTATAGAATCTCTGAGATCTCATAAAACATATTGCAATGGCCACAAATGAACACAGAGATGAAGAAAATGACTCTGTATGAAACATGTCAGCAATTCCCTCCTCAAAGAGAAAAAAGAACGATAGCGAGTCAGATATGGTGGACCTGTTGGATTATCTGGGGTATTCTGAGACTGCATTATTACAGAAACATAGAAGCACAGAATATCCCAAGTTGGAAGGGACCCACAAGGATTAATGAGTCCAGCTCCTGGCTCCACACAGAACAACCCTGGGGAGCCTGTTACAGTGCCCAAATTGGAGAGATTTCTACTCAAGTACCTTGTAGGAAACAATAAACTTTTATTTGGCAGATATGGGCTTCTGCAAATGGTTATGTTCTACAAAGGTCTGTACTTAATTGACTGGGTTTTGCAAGATTTAGGAGAGTTGGCCAACACCAGAAACCTTTAGTCAAATGATTGGAAGGAAGGTGGAGCTAGGGGAGTTAAAAAAACTACATATCTATATATTTATATATGTATATAAGCCCCTTACAAGCTCTGGAGGAGATCTGTATCTCACCCTGCTGGACTGAAGACAGCCTTTAAGGCACTAGCTGAAATTTTGCTCAGAAAGCTGAGTATCAGCCTGCCTTACTTAGACAAATCTGGGCTGAGAAGCTGATCTGTTCTTGAGGTGCAGATAGAAAGGTATATAGATGTCTCTGCCTGGGATTGTGTCACCCTTGCCACCTGCCTCCTGCACATGCTTGCAGAATACTCCATCCTTCCTCATCTTAGCTTTTTTTGCTTTTTATTTATCTTTATATTTGCCTTATTTTTTTTTTTTAATGTAGGACGGGGACATTTTATTTCTTCTCTGTGTGTCAGCCCCAGCAGCTGACTTGGTCATTGCTGGTGACATAAAGCAAGTCATCAGCATTGCAATTGTAGTTGGATTTCTTTTAAATCTGCTTCCTATCTTAAATTGCTCCTTTATTTATTTATTTATTTATTTTGCCACATCATCCTTCCCAGGTAAGGGGCTGCATTTCTGTCTTTGGGGCTGCTATGGCCAGATCTGGCTTAGAAAATACTTTTGTCAGGACTGTTGCTTTCAGCGCTGCACTGGAGAGCCCTGACATGTTGCACTCTCTTCTCAAGGATCTTGAGGAAGAAGAGAAAATTTCATGGTAGTGGACAGGGCAGATGCAAGTCACCAGCATGTGGAGCGTCACAGTGGATTGCTCTCCTTTTTAGATCACTCTCACTTCATCCGAACGCAGCGCCAGTTGAAGTGATAATGACTTCTCTTTCAATGGCAGCTTTCATTGGAAGTATTTTGATATGCCAGTAAGATTTGCTTTAAAATGTCAGCAATAAAAACACATTCAAAGCAATACACTTAGTGCCTCAGCTCGACAGTCCATATAGGTTCCCATCAGCTACATTTTTGACTGAATAAATGCTAGGCATGAACAATACTCCCTGCATTTTCGACAACTCTCCCTCTACACATGCGTGCACGCTTAAGTTCTTTTTTCCCTGCTTTCTACAGAGATCAGACCGATCAGATTTCCAAGAGATGCGGACAATCTGTGCACTTCCAACTTTGCAGCCAAGGCCAGTTACGCTGCCTCACTGTGCCTTGCCTCTCAAAGAAAATGTATAATGAATTCTTCTCTTAGGGACAGGATGCCTGCAATGTCTTCTTAGGATCAGATTAATAGGAAGAATAAAGATGATTCTGTCCCAAGGGTTCTTGATATTCTTCCTGAGTCACCTTCTTTTGGATGTGCTTTCAACAGCATATGGAGGTCAAATCCCAGCCTTGAAGTCATAGGAAGGCACATGGTGAAAGGTCTTGTTCATTTCCCCTTTTGAGGGAAAATGAATGAGAAATGAACTGAAAATGGGAAAAAGATTTTTTCCAGTGCAGAAGGAGGTCTCTGGATGAGGACCATGCCAGGTCAGAAAAGGGGAAGGAGGCACAGGAGACCAGCTGGTCGAGCAGACCCAATCAGAGGTAAACCGTCCTGGATCTAAATTTGCTTTGCTATGCCTCAGCAGAAAATCACTATCTTTACCACATTTTAAAGCCAAATTTAGGCATAGCTTATGGTTTATATGTATCTAATTTAAGTACTTAGAAAACTCCTCTAATCCCTGAGACCTCACAATTTTTAACACAGTGGTTCTTACAGCTCCCTGCTCTTATCTTTAAGATACAGACCAGGAGCTGATATCTCTGATGCTTCTTTATAGACACTTGTTAAGACCTACTGACCAAACTCTCTACTAATTGACCTCTCTCCTGCAGATGGTGTAACTGGTTAGCTTTGGGATAGGGGAAGCACTTCTATTAGACCAGAAATTAGGGACTGAAGCCCTCTGAGCTATCACTGTCACAGTGTCCTCAAATTTTGGCAAGCACTGAATGTGACACGATTGAAGATCACAGCCCCAGCCTCTATCCTGTAGTACAATATGCTCTTCAGAGTTCGCATTTCAGAATAAAGTGTACCCACTTTGAATTCTCATGGATGTTCAAATCTTGTAAGCCTTTTTTTTGTTTGTTTGTTTGTTTGTTTTTTTCTCATGATATTGGTGAATCTTATTCAGGGCAGGTACACAACTGTTTGCAAGCAGGTCATGCACTGAGCGTGATGGTCTGATTTGCATCTTCATTTCATAAAACTGTTGTTTATAGCTGAGTCGGTGGTTAGTCTGGCTGAGTCAATTGAACAGGATGGGGCTTTCCAGAGGCATCTTTACAAAACAAAGGCTGAAGTCTTGTCAGAAAGGATGTGCTAGCGTAGGAGAATAATGATATCTAGGGAGACTTCACTACAAGTTATCATGAGAGTTTTCAGGAATAATTTTTTTCTCCTTCAGGGTAATGGATGTGTGATGTAACTTCACCAGACTACAGACAACCAGCAGGGTTTTCTTCCAGCCTTAAAGCCTGCAGACACAATCCCACAACCAACGTCCCAGCTCATGATTTATTTATTTATTTATTTACTCCCAAGGCAGGTTCTAGCCATTGACTCGGTGGGGGACAAACGCATTGCTTCACCTTCCCAGGCTTCAGCAAAGTCAGAGTGGCACTTGCCTCCTGGTAAATGGCTGAGAGCGACAGATGCAAAGGGCTGTCAAAGACAAATGGGGGATTACTGAGTTCATCTCAGCAGGTGTCTAAAACCCGACTCGCTGTGTGTGCCCTCTTTGAGTAATTCATGCCTTCATTTAACACGTGTGGCCATCGCGTTTTACTCGCATTTTGCAGCCTAAGTAAGTCCCCACAGAGCAGAGAACAGCCCACCAAAAGCACGTGCTCATCCTCAGACTTGCACAGATCCATCATACCATTGGCAGGTGGAGTCTCTTGCTTAATAAGTTTCCTGCCACAGCAGGGATCTTAACTAAGAGGTTGCCTAAAGTTTCAGGCTGCTCCGAAGGTATCCAGGTGGAACGTGTTAGTCTACAATAAGCAGAAAGACAGAATGCAGGAATGTGGTTTCTTCTGGTTTCAATTCCTTGCAACGAGTAAATAATCTTGTACATGGAACAGCTATTAGAGGAGAAGGAACCACTTATTGAGCGTTGTTGTATTTATTTGTATTTCCCCAGTGCCTGTAAAGTCCTGCTTGAAGGCACTGAGCACATACAGACAACAGATTGCTTGTAACCTTAAAGTAAGGGGAGAAAGGTCAGAGATGTAGGTGCAGAGTCAGGCAAGCACATTTTTAATGCCTGCAGAAGATGTGCAGCATGTTACTGGCTCGAACTTTCTGGCATTGCTTTGACACCCTCAGATGTTACACCCCTGAATTGTTCTCAGCAAATTCCCCCACCCCAGCACTGACCAGGAAGAATTGCTAGCAAAAGAAGATCAGTTTGCACTGAGGGATTTCATTATGTGTGCGCAATGTTTGCAAACCCTTCCAATTCCACAGAGGGTTGATAGCAATTAAAGGTGACATCTTCCCTGCATGAGCTGCTCTGAACTAATTCAGCAATACAGCATCCCAAAGGGGTTTGCTGGGTGCTACAAAATCTGGGTGACGGCTGCGAGCTCTGGACAAGGCACGGGGGAATCTCCTGGCAGGACTGCTCTCAGGCAGGTCTGGAGGAAGGACCATCAGTATGGCAGAGGTGTTTAATGGGGGCAGCTCTCTTACACTCTGCATGCTTCTCTCTAGATCAGGCTCATGTCCAGCAACATGGAAAATGACATCTGAACTGTATACAAGCGGTTGATTTTAGGCAATCCTGAGCACTTGACTGTAAAGGCAGGGCATGAAAACCTAGTCTAAACAAGGCTTAAGAGTGACCACCAGTGTTAGCCACGTGGACACATTCACGCATCACTATTGGTTTCTGAATATTTGGGAAATACTCCGAATATTTCTCCCAGACTCTCTTCCCCATCATTTCTCACTCCAAAATTGTGAGTAACAAATTACTTCTGACAGCCCTGGGTTGGTTATCAGGCGGTTACCTATTGTCAAGCACCAATATTTGTCCTGTAGATTTAATGTGACCCAGCCTGGTGCTTCCTAAAACCTAAAAGGGCAATAAAACAATTCGGTTGCCTTGCTAGAGATTTTGGATGGTTGTCCTCCTCTAAGCAGCAAATATTGCAAAAGAAGAAAAAAAAAAAAGAGAGAGACATACAGAAAAACAAGAGGGGAATGTGTGGCAAAACCCCAAGTTGGACAGCACCTTAAAAAAACGGTGTGGTGCCTCCTAAAACGTCTGCACCCCCAGTCCTGCTGCAGGAGGGGTTGCAAAGTCAGCGTAGCTGGGTCTGGTGGCAGTGCTCTGTTACACAAAGCCTTTTGTGTGCCATTTCCAAGCTGGCACGTGGTGTCACCTTCACACTTCTGCACCCCAGACCCAGCGGCGTTTGCATGGTGAAGGAAATCATCTCCTTGGAGGAGAGTCGGATCTCCTCGTCCGACCAAGCGCACCTGGAGAGACCTGCTGCAGGAGAACCAGGGCTCTGTTAAGGCCATGGGAAGAGCCAGGTTTTTCTCTTCCTGCTGCACGTTAGGAGTGCCTTTGTGTGAGTGTCACCGAGGTAAGGAAGAGCAGAAACAGATGTGGAGCAGCGTTGCAAACAGGATGTGAAAATAAACTCATTACCCCATCTGCCCACCGTAAACAGCGTGAAATTAGCAGCAAGCGAGGAATAAAAATTCAGACAAATGGGCTTTTAAAGAGAGCAGAGGGAGCTGGAAGTTGTGCTATTAGGGAAGCAGAGGCACAGAAAGCCCAAGACACACACAGCCCAGCACATCCACCCAGCCCCATCGACCCAGGGCAGATATGGAGAGAAATCCCGTGGTGCAGCCTCGTTAAGGTGCTATTTCTGAAGGCAAAACCAGAAGGAATGCTCTGCCTATGGGAGAGGACACCTAACATTGCTTTTGTCCCCGCCTGTTAGCAAGCACTGCCTATTTTATGTCTCCGAGATTTTTTTTTTACCTTTTTTTTTCTTTTTCCCTGAGAGGCGCTCTCTTAATGTTGCATAAAATTACTCTCTCAGGGGTAGCGCGAGGAGGAAAAACGCAGTGTTATGTTGTCTCAGTTGCAAAGACGTCGCTAACAATAAGAGCCCCTGAATGATTTGGTTTTTAAGTGACATGATTATGGAGCAGGTCATTCGTGACGCTCCAGTTGAAGTTGCTTCAAGCACCTCTGCTGTAAAGCCTGCACGGTGGTGTTTTATGCCCCGGGCTTGGGCTGTAAATATTCACCCCAGGCCTTTGTTCTGCGAAGGATATATTTACTTAAAATTTTGCAGGAAATTTCTCAAATGGTCAATCCGCTTGATTTATTTAAAGTGGGATCCCAAAGTGTTTTACAGCTTTTACAGGCTGGCTGTGTTTATATCTGTCCTGGGGAGGATCGTCTGCCACTCATGTAGCGGAGAGGGGGAAGGAGGGTTGTAATTCCTATTTTAAGTTACTTTTTTAGCAGCTGACATGACACTGACAAAGTCATCTCTTCTAGAATAAAACCTGCCATGCTTTATTGTAGGCCAGAGGAGATCCTTTGGAGTAAGTCAAGGCAAAATAAGTCAAGCACTTTTCTTTTTTTTCCTATAGATTCTGCTCTGAAATGTTGTGCATGGAAAATTCAGCAGTGCCTGAAAGCAGAGACTATAGCTCCAGCTTGCTTTATAGATCTCAGAGAAATTGCAGACCAAATGATATTTCAAGGAAACTGGTTCCTTGTGTTCTGAGTTCTTCAAGATATGACAGCCCAAGGCAGAGTTTCCTATGTGTTGGAAATAATTTCTCTCTCCACATTTGGCAGATCCAAACAAGCCTTGAGTGCTAAATAAACCAGGTCTATGAATAAATCAGGGGTAGGGGAGCTCAAATTTGAGGTGTTGTGAGATTCGAGAGAACTGAATGCTTGTCCTTGGCCATGAGGCACCGTGAAATAGTCTGGAGTTTGACAAAAGTTTTTGCATTTGAGATGCCATTGGGCTGTTTCAGGAGAAACCTCCTGGTGGGTTTACCCAAAAGTTTGTAATAATTGAAATATCTGAATTCCAGCTGCTACCCTTCCACTCTAATCAGCAAGAGCAGCAGAAGCAGGAGTTTCTAAGGAAACACCCTGCCACTGCCAGGAAGGGGAATGGGTGCACCGGGCTCAATCCGGGTAAGGATTTCCTTTTGGGAACCATTTGAGAAGTCCTCCTTCAAGGTCATAGCAGCACTTTCTGTTTTTATAGTACAGCAGAATCCCAAGATCACATTACAGGACACTGAGGACTGAAACTCCCCTGCCATAAACCAGGTTCCAGTCTTCACCGCTCCCCCGGGCCATGGTGCAGCCGTGCCTGACCCATGTCGACATGCCCCAGAGCACCACACGGACTGGAAGGAATGCAATGCTCCTCGTCTCCTGTGCTGTCCCCACCATGGGTGCCACCGTGCCCCGATGAGCACAGCTGAGCCTCTGGCCCCACCATTTCCAGGGTGCAGTGAAGCATCCATGAGCCTTGGAGTGATCTCAGGCCAGGACCCATCCCCAGCAGTCAGTCTGGATGTGGCCAGCCAGCCGGAGAGTGGAAGAGCATTTAATAGCATGGAAATGGTCTGCTGCAGGCCACGGGGACACAGCAGCACTGAACCCTGCTGGGCATGTTTAATTTATTGGTGTGTGGTAGCACTGATGCCTTCCTCCTGTGCTTTTCTCTGTCCTCACAGCATGGGGAACAGAGCAGCACTCTGTGTTTTCACAAGTAATTCTGAGGAGAATTCGCAGGAGCTTGGAAAAAGGCAAGATAAAACAGTGGGAGTCCTGGGGAGGTGGAGACGGTGAACAAGGGACACATGAGCTAAATCCATGTCAAAACACTCCACATGGGGCAGCTCATAGCTTCAAGGAGGTGTGGGCAGGGTTAAAACATGTGCAAGGAGGAGTGAGTGGGGTCTCCAGGAGGACTGGGCTTCTGTTATCTTTGGAGGATGGAGATGAAATTGAAAAGTGAGGGAGCAAAGGGCTCAGAGAGGTTTTTGTGCTCCAAGCAGGAAAAACAAGCATCAGGAACCTGATGTATGTGTATTCCTGCTTCCATGCTGACCCCATCTGGGGTCACTCTCTCAAATCAGGAAGACCCTGGGCCCAAGGATGAAGGTGGCCTCTCCTTTTGGCTCCTCAGCCAGAGGTGTGGGAGGCCACGTGCATCTCTCTGCTGCTGGAGACCCAGCAACGTGGGAGAGAGGGCTGGGCTGGAGAGCTGAAGCTCAGGTTGAGCCAAGCCTTCTCAACATCCCTCCAAGTTCCCTTCTTCCAGTCCTCCCCTTTTATGCCTCTCTGATGCTGCTGGGCTGTGCTGAAGCACACTTGGCCAGGTAAAATATTTAGCCTCATAAGGGGCAGCTCCTGCGCAGGGGTGGTGAGCCTGGGCATTTACACCCCCAGCTGACCTGCTGGGGAGCCACCTGCCTGCTTAAGGGCTACAGAAACATGGTAATTACTTGCCGAGTGCGTAGTGAAGAGGGTAATTTCAATCTCCATATGTGAAGATGAACATCCCTGGGGTTGCTCCATCACCCTCACACTCCCCTCTCCCTTGTTCTTGCAGAAGGTATGGCGGAAGCTGTCAGCTCGAGCAGGGACTGCCTCCAAGCTGGTGAGTCCTGCACCAATGACCCCATCTGCAGCTCCAAATTCAGGACCCTCCGGCAATGCATCGCAGGCAACGGAGCCAACAAGCTGGGCCCCGACGCCAAGAACCAGTGCCGGAGCACGGTGACGGCCCTGCTCTCCAGCCAGCTCTACGGCTGCAAGTGCAAGCGGGGCATGAAGAAGGAGAAGCACTGCTTGAGCGTCTACTGGAGCATCCACCATACGCTGATGGAAGGTCAGTTGGGTGGGTGCTCTTTTCTCATGGTCTTCCTAAAAGGAAATTGCTGCTGGGGCTCTCTGTAGAGTTCCCCAGCACCCAAGTCGGGGGTTGGATGTGATGATCTCTTGAGGTCCCTTCCAACCCCTACAATTCTGTGATTCTGTGAAGTCACTGTGAAAAAGGAAAAGGTCACCTATATCATATCCCGATCCCTCTCCAGACCTACTGACCCCCAGCGTAATGGCATTTTGAGGAAAGCAATCCCAAAAAACCTGAGACACCTCCTTCCTTTTTTTATAAGTTGTCTTCTTTTCCATGATGTCCCCGGTATATCTTGAGATATTTGCTGGGGAAATGCATGGCATGTTTTGCATGTAAATAGAAGAACTCTAGCCAAGACCTGAAGCTCCAGATTTTATTGAAACACTATACAAAGTCTGGGCACTGAGGAAAAAAACAGTGTGAATTTAAAACAAATCACTCTCTTGGAGGATCTCAAGTGCACCGGTGTCTTTGGGTTAGTGAAGATTTGGGGCTGGTGACATCAAGTTGGAATTTAAAGTGTTCCCAGAGCCAGTATTTAGTAAGTTTGGATTTTGACGTTTTTTAAGAGTCATCATAAAATTGCACCTCGGTGGCCATAACTCTTCGTTGTCAGGCTGGTGGGTATTTTATGCACCATGAAAATTAAAACGGGGAATAAAACAGAACCTTCCAACCATAGGCTGCAAAATAGATTAATAAAACACTGCTGGCTGAAAGCTGAAAGGAAAGGTACAGGGGTGATAACACAGGCCAAAAGGCCAAGCAAAACAAAGAGGATGGAGACCGTAAAGCACCAGCCTGCCAGAATGGGAACTGCTTGATCAAGTTCCCAGAAAGCTTTCAAGTAGCACAGCTTGCAGGGTGCAGAGCAGGGTGCTTTGCACTGACTGGGGATATGAGAGGCCCCAGCACAACCCAGGATCCAATCTTTCCCCTAATTACTTGCCAAGTGAAGTTGTTTGCATTGAAGCCTGGGGAAGAGGGAGCAATCCAGCCCCTCCATTCATCTTAGCAGGTTGAGTCACAGCCCTTTCCCCGCTGACCCTCCTGGGCTGAAGTGTTGGACGCAGTCCATCTCCCGCCTCCTCCTCCCCCTGATTTTCTCATAAAGCAGCTCCTGTCTCCTGGCCATGCTAGCGGACACAGCTGGGTCCCTCTCCGTCACTCCGGCAGCTCCCAGGTGGCCTGGCTTCCATCACCTTTTTATGATGGGAGCTTTGAAGATCTGTGCTGGGGGGGACACAGCTTCAGTGAGCGAGCGTGGGCAGGGGATGGGGCAACCCCACCATCAGTCTGAGCCCACCGCATCACTTAGAAAGCTGTTTAGATCCAAATCTGGGACTTTTATTTTTATTTATTTTCCTGAAAGAGAGGAACTTGAGATGCTTGCCAAGGAGTGAACAGCACAAGGCAGTGCAGAGGGCTGGGGTAATGTGTGAGCTGGAGACTTCTGGCTGTGCAGGGCAGTGGTGCCAGGAGGATTCCCACTGCCCCAGGACCACTTCTGGAAGAGCAAGAAGGGGATGGCGGAGAGTACAGGGGCCAGGTGTGGTTCTGAAGATGCAGGGTAGGAACTGGATGGGTTCCTGCCCACTGCCTTGGGACCTCTGTCCTGGGGAAGAACGTGGGAAGGGTGATATTGGAGACAGCCAAGACTCTGCCCGACTTCTCCTCTGCTGTCATGGCCTGAGCCCTGCATCTGTGCAAGCACCAAGCTCACTTGCAATGCAGATTCACACTCCCAAACCTTTGATTTTCTTGCCTTAATTTCCCGGGGGAAATATTCTTCATAATAGTCACATGTTTCCGAGTCCTTACACATGTTTAATTGACTGAGAAAGGAAGCCAATCCACGTGCTCCGTGCGGAGCTCTGTCTTTCAGTCATACATACCCAGGAGGCTGTAAAAAGCTTCCTAGAAGCCCTCTTATAAAATCAATTGTGGAAGTGTGTGCTCAGGGAATTTACAAAGCGTACTATTTACTCAGCTTCTCTTGAGTACGCCTGTGTTTAGCCACCTTCCCATTTGGAAACACAATAACATGATGACAACCCGATAACAATTCTCTGATAAGGTGCTATATCATCAGGACATAAAACTGCTATGCTGGAACATACAAATGGGCCCCTCTCCAGTCAGTAACGATGCAAGATATTTCAATGAAGGTGTAAAGCTGCCTTGTAATGCACCTGTGGTAATTGCACAGGGCTGTGTACCCTGGGAGCCATTTCTTCCTGACCGCAGCTGGTGATCAGCATATGCCCGGAGCAAGAGGTTTGATAGTCCTTTTATCCCAGCCAGTACATCTGCTGCTGCTGTCCATATCCATCTAAATGTCTAATAAAAAGGAAAAAAAAAAAAAAGAAAAAAAAGATACTGAGCTGTTTGCTTCAATAATATTCTGTAGTATCTATCAGGGTGACGGGGCATTACAGACCATTGAGCAGATAAAAAGGAAGCACCGATTGAATAAAATTAGCTTCCCAGCAACTTAAAAATGGAGAGAAGAAGTTCTGCGGGAGCTGTGGGTCATTAGCTCAGTGCCAAGTTAAGAAAGGGCTGTTGGGGAGAAGGGGAGAGGTGCGAATAAATACGTAGATGTGTGTTTTGCCAGATGCAGCCCCATGCATAGCCCTACCCGTGTCCTAGAAATAGGTGTTGATCTGTGACCCTGGGAGAACCATAAAAAAAAAAATAAAAGAAAGAAAAAAGTAAGAAAGGCATTGGAAACCCTGTGTGTGCAGGGAGATGGTGGTATGATGGTGGTGTGTAGGGAGATGGTGGTACCCATAAGCAAGAGCCTGTGCTACAGTCTGGTGTCCTCAGCAGCAATCCTGGAAGGGGGCCCAGGACTTGAGCTATACAAGCTTGCAACTCAACAGTTCTCTGATGGGCTGATCTACCCCACAGTTGTGATATATTTTTAAAATCCAGTTGTATCCTATTCTTCCTGTGACCCTGAGTATCTATTCACTTATGGTCTGTAGAGCACACAACCTCATGGAACCACCAAGCCAACCTACGCTGCAGCTGCTGAACCTTGTATGTATGTCTCAGGGTCTTCTGCTGCCTTCTCACCGACTTCTCTTTTCACCCCCAGGCATGAACGTACTGGAGAGTTCTCCTTACGAGCCATTCATCAGGGGCTTTGATTATGTCCGGCTGGCCTCCATCACGGCAGGTAGGTGGTTAGGAAGATGCCCCTACACTGCTCCAAAGTGGGGGGGAGCTGGCTGTAGGATCAAGAGCTAAGGATGAGGCAGTCCCTTGTGGTCCCTCGTGGTCTCTTTACAAAGCGTTGTATGGCTATGGCCTTGCAACCATTCTTTTGAGGAGATGCCCATGAGTCCTGTGCTAAATTGGTGGTAGAAGAACATGTCCTCAGAAGAAGCACCTGCAATTTAAACCTCTGGCTCTTTTATTCTATACTGTGAAGGGCTGGAGCTTAGGCTCTTCATGGACATGGTAGGAATGCCTCTTGCAATGAGCCATGATGAGTGGGCTGGCTCTCTGCAGCAGGTGGATGACTTGTGCAGTGCAGAAACCCTGGCAAGCACTGGCTGGCTGGATACCATTAGGTACTAGGTGTTTCCACATCAGTCACAGGGCCAGACTGTGGGCAGAAAGGTCAGCAGCCCAACCTACTGGCTTGATCCCAATCCCAACCTTTAACCCCATGCCCTGAGGGCAACCTCAGGACTCAGCCCCGTTGTTCTGCTTTGGATCATGTAATCCCCTTAATAATGTCAGCAGAGCTGCCCCACACCTTTTAACCCCCTCGAGGGCACGAACCCTCAGCCCCTCAGTTAAAAGGTCAGTGCGGTAGCTATTAAGCCATCCATCACCAGCATCACAGCTGCCAGCTCTGCTTGTGCACCACGGGCATGGGGAAGCTTTACAGGCAGTGATTTTTGTCACCGAACTACCCGCCTGGGAGCAGGTTGTGTGCTCCATGTGCGTCTCTGGCCCACGTGCCAGAACAGCAGTCGTGTTGCAGCTCTTCCTGACCACACATCTGATGCTGGGCTGGAGGACACAGCTGGAGCACAACCGGGCGAGCAAGGAGCAGCACATCCCTGCAGTCCCCTCGACAACGTGGCACTTGTTAGGTGAAAATGTCTGGGAGCGAATTAACCCATCAGCCCTTGACAATCCAACCGGCGAGGGAAGGGTGTTGCTCCCTGGCCTCACGTTTTCTTGTTGACTCCACTCGGCTGATCCAAGCGTGCAAAGTGAAGCATGCACAAAGCTGTTTGCTGGGTCGTGGCCTTCGTCACGAGAATTTTTCCTTTTTTGCTGGAAGTCCTACAGGGTTCTTCAGAGCGAGGCAAAGTCCAGGGATGGGGATTTTTATGCACCATTAACACACAGTCAGGTGTTTAAAGCAGACTGAAACTGGTTGGGCAGCAAAGCCAATGGGCCCAGAGCAGCAGGGATATGTGCCAAAGGACTCAGCATCCATAAGGCACATAAAGCTTTTGGTTTAAAATTTTCTTTCCTATTTATACTCATCACAGTCTGTAACACACCTGATGACCTGCTGCCCTGTGCCTGTCCAGCGCACTGAATTATAGGGTTAGCATTGCCAAAGGATCCTCTTTCAAATATACACCCTAAATTCCCAAGAACTTGTTGAAACTTAAAACATTTGCATGACCCCACACCAGATCAGAGTGACAGATATTTTTAATCCAATTTTACAGAAACAATACATATGGCCACCATTAGAAGTGTACAAACAGAATTATATCCCTCCTCTCTAATTGTAGTAGTGATTTGTAAAAGCACATCCTCCGTCGTTGCGTGGGAACAGGAGAAAAGCTACTATGTTCCCTGTGATTCATTAGCTGAATAGGTAATGAAACCCTTCCAAGTAGCTGTTTCCTACACACTTGCTGACAGCTCCCCAGTGTAAACTGATGCTCTAGCAATCTTAATCTCTAGGCATTTTTTTAAAGAGAAGCACCTATGTGGTAGGAACACACCAAGCAAAATATTTCACCCATCATAAAATAACTGCAAAACTTCAGATAACTACAAAAACTCATCTCTTAGCACACCATAAACAGCAGAGACAAAACGAAGGGGAAAATAAACAGCTAAAAGAAGGAGCATCTGATAATGTTTGCAAAAAAATGAAGGAGTGTAGCCAGTTTTGAAGCTCTCAGAGCAACTGTCAATGCTTTTACACTTGTCACTGGTGACTGGCTGGTCTTAACTCCTGGCCAAAGACAGGGCTTGACTCCGCATCCAAAATTTTTCATTCTGAGGATTTTTCCTTTGGAAAAAAAAAAAAAATCTCCTCTGCTGGGGAAAAAGTCCTTCTAGTGTGCTTCAGGTCATGAGAGATGAAAAATGCTTTCAAATTCATTTTCTCTCTAGCACTTGGAGGACCCTCATCTTATCTCTCCTCTCAGAAAGAGCCTAATGTCTTGACTGACTCTTAGCAGCGATGCTGTGGCATTTTCCCTGCTATCAAACAGAGCTTCATCCACCTCTGAAATAGCTCCAGAATCAGTATTAGACAAATGTTTTCCATCTTACCTATTCTTCAAAGGATTTCCTCCCATGAAGGCAGGGTTGTAGCTTAGGACATGGGTGTGTTGGGCAGGACTGGTCTGGAAAATGTTGTGGGGCTGTGAGACCCAGCCAGACAGCTCTTCTGTGGCTGGGCAAGTCCTGAGATGGGCTTCTGGCCCACCCATGCGGGCCTCAGGGTGGTCAATTTGTGGTGATAAAGTGTTATAAGATGCTGAAGGTAGAGAAAAGTTTTATTTTATTAAGTGTAGGAGTTAGGAGCAGGTTCTGAGGTGTGAGGTTTGTTGTGTGGCCATGGCACCTCTTAGGGAAGGTAAGCAGGGAAAGGGGATTTGGCCCTGCTGGGACACAAGGAGCAAATGTGGACTTTCATCCTGGCCACTGCCTTCCTGGAGCTGGTGGTGAGCAGGAATGGGATGGAAGGAAGGTCTCCACGGGGTGATGATGCTGCTTGGGGGGAGATGAACACTGAACTCCAACCCCATCTTCTGCCATCCCCCCAGGCTCTGAGAACGAGGTGACCCAGGTGAACCGCTGCCTGGATGCCGCCAAAGCCTGCAACGTGGACGAGATGTGCCAGCGGCTGCGGACCGAGTACGTCTCCTTCTGCATCCGCCGCCTGGCCCGGGCCGACACCTGCAACCGCTCCAAGTGCCACAAGGCCCTGCGCAAGTTCTTCGACCGCGTGCCGCCCGAGTACACCCACGAGCTGCTCTTCTGCCCCTGCGAAGACACGGCCTGCGCCGAGCGCCGGCGGCAGACCATCGTTCCCGCCTGTTCCTACGAGTCCAAGGAGAAACCCAACTGCCTGGCGCCCCTGGACTCCTGCCGGGAGAACTACGTCTGCAGGTAGGTTCACCTGGGTGAGGCGGAGAGCTGACGGGCCCGGCTGGAGGGTCGTGGTGGATGCACAGATATCGCCACGGGCCACCCATGTAGGCCACTGCCTGAGTGATTCCCTCCCATGGTCCGCGTCCTGGTTTCATACCCTGATACGGAAGGTGTTGACAAACAGAAGATTTCATAAGTTTGTTTTGGAGCCTTTTTGGACCTCTCCTATCCTCTCCTATCCCAAAGACAGACCCACTATGGGGATAGCTCCAGGAAGGTGCAAGCGAAGCAAGGATGCAGAATGGGGTCCATTCAGCCCCATGCAGGCACAGACCTGCCCTAACGTGCACCTTAAATATATCCCCCTTACATGACTTTCCTTCAGTTCCACTATATTTACCCTCCCATTTCTCAAAAGGTCTTTGATATTCCAGAAGGTTAATCCACATACAGCCCTTGGGGTGGATGCCATCCATCCACAAGTGATGTAAGGTGTGAGAGCAGCTGTATTGCACCAGACGTGCAGTGATGCTCCCAGCCCAGTGTCCTCCAGGCAGCTGTGGCCGTGAGCAGACACCTAGAGAAGAGCACAAGAGCAAGGCCAGCGTAGGACACGTCTCCCTGTGCCATCCCAACCTTTAATTATTCTGGGTTTTGGGACTTTTTGAGCTGAACTCCCATCAGCCATCTGCTGCCAGCATGTCATCTTTAAAGTACATTAAACAAAAACAACTTGTATTTTCAGAAAGGGAGGTGAGTGTAGCAACATGCCATACATATCCTCTTGGAAGGGTGGACTGGTGTTAATGCCCTCATCCCTGTGCGCCCAAAAAATGCTGCAAAAACATGAGCTACAGAGCTGAAGCTGGCTCTGAAAGATGCAAAGCCCCTGAGCCACACCAGCTCTTGCTTGGAGATTTCCCCCAGCTACCTAGGGAACCCCAAATTGTGGGGTACTGCCCTCTCCCTAACAAGGCAAGTGGGCCCAGGGGGGAAGAGGAGGATCAAAGGGGAAAGTGTTGCCTCCCAGGAGGCTGGAAACGATTTCCTGCAAGCAGCACAGCTGTTAATTATCTGGTTCCTTGGTCTCTGAATATATAATATAAAACATCCTCTAGAGACACGTCGGGAGCAAGGGGTTGACGTGTGACCCGGTCAAAGGCAGAAGTGCAGAAACCACAAGGAGAGCCAGGAACAACACATCATGGCACTTTAGAGGAGTAAAATACTCCAGGCTAATCCTGCCTGTGCTGCTAAGCCTCCTCACAGCTTCTTGTCAGCCATAACCTCTCAAATTTCCCCACTTGGAGGTATGGGCTCTGCTAACACGAATGATTCAAAAACTGCAATCAATATCTCCCCCCTCCAAATAATACAGCATAAATTTGTTAAGCATATTTTGCCTGCCCGTGGCACAGGAGAGAGAGGTCAATGCTACATGAAGAACCTTAGGACATCTTACCTGGGCCCTGGCTGCCTGCCTCACGGATCTGTATCTCCAGTAGTATGTCCTACCTGAAAGCCCCATGTGGAGGTCTTAGGTATCCTGCAATGTCCAAATGCCAGTAGATGTGCCCACAGCAGAGCCACCCCTAAAGCACTGGGTGTCAAATACCTGGTTGGCAGAATGATTTACAGAGTTTATCCATCCAAGGAGTAGGGGAGCCACATGCACCCTATGGCACATCTGAACGAGGCACCTGCTTCCTTGCATGGCCTGGAGGGTCCCAACAAGCCCAGAACGGGGTCTCAAAACCCTTTTGTGTTGAGCCATTTGTTGCTTTTACCCAGACTACACAAAACCCAAGGCACAACAGAGGTGAGAGGAGCATGGCATGCACCTCCTGCTCCACAGGCTCCAGAGAGTCCAAACGTCTCCTGCAGAGGAGGTGGCAACAGCCACAATGATGGTTACAGCATATCCGAGCCTTGGGGCATTGCCCTTAATCTGAAGACATCCTCGGCTACATTTAGAACATAATCTTTGAACAGAGAGAAATTGGGCCAAAGTGACTCTCTCTCTCAGCAATTCAGTCCAAAAATGAAGGCTTAGGTCTCTAGGGGAAGTTTAGTGCCCAGAAGTCAGATAATGGCACTAGGGAACAAATTCCCTCGCTGCCTACAACAGCTCTTCCTCTGAAAATCAGCTTCGTACATCAGAAAACAAACATTTCTTCCTAGACTGCACCTTTCTTGCAGTCCCAGAGGAGGCCTGTAAAACACGACTTCCAGCACCTATTCATTCTCCTCTCCGAGTGATTAAACCCACTTCTGGATTGCTGGAGGTGGCAGGAGAGAAGAAAACCTGTGATATTTATTCAAACCGGCTTAGCAACGACTGCAGCAACAAAAGATGGTGTGAACACATCCCCTTCTGCGCAATCACATCCGACACCTCCAGCGCGCTGTTATGTCCCTTTTTGCCCCAAACATCCGTGCTAATAAGGCTCATTTTGTGCTCTCTCCCCGTCAGGTCGCGCTACGCAGAGTTCCAGTTCAACTGCCAGCCGTCCCTGCAGGCTGCCAGCGGCTGCCGGCGGGAGAGCTATGCTGCCTGTCTGCTGGCGTACACCGGCATCATAGGTGAGCTGGTCTCCAGAATTCATATTTCATACCTCATACTTCAGCTCCTCTCCCTCCCACCCCCTGGGGGGAAGCATTGCCTGTACTCCGGCCTGCTAAAAGCTGTGAGGATGGTGACACGGACATCCGAGACTGGGATCGCCAAGAATTGTTGGCCTTTCTCTCTGCTGTGTCTAGGGAAGGAGCCCAAGCCACGAGCACTGGGTAATTTTATGACAGCTGCAGCAGAGGCAGAAAAAGCCTGCACCCTAACAGAAGCTCAGGATGATGGGTTGACCCCAGGCATCTGCTCTGGTGGGTGTTCCCCCATCCCACTGCTGGTGATGCTCTGGGAAATCACTGTCCCTTGCCATCCTGCTGACTTCAGATGTCAGATTTGGTTTGCAGATGCTGCGGAGACCCAGCTGGCAGCCGTAAGCACGAGCACAGCCAGAGTCCAAGGAGAAGCATCAATGCGTTGGACTTGGCCCATCCCCAGGGATAAACTGACATCTATATGGGTCAAGATTGCATTCTGCTTTAATCCCTCCTTTGTTGTCTCTGACCATTCTGGAGGTTGAGTGTGACATTTCTGGTGGCAATGTGACACACGTTCACATACATTTTTTGAATGTTATTTGGGAACCTGAGCTCCCAGGAGTTTCCCCTTCCTTAGACTGATAGCCCATTTTAATCGACTGAAGGCTTTGTTGGTGGAGGGGTGGAAAAAAAAGGCTGCAGCTGCCACCCTTCTCATCCCTGCAAGCAAAACAGAACTGTGACAGCAGCACCCGAAGGATTTCCTCGTGCTGCCATCACGGAGGGGCTGTGAGCAGAGCAACCCACGAAGGAAATGTCCTGTCCCCTCCTGAAATACCAGATTTGTGGTAACACTTCTCCATCCTTCCCGCAGGCAGCCCCATCACTCCCAACTACATCGACAACTCGACCTCCAGCATAGCCCCCTGGTGCACGTGCAACGCTAGTGGCAACCGGCAGGAAGAGTGCGAGAGCTTTCTGCGCCTCTTCACCGACAACATCTGTCTCCGTGAGTATCGCCAGGAATCCTCCAGCAGCATTGCCCACGGGCTGCTGAGGCTCCCTGTAAGGGCCTGGGGAGAGAGGACACGAAGCTGACCTAGCCCTTGGGAGGCTGTAGGTGCCCACATCCTCCCTGGGCTTTCAGCAAAGGAGCTCTGAAGGTCCTCAGGCATGCAATTTGGGACATGCAGCCAAAGAAATCTGGAGAAAGGAGGTGTGGGTGTGTGCTTTCCCCAGGCAATATCGCCCTGCTGATGCTTTTCTCCATCTCTTTCTCACACTAAGAAAACGCCATCCTGGCCTTTGGCAATGGGACCTACCTGAACGCAGCCGCGGTCCCATCCATCCCCCCCACCACACAGATGTACAAGCAGGAGCGAAACGCCAACAGAGCTGTGGCAACCCTCAGAGAGAACATCTTCGAGCACCTCCAGCCGACCAAGGTAGGAGAGCCTGGCCCAAGGGGATGCCTGTCTGTGTCCGTGCCTGCTCCTTGCCTTCCAGCCCCCCTCATCTCAGCTCCCTCATCCATCTGTGTCATTTCAGCTAGGTCCAGATATCCAACCTCCCCTCCACCTTTGGGAGTCCCTCATCATTTTCTTCCTCATGTCCTGACATCTTCTTGCCTGACTCCAAGGGCTATCTTAGCCTATTTTATCCCATCCTATCCTATCCTATCCTATCCTATCCTATCCTATCTCTTGCTGCTCTCTGGCCTGTTGGTCACCATCTCCTTTCTTTCACGGGTTCTGTTTAGATATATGGGTTTTCTAGGAGTACTGGGAACACCCCTGGGCTTTTCAGAAATGTAGAAGGGATCCATAATCATTGGTTCAGCTCCTTGTCCTGCTGGAAGGCAGCCACGTTGGTTCAGACAAGCATTTCAGCTGCTGGAGGTCACACGTTGAGGATTAACTGACCAAGGTTTGCTAAGCATTGGGAAACCTCAGCTGAAAGGTTCTAGTCAGCAGCAAATTGTTAGTATCAAATTAATATTAAATTGAAATTATTCTAAAACAAATAACAGGGTAATTTACTGATGATGACAGTAATATGGATTAAACATTTCATTATTAAGTGAAAAGCAATGACCTTGACTTGCCACCCACCAGAGTAATCTTCAGAATGAATTATTTTACTGTTGAATAATTAACAGTGACCCTGATTTACTGAACGTACAGGTAAGAGAAGCTGCAGTTAACTAGACTCTGAGGACCGAGCGTGGGTTTTGTGCTGGGCTAGCTGATACCTCCAGGGAGCTTCAACACACAGGTTTTCAAAGCCCTTTCCCTGTGTCTTTTGATGAGAAAACACGCAAATCCTCCTGCTGTACTCTGTTTCCACTGAGCAGTTATCAGCTCAGGTGGTGCAGAGGTATCAGCTTCCCTCACTGCTTTTTGGGGCCTTGGTGGCCATGCACAGCACAGGGATACTTTCATCAGGCCAGAAACACTTTTGCAAACAGGAGTTGGAGGTCTTGCTTCTGGGTGGTGGTCCCCAGACCTTAAAACAACTTTGGTGGTGGCTTGAGGTCCAGATACCACACTGAGACTTTTATACAAGCCATCACCTGCAAGTGATGGAGAAGCTGTGAACCTCCATCATCACTGCCAGTCCAACCCAGATGGCCAACATGAACACAAGCACAGTCCTTTGGAGAAACCAACCTGGTTGCCAGCTTCTGCTTGGTGAAAAACCTGCTGGCCCCATGCCTTCCAAACCTAGGGGACAATCTCCACCTGGAGAGGCCACCACGGAGGTGACTCCATGGGCTCCATGGATCTCTGTTGCCCACAGTGGGCATTCAGGCACCCACCTTACAAAAGGACACCTCTAGCCTGGTGTCCAAACCTGGGGGTGCTGTGCCCATGACCATGGTGCCACCACCACCTTCACCACCACACGTCTAGAGCCAGGCCGAGTCTCCTTCTGCACGTGAAAACCCACGGGAAGGCTTCAGGGCTTGGAGACCCTGCATCTAGACCGATGTGGGGGAACAACCCAGCTCCTCACCCCCTGCTGTCTCCTTTCTCTTGCAGGTGGCCGGGGAGGAGCGGCTCCTGCGGGGCTCCACTCGCCTGTCCTCAGAGGCCTCCAGCCCAGCAGCTCCGTCCCTCCGGGCAGCCTCCCCGCTGCACTCGTGGCTTCTCCCCGCTCTGGCCGTGCTGAGCCTCCTGGTGATGTGAGGCAGGGCGGGCACACGCCAGGCAGTGACTCTCTTTGTGTTGGTTTCTCTAAAAAAACAACCAGACAAGTAACTTTTTCGGGGGGGGTGGGCTGGGGAGGAGGGAGGGGATGGGGAGGAGAGGTGAGCGTGTAGGCCCTTCCTCCTCCTCGCCCGTCTGCCAATTTCTTTGGTTTTATACAATCAGCATTGTCGACAACCAGCTCATTCTTGGTCCTGGCCACCTTTCACCCCACAGCTCGGTTGTTGTCTCTCCAGCTCCCTGCGGATTGGGGTCGGAGCCACAGACAATTCCCTTGGAAAAGCTGAAGGAGAGAGTTGAGTCAAGAAATGAGAGCTGCAGAGGAAAGGCTTTTGCCTGCCCCGGCCAAGAGGGGAAAGACTTTTGCTGGCTGAGCTGCCAGGAAGTTTCCTGAAGCCCTGCCTCATGGTGCGGGGCCCTTGGCAGGACAAGTCAATGATGTGTGGTCCAGACCATCTCCAGGTTTGGGTCTGGGACCCAAAGGGCAGCCCACCTGGTTCGGAGTGAAGAAACCAGAGCTGCTGGTGAGAAGGTGGTTGGGTTTGTTCACCAGAAAGGATCCTGAAGCACCTTGGGGTGGTGTAAGTGGCCACACACCGAACTGGCTCACAGGGACCTGCGTGCAACAGGCCTGCCTTGATAGCTGCCACCTGCCCCTCGGGTTTGGGAAATATGTCACGTACCCATGGTGATCAGGAAGAGACACGTGTGGTGTTTTGTTTATGGCTGCCTTTCTTCGTGTCCCAACCCTAGCATCTCTATTTACTGGTCCTGTGAAGTGTTTGGGGTGGGTATTTTTTCATTATGGAAGTCAGGGGGCAATGTCAGCCCAGTCCGAGCCTTCTCTGTGCGGGGTAAATTTGATCCCATGGGTAGGGCTCCACGGGGGTGCAACACAGCCCATCCTCACGAGCTACCTGAGCATCATTTGGTCTGGCAGAGAGACAGAGGGACTTCACCTGGGGACATCATTAGTATTTCAAGGAAAAGAGAGGATACAAGAGGTTTGCTAGCTACCACTATGGGGACAGAAATCCAGCCAGTCTCCAGAAAGGTCAAGGCATAAACCACATCACTGTTAGGATCACTGCAGTTCCCCTCCTTGAAGAGCTGGTGGAGGAACTCGCTTGTGTCCAGGTTGTTTCATGAAGGACAATGCCCCCTTGTCAGGTGCCAGCTGCTGTGCCACAAGGTGGTTGAAGCCAAGGCTGGGAAGTGACCCACCCAGAGGGAGGGATGGTGAGGACAAACCTCACCCTGGTTGCTCAGGGCACAGGAAGGCAAATGTGTGGTCTTGGGGTACGTGATAGCTCGGGGGTCTTCCCTTGAGGAGGTGAGCTGAGGTCTCCCTGTGCCTGCTGGGGAGCTGAACCCCTTGCTGGATCCAGCCGATGAAGAAAAAGGGAAGGAAGGGTGGGAAGGTTTCCCAGGATAAATGCTTACCCAGGTTGATGGCCACAAGGAGGCACAGGAGTAGCTCCAGGTTTTCCCCATGAGCTTCGCAGCAGCCCGTTCACTCCTTGGTTTATGCCTCCCCAAGGAACAACGTTAGTCCTTTATCACACGGATGCATGGAAAAGCTTAGCAGCAGCTGGCGTGGCAAAGTCCAGTGCTTTTATTCCCATTCCCTGCAGAACACCTTCCATTGCTTTAATACTTTGCTGAGAAACAGCAAAGGACCAAAAAAACAAATCTTTGGGTTTTGGTCCAATATAAGCCCATTCTTGTTTCCAAATGAGCATTTATGAATGCACAGAAATGCTCCTGGCTGCATCCTCTCTGAATGTCTGCACCTGGGAGGTCCTTGGGGCTGTAGCACCTGGCTGTCCTGCTCCAGGGCCGTGAAAAGGAACATGCCAAGATCCAAGCTCTGCGTGCCGGGCACCAGGCTGAGCTGAAATGTGCAAAACCTCCCCTGGCAGGAGGCTCACCCAGAGCTGGGAATGCAGCCAGGGAGGTTGAGGCACAGATCCCACTTTACCATTTCCTTCTCTGATAAACGACCAGCAGAAGCAGCCTTTTCCTAGGTGGCCAGGAGAGCTGGCAAGCCAGCTTCAGCTCTCCTTTAGGAGTGACAAGCTGTGAGCAGCAGATGTGGAGAACCCTATCATAGGCTGCTAGGGACGGAGGAGACCTCCGGAGGTTACCTGCTCCATGACCACGTCCCATGGCAGGATCCTCTCTGTTTACACTTTCTGGCAGATTTATCTAACCTGTTTCTAAGCATTCCGCTGACAGAGGCGTTGGCATCTCGTCTGGATTTCTGTCACCCTTTAAAGACGTTTTAGGATGTTAGCTGCCCCTAGGCACTGCAGGCCAAAGAGACTCTCGGTTCCCGTGGTGGGCTCTTCCCAAGTCCTCAGTTTTGGGAGGACGGCAGAAGTGCCCCTGGGCTGCGGAAGGTGACAGCCAGCCCCCGTGGATCGGATCACGGAGGCTTTGCATGGGGAGGCCAAAAAAATGGCAACAGTCTGTAGGGATCCCTGCCAAAACCAGAGGGCGAGCCGTTGTAAATGGGTGTCTGCTGGGGGGATGTCTGCTAGAGATCATAAAAATAAATAAATCCAAAAACCTGCATGAATTTTCCTGACCATTTCACCCTTTCTGCCGGTATTTAATGTCCGCTCTCCCTCCGAGTGCATTCACAAATGAAACTTTGCAAAAAAAAAGGATGGATTTTGAGGAGTCCTTTGGGAGGTAGGAGACCTGGTTACAGCCCCCCTCAACACGAGGGCACAGACCATTTGTTTTCCCTTGTGAAAAGGGAATTTTTTGGAGAACTTTCAACTCCATTGAGCACCACGAAGCGAACCCCGGATCTTCATTTTTAAGCTTCCTGATGGACCACCGTAGCCACAGCAGCTGCCTGTAAAGGGACAGGACTGAGTGAGCCCAGAGAGACAGGGAGACGACTTGTAGGAATCGCTCCATACCTGGGGACTTCCACAAGCACAAAGAAAAATGGAGGAAAAAAATATATATTTGACCAGCCAAACCCTCTGTAGCCACTGAACTCTCTTTCTGTGGTATTTTTCGCAGTGGTTTGGCAGTTCCTCATGTCCCGAAGGCCTGTGAGATGTTGTGTGTGTACAAGCACCACGTCGTGGTCAAAGCAAGAGCGCGAGCAGGGAGGGAAACCGGTGCTGGAGCAATAACCCCGCGGGTGGCAGGGTGAGACCGGAGTGTGTGTGCGCACCGAGGGGAGGAGGGGTGGTGTCTGCCTGTACCACCGGGGTATAGCCTGTACTTATCTCTTCTGTACGAGTCAATATTCAAACATATCCATGAATAAAGCACACATGCATTTTCCTGACACCCCCCCGGTCCTGTGTACGGTGCTAGGCCAGCCGAGCCCATGCTGGTACAACTGCCGGGCCTGCACCATAAGGGCAGCCGGATTAAATGGGGGGATTTGGGGATTTTGGGGGGGTTGGCAGAGCAGTGAGGCTCAGAGCTCTTTTTCTTGGCTGGAAACCCAGCTCTGGTCCTCTGCATCCCAGCCAGGAGGGAGAAAGGTGACAAAACGGCTCTGCCAAGGCACAACCCAACGGAGAGGCATTGGTGCCACCCAGGGAGGGGACACGGCCCCGGGCACGTCCTGGGGCTGCTGGTGCTGAAGGCATGGGACACACACACACAGGGCTCTGGGAGCAGTTTGGGGAAGGTTTAGCTCAAAGCTGGTGCCAGCACAGGAGGAGGGGAGGTGGAGGGGAAGGGAGGGCAGCAGTTTGCGTCGGCCAGGGAGACGTTTGTTCGTGCCGCCAACATCTGTGAGCTATTTTTGGCATCTGAAAGAGAAAGAAAAAGAAAGAAAGGAATCACGTGGAAATTGATTAGAGGCGAATTGAATGTTTTCTTGCCAATTTTAGGTGAAAAAAAAAAATCTACAAAACAAATGTATATAAAATTTACATAATAATGCTGAGTGAAATGCAAGTCGGTTCCTAAACACAAAGTGAGTTCAAGGTCAAACCCAGAAGCGTTGCACCTTACCCTCCCCAAAGCCCCGTTTGATTTCCTGCATGCATGAAGCTGTTGACAGTGTGGGAAGGATCACAGCCTGTGGTTTAGGGCTGGATTTGGGACCCTCTTTCCTTCCCATCCCAATTTCCCAATGTCCCCCCCCCCCCCCAGCCTGTTCCAGGCTCCTGCCCCAGTTTTCGCCCCCTCGTCCCTCCCTGGCAGCCCAGTCCCTTCAGCTTTTCTCTCCCCCCAGCCCAGTTTGGTTCACGAAGGTTTTGCAGACACAAGGAAAATTTGCTGGGGAAGTTCCAGCCGGATGAACCTGAAATGTGCTGTGAAAATGGCTGCAGGTTTGATGGATTTTCCCCGCTGCTCGGCAGGCGGCTGCGCACCCAAGGTCAGCACCAAAACCCACTGGGGCCAGTGCTGAGCACCCAGCTCTGCCGGGACCTGGGGCTGGGCACCCTGCTGGGGGGGCTCTGCTGGGGCAGGGGGGACCCATGGGTGGCCTCAGCCTCTCTGGGGTGCTGTGAACTGGTGCTGGATGAGGCTGCGGGGTCCCCACGGCTGTGGGTTTTGTCTGTTTTCCTGTGGGCACACACTGGTGCAGCTGGTGTTGGTGTGACCAGGGCTGAGAAGCACGGGGCTGAGTAAAACATCTTTCAAGCTGCCTCAGGTACAGCAGTGAATTGTCCTGCATTGGGGCAGGGAAGAGATTTTGGAACAGGAGCCCCACTGAGAGCTGGAGGAGGCTTTTTCTGACCCCCACCTCCAGGTCGGGTATGTTCTGGGGGCACTGCCTGTGCCCACAACCAAACCAAGCCTCGCTCCCTCCCACCAGGCTCAACAGCTCAGGGAAAGGGACAGATGCTGAAGCAAGAGCAGGTGAAGTGCTTTTCCCTCACTTCCAGAAAAACAAACCCCAAACCCTATAACCTCTGGACCGCACCAGGGCTGAGAGGAGTGCGGGCATCCCTAGCACTTTGGAGACCCCATGGCTGTTGTACAAGCACTGTGAGGGGAAGTTTAGGGCAGAAACAACAATTTACGGTCCTCTGCCTCCATGCAAACGGTGTTAATGTGCCGGTAGGGGTGGCTGCGTCTCACCTTGGTTATTAAAATGTCGCCTTCCCGTGCTGAGTGAGGAGACGGCGGATGTTAGCCAAAGGGAAGCACCACGGAATTAGCTCTGACATGAAAAATGGGAAATGAAATGAAATGAAATGAAATGAAAAAGGGTCAGATCGTGTGCCCCGAGGTGGTTGGGACCATCGGATCTTGCTCTTTGGGTTGGACACAAGTTTTACATCCCCTAAGACATCCGCAGTCCAGATGCCTGAGCCTGAGCTTGTCACTGAGCCTCCGCAGTCCCTGAGGGGAAAGCAGCCCTCCGAGGGCACCGAGGATGCCCACCGCCCTTCATGTTGGCTGTGGGGTGAGAGTTGGTGCCCCACGAGGTGCCAGCTCTGCAGCACTGTGCGGGCCACAGGCTGGGGACTGCCCCCATTGCAGACATAGCCTGGGGAGGTGTCACTGTCATCATGATGGGACCCATCTCTACACCGACGGTGACACACGGGTCCTGAAGCACCCCCAGCACCCATAGACCCGTCAGCAGGTCCCGCTGGCCATCTTTTTAAAAGACCTCCCTCACCCTTTTTTTATGTCTCAGAAAACATCTCTGTTACCGTTTTTGTCACCTGATGCCCTGCTTCGTTGCTTTGTTTGGATAAGAAACAAACAAACAAACAACAAAAAAAAATTGCAAGGAGAAACACAAAAACCTCCCTAAACTGGTTTTGCCCAAATGGGGAGCTGTGTTAGCTGTGGTGCTCTGGCTCATTTGTACACCTCCTTTTCCTCCCCCCTTTCCCATTCATGGGGAAAAATCAGATGTTTGTGCATCCACTGAAACAAAAAGATGATTTTTATACCAACCAGTGATGTGCAGCCCACCCAAGAGCTGCCTGAACCCCATCTTCTCCTTGGGTGAGGAGCCTCCAGCCCAGGCTTTTTTGCAAGGTGGTAAAATCGGTCGCTTTTTATAAAAGACTGAAAATTGCCTCCCCTCTTTGAGCGGATGATTGATATTGAAGTGTTTGGGAGAGAAAAGCTGCAGAGCAAATGCCTCCCCGATTCCTTACCCCCCGTGCTAAGGGCACGTGGCAGTGCAGAGCGTCACCCCTGGGCTTAGGCACCGCCGCGCTCCCCCTTTCCCTCCCCACCAACCTTTTCTTTTCTTTGCTACAAGCCAAGAAGAAAAATCAGAGCGGGGCTGAAGCATCACCCCACACCTCTGCGTTTTATCCTGCTGTCCGAAATGAGCTTAAACTGCCTTTAAAACCCCTACCCCCTGCCCACTTCATTTCAGGTCTGGACGCAGCACGCTGTGCTTTCGGAGCGGCGTGCTCAGCTCGGCGGCAATTTCAGGGAATTGGGCTGCAGCATCCAGGCTTAATGCCACGGGATGCGGGAGCACAACGGTCTTAGGAGACGGCGCCGAGTGAAAACCTTCATGGCTCATAAATGCCGGGTTCGACTCCGCTTCATCTCAGCGGTGCTTAATTTCCAAGCCGAAGAGCGACATAAAAAGAAATGGAGGAGGGCGATTGCGCCTCGGCAGGGTCCCGGTCTGAGTGCCGGGGAGAGATGTGTGTGGGGTGGGAGATGAGAGGTCGCCTTGCTTCTGTGGGCATCTGGCATTTAACAAGGTTACCAAATGGGCAGCAGATCTCCCTGGCGATCCAGTCTCAGGGGATGCTGGATTTTTTCTCGTCTGATTCAAAGGGGCAGCTTCCCGGGAGAAGTAAGAGTAAGGAGGAGAAGAGGCTGAGATGTTTTTGTTGCCTAAATCCTAAATGAGAAGTTTGAATGCAGAAGCCCTGAGCCTTGGGACACGAGGCAGTCCCTGACCCTGGGAGGGTAAGGACCTGGTGTACCAGGGCAGCCAGGACACCAGCACTGGGGAGGCTGCAGCAAATAAAATCCCTGACCATCCTGGGGGACGCACCCATTTTCCTCCACAATGAAGACACTGAAGGATGCTCCTCCTGCCCAGCACCTTCCAAAGACAGCCCAGGACCCAAGGGACCAGGCTCTTCCCCTGGCTGGAAAAGCAAGTGGGATGGTTTGGGGAGATCACAAGGCACCGTGGAGACACACAGCAGCTTTGGTGGAGGACATGTCCTCCCTTCCCTCCTCCCAAATTTTGTACCTGGCACAGCCAACGCAGCCCACTTGGGAGACATGAACACCTCAAGCTCCACCACGTACAACTCATCCAGACAAGTAACCTTGAGTTATTTCCCCCCCGCCCCATTTTAAAAAAGCAAACAAAGAAGAGTTTTTAACCAGATCGTCTACTTTTTATTTCAGAGGAAAGATTTGCATTATTTACTTTTATTTATATACATGTACTTCACATTTGTATTTAAAATGCACAGACCTCCCGATAATTTTCTCGTTCCTGCTTTAAATTAGCTGTTATTTTACAATACAAAAAATTATACCAAAAACTGCAGTCCTAAATGTGTGTATGTATAACACCCACAGTCCCCAGCAATGAAATAGTTTACAATACTTGCTCATATTTACATATGAATGCAATAAATGCTAAATTATACATATTAACAAACTAAGCTCAAGTCCGAACACAGATAAGAATTGTAAATAATTACAGAACGACCAAAAAAAAAATCCAGAATACAATTAATTCAAGGATCCTAGTGTAAAGGACATGTATTGTGCACAAATTTCAGAGTAATATAAAACCTATTTTTATGTTCTTTTTGCTTTCCTTTTTTTTTTTTTTTAGAAAAAAAAAATGGACTGACTTATGTTAAACTCCTCCACAATTATTTTGCTTCCTTCTTCTGGTGAGGTTTGTGGAGCCGATGAGAGGTGTAGAGGAAACGCCTGGAGGGCTGCGGTCCCTGGAAGACGCACGAACACCGTCCCCGTGTAGTGTTAGAGCAATACAAACCGAACCAAACCTGCCCCGGTGCACAAGCAGAAAAAAAACCAGCACGCAGCACTCCCAGCATGGGCAACTCATCCTGCTCAAGCAGCTATCAACGGAAATAAGCATGAATTTGACCCAAATTGCTGACAGTGGGTCTGAAAATGAGGAGCGCACGCCTACCCGCCCCTTCCCTCCGCTCCCTCAGTGCCCAGGAGCACGCCCGCTCCCTCTGCCCCTGCCCTCGCCGTGAAGTTTGGGGGGCTCCGAACACCCCCAAAGGCTCCTTCCCTTCCCTGCCTGCCCCTGTGGCACTCCAGGAGATGGCGAGGGAACAGAAAAACAAGCCCACAGCTTATACTATTGATTGGATTGCTTTAAAAGTCACTCCCGGCACGCAAGGCCCGGTCTTTGCTTTCTCGCAAGCTCAGTGCTGACAAATCCGCAATTTGGGGAAAAAGGGGGGGATTTTAAGGGGGCATAGCCAAGGGCACGTGTGGTGGCTCTGTCCCCAGCTCGGGGTTTGGTGGAAAAGGAAAAGCAGCCACTGGCAAGGCGGCGGTCATGGACGGAGATGGGCCGCGCGCTGTGGCGCTGGGCCTCGGCCTGGTTACGGGGCAGGCCTCGAGCTTTATTTCGGCCTCTTTGGTGAGGGTTTACTTCACCAAAAGCTCGTTTTGGCTAACCGAGGGCCAGCGAGCCAAGCTGCCATTTTAAAACCATACCATAAACCCCAATAACGTGGTTTGGTAAGGGTTTACCACAGAGAAAACGATGTTTTGGAGCAGTATTTAGTGTACGAACCGTCCCTAAGGAAACCTGCATCTACCAACAAAGGCTTTGTGGAGCCTGTCGTGCCCTTACGGCACCATACCATCAAATTCGAGGATATTATATGCTATGACTTTATGCTGATCACAGGCATTACCCCATCACATACAGGTTTATTTTGGCATTTTCAATACAGCACATTTTAAGCCCCCATGAGAGTGGCAACAACTCAGAAGCTGTGTCCTACAAATCTTCTTGTATCCAACACCTTGACCCATATCATGGCAGGGTCTCCTACCACGCATCCTACAACAGTCCAGAAAAAAATCTGGGCTAAAAAATGGGCAATGGCGAAGCAAAGATGTTTGTTTTTTTTTTTTGGAGATCCAGTGGCACCGTTGATTTCTAGAGTAAGAGGGTTGCAACATTTCTCCTTGATTTTTGTAAAGGCTACTCTCAAAAAAATAAAATCAGTCTGAGGGCTGAGACCTTGAGTGCTGAATTTCAGCCAGTTCTAAACGCTTGAAAATAGTGATTTTGAATGGAAATCACTGGCACAATCTTAATAGTAGAGGCTTAAACTGCTGACTTAATCCTCCAAGTAATGACTACTTTAAGTACATTTATTACCTGTCTTCAAGCATTGTTTCTTTCCCTTTCAAATAGAAGAGCCTTGTTTTACTCTGCTTATACATTTAAGTGAAACGCATTTGAATACATAAAGTCAAGTTATGCCTCCCTGCTTTACACCGCAAGGTATCAGGAATATAATTTGATGTTTCTTTAAAGCTCTGGAAAGTTATCTGATGCTCATCATATGAAGAAGTTATTAAGACAAAACTCATACATCATTTAAAACGCATCAAAAATACATTCAATATTTTTCTGGTTTATATACACTTTAAATCTTTCAACGTTCTGCACACTACTGTATAGTTTATGTACAAGTGCAAAATTGGTGTGTTATTTTTCATTTATTTACAGATTCTCCCATGAAATAAGGTTGCTGTTTTCCCCCCTCACCTCCAGGAGAAACAACCCCACAAATCCTTCACTTCTGATATTGGCCCGGTGATAAACCACCAGCAGTTCTTCCCCCCATCCGTTCCCATCTTCATCTCTATTCTAGCTGGGATGAAACTGTTTGCAGCAGAGATATGTATGAGAGTTCTCTTTTTCCCTCATCAGTATGGAGATAAGATGCAGAGCAGAGCTACATCCAAAAGGAGCTGTTTTGTTTGATTTATATAAATAAGTCTTGTTCCTCTATTTACATTTTTTTTTTTTTGGTTCTGCTAATCATCAAAGTTTGATCAGTTTTGCTCATTTTTTGAATACCTGACACCTCGCTTCTGGGCACGTTCCTCCTTTTGATATCAGACCACCCAGCTCTCTCTGGGGGAAAATCATCCCCGTCCTTTTGGTAACGTGCAAATACATCACCCTCCCAGGCCTGTTGTTCACAAAGCCGTTTCCTTCCAGGAAAGCAACAGCTTTAAGCACTGCTGAAGCGCTGTCCTGCATACAGAGACTTAAGCACGAGAGTTTTCTCAATTTGGGTTGGCAGATCTCCTCCCCAGAAGGGCCGGAGAAGCGGGAGAAGATGTTTCTGAGCATGAGGATAAGCATCACAACTGAAAGCACGACAAGTTAGAGCAGGGGAGGAATTGTAGTCCAGTGTTATTTCTCTGGTACAGTCTACTCCAGGTTAGCCCTATACACATAGAAAGTTATAAAATATGTTCAGGAGATGAATCTGTCTGAGGTAATCTGTGCATCAGCTACAACTTAACTGCCTAAAACCCTTCATTCTGAAAGACATTGCTCATCCCTTCCCCCCCCACCTCAATTTCTTTTCCCCCGAGGGCGTTTACACTTCTGGTATCGAAACAGATTGGGGAATATACATACAAACATATACGTACATATATATGCATATATGCATTTTTCCACCCTATTTTTCCCGCACTTCTGTTGGATTTGTTAAACGACACGCTAAATCAGCATCGTAATCCACCGAGATTGCTCGATCAGCAGGCTGTCCCCCGTCACCACTGCCCGGACACACACGGCAGCTCACATTTTTATTGCAATGCCGCGCTCCAAAAAGGTTCTTCGAAACACGTACTAACAAAAAGGAACTAGTGGCTGATGTGTGATGGATAGATTACCAAAATGTGCACAAAAAAAAAGATGCAGTTACTTGGGTTGCGTTTCGGGAAAGGGTGCTACCAGACCCGAAGACTGGACAGCAGTTCCCTTCGGTCCCCCCAGTTCCTTGCTTCTCCCTTTCATAAATACTAGATGTCCTCCTCAGAAACCAGCAATCCAACTGGAACCACACGTACAGTGATTAAGTTACGATCTCATGCCTCGTTTGGCACATCACCATCGCATCTCCACCACCACCACCTGAAGTGGTCCTGGCACCGCACCACACGGCCCCAGCGCGATCCGCTGGATCTCCGCCGTCAGCAGAGACGTCATGCAGCAGCACGCACAGACAGGCACAGCCCCACCTCGAACCTCAAAACACAATCCCAACTAATTCACTTTATAAAGGGCCAGACGGTTTGACACATCCTCCGAAAGCCAAGCCTTTTTTGCTCTTTCCAAATCCCTTCCTTACACCAACAAGCCACCGTCTTCAGCATCTAAGACCTGATACGAACACTCGTGGAAATCATACGAACAATCATGGGAAATTCAAACCTGTGGCCAAATGAAGCTGCTCTGCCTAAGTTTTCTTCCTCGTCCTCAAATGACCTCGCACCCGGAGTGTTGCTTTTTACACCCAGTAAGGAGATGGGACAAGTCTTCCTGCCAAGGAGCAGCGCCTCCGTGCAGCGGCGCAGCTCGGCTCTTGTCCAGAAAAACGGCCTGAGGGAAAGGGGAGGGAAAGAGGCCAAACGGGCAGAGAAACACAGAGGAAATGTAACGTATCTGACCTAGAACACAAACTGCTTCTATTAAATGCGCCGATGAAGCCAGGAGTTTTCTTCTGAGATACTGAAATTCTCCTTTCCCTCCAGATATTTCCATCTGGCTGAGTAGTTGGTGGGTCAGGAAAATGCCATTTCCCCCCGACTGCACGTGATATATTATAAAGAGCACAGACTGCCTTGAGTGACGTTCTCTCTCTGTACATATATATTTAAAAGGAAGATAATTATGTTAAAAAGAAATGCGTGTAGTAGTCTCCTCACTCCCTAGATCTGTTCAAGTCTAGGCACTTGTGTGTGGTGTACTCCAAGTAGGTTAAGACTATGTAAACACTGAGTCCTTCAACAGCAACACTCGGCTCCTCCAGGTATTGCACGTGGTCTGAGCAACACACGACATCACCCTTTAAACCACCCTAGCTCTTGCCTTCCTGACGTTGTGGACTGTAATTACTACCAAAAAAATTGTATCTGGAAGAGAGTTGTACTTAAATAACGCGGGAATAAACATATATATATTAAATGAAAAGGATGAAGATGCCTTGAAGACTAATTGTAGTGTTTGTGTGTTGAGAGCTGACACCTGTAAACACTGCATCTCTTTTTTTTTTTGTACAGTTTGATAAATACATGAACTACAAAGCACTTTCCATGTATAAACCTGAGTGTCATTCATTGTACTACTGTTCTATTTACACTGACCATGAACGGTGGGGAACGGATGCTTCTGGACCTGCAATAAAATTATTTTACTTTAAACTCGAAGAGAACAAAGGCGCAATCTGAAGCCACGTGTCAGTAAAAACTTAAGTGGAGCAGTTGTCAAAGAAAGCCGACTATCACGTAGATGAGAGAAAAGGCTGGGTTCAAGGAAGCTGTGTTTTTCTGAGTGCTTCTAGTCTCTTGTGACACAACTTGAAAATCTTCCTCTTCCTAGGTGTTACTTCTCCGTTTTGTGTAAAACCCCATACAGTTTCTGATGTCCATGCATCAAATACAGGTTCCTGGCTGTGCAGGGGGCTGCTGTTTCCGATTTCGTATTGCACCCGATTTCTCTTTGTAGGCAATTGGCATCTGTTGTGAAATGTCCACCAGTGCGCTGGCCACAGCAAGACCTGAGGCAACAGAACGAAACGGTCACAGGCACAAATTCTTTCAGCGCAGCTGAGAAAAACCCTCCGAGCCACAAGATGGATATTATTTTCTGAATTGTTCTTAAGAAAAAGCAAACTAGAAAAGCATTCTGGCTGAGAGATTAAACTCTAGAGGCTATTCTGAAGTAAGCTTTTAAATGCTGCGTGTTTTATTGAAAGCAACTGCAGTAGAAAAAGCTGGAAATAAGATGTGTGGGTATTAATGGATGTGACACCCGTGATATTAAAGAGAGGAGTCTTGCTCTGTACCAGTAGGTGTGCTAGAATAAATGCTCGGAGCACCTATGCACGGAGGTTTCAATGCACTTCCCCGACATATCCATGGATAAAACACTAGCTCACAGCCAAACCGTCCCATCCCAAAGCCAATGAGCAACTTTTTAAGATCCTCTGCTTAAAAATTTTAGATTACCGTGCTCTCCAGGCACTGGAGAAACCCCAGTTAAATCACAAACTGCCCAGCAGACTGAGTCTTAGCACTGTGCAGTGAGGTTTCACTGAGGAGGGGCTGGGACCAAGGAGACCTTAAGTTGGATGGAGAAAACCTCATTGTCTGCAGCTGCTAAGAGCAGGTCGTGGATGCTTGGCAAGGACTCGATGTCCCTCTGTGGATGGAGCTGGGAATGGAGACAACAGGCTGGGAGACGAGTTATTTTCCTAAGTAACTCCTGCAAACCTGTCTGTAACAGTTTGCACTTTTTTTCCCCCAGCTGTAAATTAAAGTGTGATCCAAACATCAAGTGTTCATCCACCAAGTGACCCAAGAAATTAAATCAAACCTGAGGCAGGAAGCTAGCAGGGCCCAAGCCAGCCAGCTTCAAATCACTCGAGCACATCCACACCAGCTGCGGCGTGGATACAGCAATTACTGCGGGATCAAGTCTGAAACCGTAAGGTGAACGAATCGCCGAGGCTGGGGAAAGGAAGGAGTTAGTCCCAAGCCAGCGGAGACAACGACGTTCCTCACCTGACTGTCCTGGTGGCGGTATCCCCCCAAGTCCTCGAGGCAACCTCACGAAGACGGAGAGAACGGCTGCTTTGTTGCCAAAGCAGGGCTCCAGCGCTATCGGCTTCGGCACAGTCTGCAGTGAGGGGAGGAAGAGGAGAAGCCAGAGTTACACGGAGTGTTGCACCCTCCCTCTTCCCCCAGCGTCGCCTTTTTTTCAGATCGCACAAGCTCCAGGGCACGAACCATGTTTCTGCGCTTGGCCAGCTTCCAGCACGGAGCTGGCAAAGCTAAACCCAACGTTGCGGACAACCAAAACCCTAGTCGTCATAAAAAAACACGTTTACTTAATAAAACCCAGCTATTAAGAAGTCAAGCTCTGTGCAAGGCTTGTATTTCTCCCTAAATTCAATACCGAAGGAGCCGGTTGACGCCAAGCAGCGGGATTCAGCTTTCTTCTCTTCGAACCCATCAGCAGCACTATCAGGAAGAGCGGCACGCCGGGACTCGGGGGTTCAGCTTCTATTTCCAGAGCTCAGCTCCATGTCACACCGCCACAGCCCTGCCTGCATCAACACGGAGGACACCACCGACTCCCCAAACATTGCTTCTTTTTTTGTTTGCTTTAAGCTGCCCTCACAGTCTCACCTTTCTCATTTCTTTCCTGAGGGGTTGCGTTCATTTCGCAGCACTCTCCTAGATTACTCTGGGCAATGTTCTCCGGCACCTGGTTGCTCAGGGACCTGAAAGGGCTTTGCAGACTCTGCTGGATCACCAGATCCTCCGATCCTTTTTGATATTACAGAGGATTCAGCTGAGCAGAGGACTGCAAAGCTCCTGCCGCTGGATCTGGTTTCAGCGAGCAGCTGCACCAGGAGTGACCACGCGTTGCTGAACCCTACTTGAACGTGACCCTTTGTGAACACGAAGGTTTCACGCTTGCATCGCAAACACGAGCATGAAATAGTTTTCAGATAAAACATGAATCGACAAGCATGAAGACACAATGGGCAGGCAGCCCTCTCCCATGCCAGAGGAGCAGCGTCGGGGATGCTCCCATTACACTCTCTGCTCTCTACAAATGCAACAGCACGGCCCAGAAATTAAAATACGTTTTTTCCCGGGTCAGGCCCCGATCCCACCCACATTTCTGGGTGATCGGATTTATCATGGGATGTTACAGAAGGAAGCTGAGAGGGCAAGTCTGAGCCTGGAAGTGCAGGTTTGAGGGGCTGCTTCCTTTTGTTTCCCAGGAAGAAAAAAGCTGAGAACCGCTGTTTCACCTGATACGCTCAGGGAGAGCTGATTTCTTGTTCAGCATGGACAAGCTAAACTCTACCCTGATATTAATGAAATAATTATTGCTTTTTTCATTACATGGAGGATTGGACTACTGTACTTCAACGCTCAACAGAAACTCGATACGATCCGAGGCATTGAGAAAAGGAACAGGAGTCAAACGACGCAATTAAATTACTGCTGTGCTATAAAAAAAAAAGAAGGAAAAAAAAAGGTGACAGCAAGCAAAATGAAACTTACAACTGTTTTCATAGCTCATATTTACCATAATGATTGCAACAACGATTAGTTGGTCCTTGCAAGGTAGATGAATACCTGTTCCACAGACCAAGACGGTAAGCTGCACCCTGCCTTGTGTAGGACTGCAGATTTCTACCCCTCCTCCCCACCCCCAACAAAAGGATCCAGCTCGACAAAACGCCTTCCCCACGAAGCATCCAAGCATACCCGTGTGCTATATCCCACGGGCGACTCAATTACCAGGGGTAATGGAGAGAGCACGGGGGAAGGGAAGGGCAGAAACGCAGCGCAGAGGCTTCTGGCGCGGGAGCGGGCACCGAGCACAAGGTTTGTTTTCAGCCGGAGGGCACCCACACACCTTCTCTTCTGTGCTGTGACAACGTGGGGCTGTAGGGCTGGGGCGATACAACGAGTCCTCGTGCTCATCCCCAGCGATGGAGAGGGGTGAGCTGCAAAGACCGAGGGAGTAAGACGGCAGAGAAGCGGTGGTGGGAGGAAAAGTACGAAGGAAGCACTGAAGAAGCCAAGAAGGGATCATCTGCTCTAATCTCTTTTTAATGTATTTGCTTTTAAGTCCTGCTGGATTAATCAGAACGCTTCTGCAGCTCTGCTGCTTCCCCTGCTCGAATTGCGGAGCGCGGCTCTGCTCCAAACGCGCCGGCGCGGCGGCGCTCAGCCGAACGCTCACGCTCACCGTCCCCCAGCCAACGCGGCCAACGGGGCCTTCGAGTACCTCTTGGGTTCTCTGCGTGCAGCCCCTCACCTCAAAGTGCAATGCTCTGCTTTAGAAGCAGTCGCTCCTGCCTCTGCCGTCACCTCTGCCAGACCTTTCCAGGGACTCGCTGCTCCCGGCCCCCGCTGCTCTGACTCTTTTCTCTGCCCTAAATTCCTTCCCACCTGCATCGATCCACCAGCTCACGTCCTCCATGCGCTCCCTGTGCCTTCCCCTACCGTACATCTCGGCCCTCCTTGGGCTCATCCCAATGAGCGATGCTCTGAATCTCTTCTCTGAACCCACATATTCCCTTCTCCAGCTCTCCCAACAGTTCCTCTCCGCTCCCTCCTCTGCTCTTTGGACCATGGGTGACCTGAGAGGCGTTTCAGGCCCCTGTGATGGCATCAAAGCATCCTGATCCTCCTGAACATGCTGAACAGGTAAGAAAGAGAGAATATGAAGTTTATTATGCAGCCCTTAGTCACAGAGCTGAAGGGACTTGGAGGGTAATTTAGCTTGTCTCAGCCCCAAGCAGGATCCTTTCTCCTCCTCTGCCCTTTCCAATTAATGAACCCGCAGAGTGCAGCAGAAACTTCCATTACGAGTCCCCACGGGCATGATCTTTCGTTTTCCATGGGATTTTTATTTTTATTCCGTTCCTCAAGGTCACACGCCTCCCTTTTATCTGTTCCCCCGATCCCAGCCTGAACCACGAAGAGCTCCCACGATTGTGTCACTGCTGCTGGAAGAGCCCACCCAGCCCGGGTGGCCGGTGCTATCCCCAAGCGAGTGACAGCAGACCCCAGCCACACAGCCACCTAAATAAAACCCTGTTCTTTCACAGGGCTGCCTCCGACCCTCATCCCGCCACGTGTTTTTAATCTGTCTGCAGTACCACGGATAGCTGGGGGCAGAGGTAAAGGAATTGTTAATGTTTCACCGCCTGCAGGACCCCGTTCCTATTTATCATGCAAAGCGAGGACGTGTACTTTATAGAATGATGCATCCAGAATCCGCCAGGCAGTCGCAAGCTAATTTGAAAGGAATACACTAAGAACAAGATTATCTTGTTGCAGCTAATCCCGGCCTGAAATCTACAAGGAAAAAAACCAGCCTCGTGTCCATCAAAACCGACCATTTCCCCGAGACAAGCCGCGGTTGGGAACCGCAAAGGCGGCACGAGGAACGAAGCCCCGCCAATTTGTTTTTGACAGCAGCAGTTGGGGCACCTGCTTCCTGAACCGTGCCTCACGGAGCATCTCATCCCCGCGTGCACGCTGGCCAGGCCGGCAGACAGAGCTCAGCCTGGTGAAATGACTCGTGTCGAGCGAAGGGCGAATTCGATGCGAGGTCAGCCGGGAGCGAAGGGCATCCCGTGACCTCTGCGAGACGCACGGCAACCCGGCGCTGGAGCCCGGGGAATGTGTTCTGCAGACACGGAGGAGAACGCGTGGCAAATTCATCCAGCAACTTCGTGGCTAGGTTGCTCGAAGATCTAACCCACAGCTGGCCTTGCCACGAGCTTGCTCGTTTTTTTACGTCACCTATGCAGGTGTCACCACGGCACAGAGCAGCTAGGGAAGAGCTGGCTGCCTTCCTCAAGCTGTGGTATTGTGGGGAGACCCGAGAGCTCACAACTCCTCTCCTTTCTCTTCCTCAGCCTGCCTCCCTCCTGCCTGGCTGCCGAGTGCTCTTGTTGAAGACCGAAGCTGCTTTTCTACAAGGAGGTTTGGAGCGGGTTTGGGACCCAGAGATCAGGTCATTATAAATGCTCGTGCTGAATGCCGACAGGTGGCTTTTCATGGCCCCCTTGAACAACAAAAAAAAGCAGATCTCCAAAGTTTTAACACCTTTCATCAGACGGTTAAAACCAGCCTCCGCCAGAGACTTTCATCTAGAGTGTTTTGATAAACCCATTGTTGAATTATATAAAGCAATTCCTTTTTTTATTGAAGGCTTAATGGCACAATAAAGCACCCATTATTCAAATCTATGCAAATAAGGTGCATCCCTCAGACACTTGGCACACGACGAGCGCTTCGTGCAGCGCCTGAACAGCAGCGTCCTGCCCGGGAGGGGGCACAGAGGGGAGAGGCAGCTCACGGAGTAAAAACATCTCACCTTGGCTGGGCTGGACCAATTCGGACGGCCAAATTGCCACCTGACGGCCCAGCACAAAGCAGCCGTGCCCTCGGCTCGAGCAGAACAAGCTTGCTCGCAGCTCCCGGGCTCAGCAGCACCAAGAAACAGTGCAGCCAGGAGACTGCTGGTGGCGGTGGAGGTCAGTGAGGGGTGCTGACCTGGTGCTGATCTGTGCTAGAAGCAGTCTCCTGGTTTATCTCCCAGGCACCTTTCCCCTAAAGCTACCTCCTGGCCTTAAAGCAGTACCGTGGGACCCCTTTGTGCAGCTGATGACCCGAGCCCTTCTCCTTGGACTACTCTTCCACGCCAGCAGAGCTACAATAAATGGAAACAGAGAGAAAAAATCTAGAAATTGGGATGCTGCAAGCGACAAACGAAGACTGAAAAAGCAGCAAAGAGATTTAAACACCCTGTAAGAGGCAGCAAGGTGTGCTGCAGCAGCCAGAAAGCTCTACGCCAAGTTTTGCACTGGGCAGCGTGGCAAACAGGGACTACCCTATTTTGGGCCAAAACACGAAGTTAAGGGTATTTTACAAAGCAGTGACACGACCCCATTGTTTCTGGGGGCAGTGATTTTGCCGATTCTCAGCAATTTTCCCCAGATGACTTTACTGGCCAAAGGCACCACCAAAAAACCGAGCGATTTCATCTGTTCACGAGTTTTGATACCCACTTAATATGCACGGAGCTTAAACAATAAAGCCATTAAGTCAACTCATTAGGCTGCCTTCTCCAGCAGTCCGTCCTGCACAAGCCGTGCTTTCGCCAGGCCTTTTGACGGGGCCGTTTCTAAGTGACCCAGGCGTGGAGTGCGCCGCCAGCTCCCTTGGGAGACAATTGCACAGCCAAACGCTTTTCCCAATCAAGTTCCATTGTACAACGTTCCGCCTAAAAAAAAAACCTCCGTTTTTTTTCCTTATTATTATTTTGTGTCATTATTTCTATTTACGCCGCTTATATTTGACAAATTCTAAAGGTTAATGATATGTGGCATAAAACTAAGGGCTAGAACAATAAATTGCCCGTGCAATTTTTTGTTAAAAAAAAATCACAGCGTCCAATGTCTTTCGGGTTTGTAATGCACTGCCAGCAGATTGTTTCTCAAAATGTATAAAAATACTGTGGGGACGTTTTTGGCTTTTTTTTTTTTTTCCTTAACAAGAAAACATATTTCTGCGGGTTGATCAAATCACTCTTACATGGTTTTCAATTTCCAGCGAGGAAATTAAAATAAAGCAAAAGTCTTACCGGTGGGGGAAGAGAAGAGGACCATTATTGAAACAGTTTAACTTTATTATTTGATTTCACTTCTTCAGATGATTTCACTCTGTAGAAAAAGGGTCAAATTCCATTTGCAAGTTTTTAAATTGTGCCATTAAAAGCCGGCTGAACGTTTGGAAAAGAAGTTACAAGCAATTTTCGATAAAAAATAGAGTATTAAGTTTTAAAAATCATATTCTCAGGGTAATATGTGTGTCTTCCAAGACAGAGACGAATGAACTTCCAGCAACAATTTGCAGCAGATGAGTCTAGATTAAAAATTTATGTTTACTTTGTCCCTGATATCTACCTTGGAAGTGACACGGGGGCTGGGGAACGAAATCGCTCACCGCTCTGCCACGACACCGGGTTCCCGGTGTGCGAGGAACTCAATAAAAGTCATGTTCGAGCCTTTCAGACGAACGCTAACAGCCTGAAATTGAAAACAGCCACCCAAGCACCCTGCGCTCCCAATACCTGGAAGCACCCACGCAGCAGCCCAGTAATGGGGCCCGGAGGTCGCTCGCATTGCCTTCAACAACTGTTTTCTATTTTAAAGTGTATGTTGTCAAACTTGGCAAAGGCAAGCTCCGAGCGAGGGGAAGGATTTCGATAGGCAAGTTTATATTTCAAAAGCAGTCACCCCGAAATGACAAAACCCTCATGTCGGAGCTGTGAGCGTTTCCATGCTCGTCTGCGACCGCTTGCCCTTCTCTTCCAGCTCCCTGCTGATGCCCCAGGGAGGGGATGGGATGGACGAGGCCACGGGGATCAAATCTGGGCAAAACCACGCACGGCAAACAACGGGTATTTATTTGAGTTTTGTACGGGTGAAGAGGCAGGGTACTTCTGCTTGTTCTTTTCAGCCACCGGGCTGGTTTTTGCACGTGGGAAAGTGAAGCAAAAGAAGGAAGGGGGACAGCCGGATGAAAACTGCAAACACAAGGCACGCAAAACCACTGCTTGGCATAAGGGAATGCGAACAGGTCCCCTGTAACGTTTTTGGGAAGCTGCTGATATTTATCAGAAGAGACGGTTGCCGGCACTAGAGGGAAAAAAAGAGATTTAAAAACCTTCTTCTGTAGGGAGCTTTGCACTGCTTCCTCTCCCTCCAGCAAACTCCTCCTTATCAGCTAAAATCGGGGTCTGTTCTTGCCGAAAACTTTGCAGCCTTCAAATCTAAATCCAGTAAAATCTCAGCTCAATTATCAGCCGAATATTCCCTGAATACGAGGCGGGCTTAGCAGCTCTTTGTGCTGATCCCCTGCTAGGCCCCTTCCAAATATTTACCGCGCGCACGGAAACGGCGAAAGTTTTCCCCGAGTACCTGATTTTGTAACAGAAACCAAAGCGAGGCTCCCAGCTCTAATTAACTGGAAACAATCCATTAGGTGAAGGTTTTTATCGGGTGTTTTTGTTGTCACTTTCTGGGGACAGATCCCAGGCAGGCTCTATCCAACGGCAGCACAGGTCTTGCCCATCTCCGATGCCTGGATGATGCCTCCGTGCCCACCGCTGGCGACTCCAAGCCTCTCGTTCCAAGGGGATCCTACACTTTGCTATGAATTAGCAGGTGAGCCAGCACCTGCTAATTAACGCCAAATACAAAGCACGAGCTGGGATGTCACTTCTTGTTTTGCGTCCCTCGTCACCCTGATGCAACAGGAGGGCTCCCATCATCCGCACACGGAGCGGGCGTAACGAGTGGAAGTGCTTTTTGTGCTTTTTTTTTTTGTCCTTTTGTAAAGGCAAGGAGACAGCTGCACGTCAGCGTGCTCTGAACGGCTTAGCGTTAATGCAGGGAAAAGCTCCCAGAGCCAGCAAATGTGAGAAACCCCGGAAATAATACCTTGGAAGTTAAATTGCATTCCCAAAGGCAAAGCTCACAAGCCCGAAGACCTCGTGTTAGCCAGCTCAGGTGAAAAACCACCAGCCACCAAGGCTGTGTGCTGACCACCTCCATCCAGCACATGCCACATCAGGTTGGGATCACCCAGTTTAATTTTCACTCCTCGATTTCATCCCCTCCTTCCATCCATTATCCCTTGGAGACTCTTCAAACAACACCTCTCCCTTTCAGCTTTGAAAATCGGAACCTCCTCTGTCCCCACCCCGCCACATCTCGATAGCACAGTCCTTTCTGCTTAGGACTGCTCCTACCTCCCAGCCCACGTGTTCTTGCCAAGCCTGCCACCTTTCCACGTCTGCCTGCTTGCCCAAAGGACTCCCCAGCTCATCGGGGTGACCTGACAAGGCAGGAGGCTCCGTGCTCACCGTGCTCGTGTTAACCCAGCTCATTTTAAGTGAAATGGGGTGGGAGGCTGGTCCGTCAGCAGATCTGATGGACAAATAATTTGACAGACAGTAACATGGGAAGTGAGGTGGAAAGGAGCCACCATGAGGAACAAGATGAAGATAACAGCCCTAAAACCCACCAGTTGTTGGGTCTTTAGTTCTTCACCAGGCTCTTCTCACTGCATGGAACAGGGCTACAAGTAAAAATGAAGGTGCCGTGTGGCAGCGACGGAGCTGGACGGTGCTTTATCCACATCCAGTATTTCATTCAGTATTTTAGGAAGAACTTCTTCACCGAAAGGGTTGTTAGACATTGGAACGGGCTGCCCAGGAAAGTGGTGGAGTCACCATCCCTGGGGGTCTTTAAAAGACGTTTAGATGTAGAGCTTAGGGATATGGTTTAGTGGGAACTGTTAGTGTTAGGTCAGAGGTTGGACTCAATGATCTTGAGGTCTCTTCCAACCTAGAAATTCTGTGATTCTGTGATTCATTATTTTATTTTTACCGCTCCTCACCGTGGTGGTACCAGAGCTATCGTGCTCGCCGCAGGACTCCTCACCTCTCCTCCTGATCGGTGGTTGCAACCCCACTGCAGTGCGAAACGGATCTAACAAGGGCACCGCTCGGATGTGAAATACAAGCAGGCTGAGGACATAAATCTGTGGTATCCCCTGCCTGCTCCTAAATCAGCCTACCACTACATCTCTGTACTTCTTGAACAGATGGGACCTTCTGGCAGACTTTAAACCACTTAACAACACTCTTCTGTAACAAAACAAACTAATTACTGGAGAAAGATGCTATTTTCCATCAAATTTCCGCTATTTTTATGGAGTCAGCCCGAGCTGATGCCTGATTAAGGACTTGCAGTGAAGCTATTTTGCCTTCAGAAGCCCAACACAGCAGAATTAAAGGCACACCCGCACCAAGGTACGGAGCATGCTAAAGGAACTTCAGCAGGGTTTTGCTCACCGACACTTCTCTCCATTTAGGTACCTACAAAGGCAGACAGCCTGTCGATGGCGGATGCAAAGATAATCACCTCTAAGCACTGGCTTTGCACGTCGCATCCCTAAACACAGCACAGCAAGGCCGCTCCACGGCTCACCTCCACCAGGCAAATGCTTTCTTTTATGAGAGTGTTTTTCAAAGCCTCTGAAAGCTTCCAAGACAATTCTGTCTGACTTAAGGATAAACTTCCCTAATGAAACAATTTTCTTGTTGATCTTGCAGGTGTTTTGCTCAAGCTAAGCATTTGCTTGCCACGCTGTTATGTGCTTTTCTTGGGAATCTACAAGTGTTAGCTTCATTCCTTTACCAACTCAAAAATACACGGGAAGCATTGTAAAAAATTATAAACTTTCCAAATTCTTACGGAAAACAGTCTTCTAGAAATCACTGCAGAGAGCTACAAGATTAGTCCTGGATACCCAGGGATGTTAAACACTCATAGAAGAAATTACGACAGGCAGCACCTCAGAATGCACAAAAAGCTGCAGAGAAAAGCCAATGGCTTTTGTAATAACTAAGCAAATTTAGTGGTAGATTTGTGATCCACTGGGTATTTGTTGAGCGGGAAATAAACCAAAGCAGCTAGTTACGTGTTGCCTAGCTGCGGACTATATTATGAATAGTTTCCCTGCAGGTAAATCATTTTCTATTACTTCTAAGTACCCCAGGAAAAATACTAATTGAAAACACAGTTCTAATAGTGTCCAGCTGGAAAACATCAGCTTAGGATGGAACTAGCTTGACACTGGCTGCCAATTGGCTATGTACAATGGAAAAGGAAATTAATCTCTTGCAGACAAGACATCCCACTTTCCAATTCTACTTTGTAACCCTCAAATAAACTCATTATTAACCGAAGGCTTTGATTCACATGGGGAAAGAAAAACATCAATGCGTGCCTGATAACGCCAGCCTGGATTTCTTGTGTAAAACGAAAACTCTCCAAGTTTGACACAGCGAGTGGCAGAGCAACCGGAGAACGGCTTATGGTCCAACAACTTAACAGCATTTCTTCTCACTCCTTCCTTGGCTAATAATTAAAGAAGAGATAAAATGAAAAGAAGAACACAGTTCCACGTTTCTGTAACAACCCAGCTCATCTTCCTGCAGCTCCTTCCTGCTAAAAGTTTTTCTCACATGCAGGCGGAAAAGGGATGAGAGAAAAACACTGAAGCTGACCTCAGAGATACCGAGACTGCTTTTTCACTTCTAATAAAATGTGCTTCTATGCAGCATCCAGCAGGTTAGGCAGTCTCAGAGGAGCTGTTCCCAATGCTGCTCACAACCTACAGGTCTCCTGCACCTCCTCTCCTCTTCTCTGCTTCAACTTTGCTGAAACACTCCAGACTTTCATACGTGCTTTCATCCCCTACGTAAATTCTGCAAGCTATCAGTATATAAAAATTAAATAAATAAAATTAGCTTCTCTCCTTGTCATGGAAAAGCATCCTCATTCTGCACGTAGGTCTTCCAGCAGATGGAGTTACCTGCTGGCACAATAGCCTGTGTCCTCTCTTTGGCTTCTGGTCGCCTCACACGCTTTGTGCCATTTGCCTGAATTAGACTGCTTCATTTTTGCCTGCAATGGATTAAGAAGCATTTGCACGCCTTGCTGAATTATCAGCACAGAGGGTAATTAGCAGTTGGTAACAATTTCTGGGTCTGAAAAGGGACATATGTCCATCTGTCCACAGTCTTACTTGTTATGCTTAAAATTGGCTTCTCCATCCCTTCTTGAGTAACCCAAGGAGGTCAGACAAGTGAGATATGGACGATGACGGCAGACATGGGAATGCAAGGGAATATAGCTGCTAGTGCCAGAAAGACGAAACCCTGTCTGCGGATGCACTTCAAAGGAGCTTTTTGCATTCCTCTAATCAAAGAAGAAACTGAGAAGAAAATAAAGAGCAGAGAGGTAGCGAGGAGCAAGGGAACAAAAAGCTCGTATGAAAAAGAAACGAGCACTGCCAGCTGAATGAGAAGAAAAATAACACACATCAGAACAGCAGAGATCCAAAGTTTAGCATCTTCTCTGCAGTTTTTTGAGCGTAGACGAACTTGTCAGAGATCAAAAAGTTTAGGACAGCTTTGTTCTGGCCTGATCCTATCAGGGAGTTGGTTTTAGTTAGCTTATTTCTCCAAAATTAGTGTAAAAAAATGGAAAGAGGGGAACGGAAACGCCCAGACTGCAGCCCAAAACCACCAGCACACAATTATGCCTCCATCCCAATGGAAACATCCACACGCATCCTATGGCTTCCTCAACAAAGCACTGCATAAAAGGCTGTACCATGCTGGGTGACAGCCCAATTTTACAAGCGTCTATTTCAAAGTCTTGGCGAGCTGTTAGAGGCCGATGACTTCCAGTCCCTATCATCCTCACGACAAAACTACAGAAGTTATACAAACAAATTAAAACGGAATGATCAGGAGTCAAATGAACATCAACAGGAGTACGATCACCCCGGGACTCCAAGGAGTCCCAGGCACAGGTCAGCTTAGGTGCCCAGCCAGTTCATTACCCCAAATTACTGAGTGCCTTTGCAAATTTTACTTTGTTTTCACTGCCTGTGAAAGTTGCTACCTGCCAAGCAGGGACGCTAAAGCCCTAGCTTTAGAGAGGTGGCGGCGATTGATTCATGAAGTACTCAAGTATGGAGCTGTCACAGGAATCATTCAAAGCTTGGGACAGGAGGTTTGGATGAAATACAGCAAATCACCAGGACAAATAATGAAACTATGACAATATATCGAGAACCTTTCTCTTCTGCTCTTCCATTCAAGAATCAGGTGGAAAAAAAGTACCGCAGCTTGCCATGAAAGACGGTATTCACATTTATGTAAAGAAGAGCTCAGGCTATAGAGGCAACCTTAGTTGTGACACTTCCTGATGCTAAGGCCAAGATTTAAATATTAATATTCACCCAACAGAAGTTCTGGGGTCAGATTGTTTTTGGGTGCCTTACAACATTTGAATTGCACACATTTTTGATAGAAAAGGATAACTCGCTCTCTTGCCACAGTAGCAGGAAGTGAGAAACTTTGTGCCTGGACTAATGAAGAAGACTTCAAAGAACTGAAGTCTGAATAAAATACAACAGCTACTTTAGACAGAGGAAAGAAATATCAATGTTCTCAAGTTTGTAACTTTTCCTTTTTGAGTACGAGTCTGCTAGTGGAAGCGTAACATTAGAAAAGATCTTTTAATTTATTAGTCTTGTTTTAAACACGCGTTTCCTAAAAATAAAATGTGCTGTGACTAAGAACACGCCAGGCAGGTTTTAGACAATGATTTCTCCACACTCCCATTTATGTATCACAAGATGCATTTGAAAATATATTTATAGCCAGAAAGATGCTGATACTGTTACAGTACGCAGCCATGATTATATTCCTGTTTGATTTGAGAGATCGCCGAGAAATGTTTTCTATTTGCTGTACCTACAGCTATTTCTAGCCAAATGTTCTGCCGTGTAAAACCGCATTCTTCTCTATTACAAGGCATAAAAACTAACAAGGCAAACACAAAATCTCATACCCTACAAACTGCATGGCTCTTAGCTAAACCAGCCCCAAAGTTGTAAACATAGACCCGAAGGTACAAAATCAAATGAAAACGAGATCTGTTGGCCCTCAGAGATTTATAGATTCTCATAGATAGCTAACAAATAGAGGTTTTTGGATCACTGCATTAACCACAGTTTAAAGCAAGTATCCACGATTAATTCTGGTGAGGACCACCCTAAAGCACCAGCTCTCACCTTTATGCTTCCCCCAATGAGATCAGGCGGTTCTTCATCTGTTTCTAAGGCAACGTTGATGGAGGCGAAGGGGCGACTTGCCATCTGTTGCATCTCACGGAGTAGTTGCTGATTTAACAAAGAGAAAAATAATATTATTATTTTATTGTTCCAACACAAAGATGGAAAACCACGCATCCGAGAGGTTCTGCCCAGTGCAAAGGGCTATCAGCGCATACGGGAAAATAACCGCCTGGTGCTTTACCAGGATTAAGGGTAGAGATAATTGTAAATATTCAGGTTACTACAGTTTAACAAGTCGTTGCAAGTAAAGCTGTACAGCACCGTCTTAGCCTGACTTGCTTGCGAAGGAAAACCCATCAACTTCAGTTACCGTAAAGCAGCTAATTCCTTTCCAAGCTGCGATCCCCTAGCTGTTTGTCATCACCTGTCTGGGGCATAGGAGGACTCCCTAAGATTTGTGGGAACCATTTTAAAATTAAACTAGCAGCAGTCCATAACAACTGTGAGAAAGAATCTGACGTTTCTTCTAACAGCACCGGCGAAATGTTGTCAGGTGGCTATTGAATAATTATTTCTGTTTGTTTCCTTCCTAAACACAGCAAATGCATCCAATGACAAACACGTCCTTGCTGCAATACGTTTCATTCCAATAGAAAACATTTTCCTGAGCAAATCCCTGCAAGCCTTCACGAGACATCTTTTATTGTGCTCTTAAGCGGTTTGAAGCACTATGATGCAGCTCTCTTTTTTTTAAAAACAAAAAATAACGCTTCCTATAGGGCTGGAAACAGCATTTCAGTTGGAGCCGAGCCGTGGACACACACATTCCTGCTGGGTTTCGGCAGCTAATCCCTAACACCAGCAGCGGGCTGCACCACCGGTAACTGGAGGCAGAAGCCATGACCCTAATTCCCAGGAGCAATGGGTGTGATGTGTCTCGGTGCCCCTTTTTAACAGGGGTAGAGACAAACACCTCGTATAACGTGTAAAAACCAGCAGGCTTGCCCTTAAGTGCAGCAAAATGCCTAACCCCACCTGTTGTTAGCAGCGTTGTGCAATTAGCATTACTACATAGCTGCAGCAGCACTGGTCGTATTCTACTTGTAAGGTGGACTGAGGCTCTCCCAAGTGCCTTGTATACTACCACCGTCCTCAGTCCCCCTTTAAGCTTGGGTGATTTGATGCTTCGAGCCCTTAACCCATCATCTGTAGCACTAAAGAAACCGCCCCCAAAGGCACTGTGCCCCCAGCGACCCACGGATGCTGCAGTGCACACAGCAGAAGAGGACGCCGGTCTCCGGGAGACCAAGAGAAGCAAAGCCCACCAGAGCAGATTGTAGATACTGTCACAACCAAAAAGAAAAAAAATAATAACATTAAATTCACACAAATGGAGCCGAACTATGTATTTGCAAGCAAACTCGTGCGGACCTCACACTTGGGGAAGAGGAGTCGAGGAGTTTTCGAATATTTAAAGCACACCAGCAGATTGCAGACTAAAGCAAGTGTGAAACAGATTGCTGGGTTGTTGTTCCTGCAATTGTCCCCTTCAGCTATCATAAAGCGCTTTGTTTAATAGCTATAAAACCAAAGAACAAGCTGTCCTGATGAAGATGTCCAGGAGACTTACGAACAGAAAGCTATTAGCTCTTTTGAAGGAAGTTCAGTTTACTAAGGCAAATGTGCAATTTGGCAACATGACTCCTATTGAAGTCGACAGTAGCGGCAAGAAATAAAACCCCGGGCAGGGCTGCGAAAGCTGAGCTGCCTCCGAGTGAGGAATGGGCAAAGCGGTGCTGACAGCAATATTCCTGCTTGCGTTTTCTGAACCGGAGAAGGGAAGTCACCCGTTTCAGGGCTGTCCCAAAGCCAGCTGCTGCTCAGCACAACGGTGGCCAAAGCTGGTAAAACCAAAGGTCCAGACTGTCACCAAACCAGCAAAAGCCTCCGGGAGAATATCCTGCCCCTAACATCACTTTCTTGCGTAGCACAAGCCACGTTACAAAACCAATTCCCTGCAAATTACGAACAAATTTGAGAAATAATTGCTCTGGAACCAGAATGTCACTGTTTCCCCCAAGGCATACGCTGTGCGTGTTTAACCTATGCGAGAATATATCCTTCAATATTTGTTTGGTGTATCAAAAATTTAATTAAACCGTGTTGTTACGTTGCAAAGGAGAAATGGTGGCACTTCCCCGGTCAAGATGTGGAGTATGCCATTAGAAATCAGCAGCGGGTAATGTCAAGATACCCCCTAACCTGGCACGCCACCATTCCTAATGATTTGCTTTCTGAGTCTTAGAATAATTAACCTGAATGCTCTTCCAGCAAAGCTTTGGTTTCTAGATCATACAATTAATAGAACAACCTGGGAGTATTTTCAACCACCTTGGTCTGAAGAGGATCTTAAAAGCAAAACGTTTGACAGGCTTATAATAAAAACACATGAAAAAGCGTGTACGGGAACGCACCGCGGACGTTTAACACCGAAGGAATTACACAACTTAAAAAATGAGAACCTGTACAACTTTCATCTGCATGGATTTTTTTCATGGAAAGAAGAGTTTCATCCCAGTAGCCCTTGGTGTTCATACCCACGGCGTAACAGTTAATCCACGCTGCTGTGGGTGACTGACGGGAGCGCAGCACCCGAGGATGCAGGAAAATCCCCTGTGCGCAGCAGGCACAGCCTCTCGTGCAAAAAGAAAAACAGCCCCCCGGGTTACCAGGTTAATTGACTAATATAACCTGTGCTGTGTTTTCTGACAGGAAAAGCCCGAACATTTTATTTACAGTAATAAAGCAGTCACTGGTTTCTGTATAACTGTCCTGCTACCATCAATCTCAGCAATTGCCCCCCTGCGGAGCCTCTTTTATGAGAGCAGGGCTCTGGTACCTTTCAGGATCGGGCTCCGGTATTGTCAGGAGTGAAAGGATGCCAGGTTTTCCAGAAGAGAGGCACGCGTTTTGGGATTTTATTTGCTCCTTATAAAGAGGGGATTTTAAAAGCTATCCAAACCAGCCAGCTGTAACTTTTAACAAAGGCGGGTTTTTACACGAGTTTTATCTCAATTTTCGACCGAGATGAGAAAGGAAAAAAAAATGGAAGCTCCAGAACGAAAAACCCACGGGTGCTCGAAGCGAACAACGGGCCCGGATGAGCTCCTGGTTTAAGGGAGAGTAAAGGAGAAGCAAGCAGGATCTCATGGCAAAGCGACTTATTTCCAGCAGACAGGATGGATGCAGGACACAGGACAAAATGCTGCAGAGGTATCAGCAGGAACGTCTGGCACCAATGCTCCAGCCTGAGGTTGAAGGAGGTGGCTCTAGAATTGGGATCCAGGAAAGAGCAATTCTTTCCTAGTAGTCTTTTTCATAGTTTTTTTTCTTTTCTCCCAAATTTGTAGATCTAATCCTTCAAATATTTCCGAAACTCTGAGCCTTCTGTACCTACAGCTTATTGGTTTTAGCAGTACAGCTACCCCGTGCATCCAGAGGAGGTAACGCTTGGGTTTCAGAGGCACTTTTGCTGAAGACATTTCAGCAGAGCAAGTTACGTGTTCCTTCACCTTACGGACACAAGTACGACTCGAGATCCTCCTTCGAGGATTCACATTACAACCTCCCAGGCTGCAATGAATCTGGGATGGTGCTGCAGAGCTAAAGCAATGCCGACCTCCTGCAGCACCGCAGGCAACTCGACTGCCGTATTTCTGTCCCACCATGGAAAACATCAAGATCCACTTGGTTACGAACGAGCACAATCAGCAGCCAGATCCTCCAGGCTGTCCACAGCCAGCTTCAAAAGCCAGAGCACCCTGAAATACACGGCGTGTTTTGAACCACTACCCTGTCTGTATTGCAAAGATAAAACAGTCCAGTGGGCTGAAACCCAAAGACCTCACAACCAGCAGTAAGTCTTAAGAAAGTAACAGCTCCAGCATCATGGAGAGAGGGAACAGGTGAAGAAGATAAGGAAAGAAACTGATTTGTACTCTTGTTGTTTAAGACATTTCGAAGGAAAAGGAGACTTGGGGCGGAAGAAAATATATATTTGGGATTTTCCTGCGTCATGCGGAGAGGTGCAGCTCTGCCATGCAGGGTGCTGAAGGTGCCGTTCTCCATCGTGGATTTAGCAGCCCTGGTCATCCCCTCCCGATGACAGAGGGTGACAGAAGCAGAACGAGGCTGTCTCCTCCTTCCTGACCCATCTTTTAAACTGCATCAGTTCTGGAAAGTTACTTGATTGAGTCAGTCCTCCCAGCCGTTCCCTCCAAGGCTCTGCACAACGCACAAAACACAATCTAAGCAAACACCAAAAGGTCTCGCTGCGTGCGCTGAGGATACGTAAGCAGAGGGTAACAAAATTCTCCCAGCGAGGCTCATTAACTCTGACCTCGTAACTCGCCAACCTAAGTCACGGTGATTTTGTTGAGGTCGGAGGACAGACTGTGCTCCCTTCCTTCCAAAGCACTCTGGGCAGATGGGCTGTACTGGTAGACAAGCTTTTTGTGTATAGAGACATCCAAAACAAGCAGGAACTGGGGCTTTGTTTGAATTCAGAGAGCGGCTTGTCCCATTTGTCCCAAATTAACTACCTATTTGCAGACACTGCAGCACGACTAACTTAGAAAACCTTGTCTTGAGAACCCGTCCCAGAGCTCTCCTGTAATGACATCTCCCAAAACTGCAGCTCGTGGGCTCCCACAGCCCCTGTTCAAAGGGGATCTCCCCCTCCTGGGGTTCCCAAGGGCCTATGGAGAAGGTGCCAAGCCTGGTGGCAACAGCAGCAGGACAGAGCTGCTATATTTTGAAGTAATGCTTATTTTAAATACATTCTTTTGTATGTACCCCATTGTGGGCACCTTTGCTTTATGTTACAGTTCCTTGATAACCTTGGGGGAAAGGGAAGAAATCAATCGAACGACCTACAGAATAAAAAGGGCCATCAGGAAAGCCACAAAAGATGTAAGAAATAAATATTCCACGAAGAGGACCACGTTGTTTCAAAAGTAAGTGATTTAAAGCGTTTAACTACAATTACATTAACTACCATGGAAGTCAACAAACAAACAATTTTCTTTGACGCTTCCATCATCCCTGAAAATTAAGTTTTTAAGCCCCTAGAGCAGTGCACGTATTAATGTTAGCTAATTAGTTTTGTAACTGACTTTGCAGGCTACGTTGAAAGAGAGAGGAGGAGAGAATTAATGTTCAAATGCTTCTCAACAGGCATTTCCACACTTCAAAACTCTAACAAACCAGAAAGCAAAGCTGCTGGGAAGTTGCCTCATGCTGAAATAACAGAACATATTTAATCCAGGGCTGATTAAGATAAGTCAGTTATTTATCATAATCATGCCCAGTAGGAGGGCACAGAAAAGCTGACCTTTAATAAGAATAAGATATCATTTCTGCTGAAAAGACCAAAAGCACACAGTCCGTGCAGACTGGGACATACACCACCACCAGATAATTACACAATAGCAGAGCACACCTTTGATTGACGAGAGCTCTTCCAGCGCAATTACACAACGCTGTTTCTCTCCCCGAGTTTTCCAAATGGCTAAATTAGATACCTGTACCACTGATTCCTATCATCAGAGACAGACCTCGGACAATAGATTTGATATACATACAATTGGTTTGTGTTTTTTTTTTGTTTGTTTGTTTTTTTAATGATGCTAAGCCCTCCTGAAGGCAGACTATCACACCGCCATCCCAAATCTTGTCCACCGGCTCTTTTTAGGACATCCTAAAAACAATTCCAGCTTCTTTTATTTTTAATTCTCTAGCAGCAACACTGAAGGAGTCCACGTGAGAAGTGTTGGTGCTGTCGTGTCTGTGATTGTCACCGTGACACGGTGACATCCAATGCATTAAACCTACAAATCCATCCGAACCGGCCATCTGCGAGTTCAACTGGCCACGGGCTTGGTTAGGCACAGAAGTGACAGCAGCACGTTTAAACAAAGCCAGACCATCAAATTCCCCCTAAGCCGGAATCCCTTGTCAAAATTCGTGTTTAGGGCTGGTTTTGCTCTTCAGGGCAGCTCTTCCCTTTGCTGTAATTTCCTTCAGTCGGTGGCCAAAGGCGCGCAGATCGCTGCAGAGAGCACTCAGCACTTGTATTTTGGAAGAAGCCTACCGGCTCCATCAGTCGGTCCCCATTCATAGATTTTCAATTCGGGGGTAGCGGAAAGAGTTACGATTATTTCATCTGACCTCCTGGGTAGTACGAGCCGCCGAATGTCACCACGTGCTTTCCACAACCAATTGACTTGGATTGACCCGGAAAAGATCCTTCCAACAGCACTCATAGTCTGATTTCAGACAAAACAAACGGCTGGCGTTGCCACTCTTGCCACCAAAACCAGTAGAAAAACAAAGCAGCTTCCAACTTTTCAAGCCCCAGTTGCAGATACTGGGTGTTGTGCCTTCGGCTGGTATTTTAAAAGAGCCTCGTCCCGTTGTGATTCTTCCATTCTTTTTCACAGACACTCACATCATCAAACCTCAATATGTTTTCCCTTGGACAGAATGAGTAATTGCTGACACTTTAGTCTCTCACTTATCTTTCAGATAACAAATGAATCTTGCAGTGTTTTTCCCAACCATCTGCAACAGCCAGGATATCGCTGAAGCCAGCGTGGACACGCTACGCTAACAAGCAGCTAGAGAAAATACGAGCTGTGTGCTCTTAGTTTATTACTTTACGTATAAATGCAGGAACTGGGAATTTGCACACAGCTGTTAAATCACCACCACCACCATCACTTCAGCCTATTTTCCAGGGTACTGATAATCTGGGAAGTAAATCTGCAACAGTTGAAAAAGAGATATTGCATACGGAGCTCCATTTGACGCCGTAATAAGACATCCGAGCGTGCTGACCACGCCATCCAGACCTCCGCAGAAGTTATCTGCTTGTCGTGATTCCTCACTCCTCCAAATCTGTGTTTCATCTACAGCCTCCACCACCGAGTTCATGTGTTATTCCGAGCTGACAGACACTGAACAGCACTGTCGGTGCTATCGAACAAGAGGGTCCACAAGTCAAACGGCTGCCGGGAGCTCAATGAATACAGCGGCAAAGTTCATCCCCAGCGCATTTTGTTTCTCACATGCCCTACAAAGTGCCTGTGATGGCCCGCTGCCCAACGGAGGCTTATTTATAGCCTGACCTTTTTATGTTCCAGCACAGGGCTGACATCAGAAAGTCTAGGCAGTGATGAAGATCCTGATTTCCAGTTACAGTTTGAAAATATTCCAATCCCGAATCCTTTTCTTTGACAAAGGATACCCTAAATCACACTCTACGAGACAAGACACGAGATGAATGAAATGCTAACAGATGAGAGCTGGGCTGCAACAGAGGCAGGACAATAAGTAACACACAGCGCACATCCTCTGGAAAGTCTTAGCTGTGAAAACACAGAAGTCAGTCTGCCTAAATGGCATTGAGCGTTCACAGATGTTACAGCACAGGATGCTAGCGAAAACAGAAGCACTGCTACATTTTGAAGACACTTGGGGTGCAAAAAGTTTCAGGAATGAGGTCAGGAAGAACGATAATCCCTGCAGTGAATCAATACACGAAACCCGTCCTGAGTAAGTTGGGTAGTGCACACAGAATAAAAACTTCCAGTCCTGGATAGTCCTGGCAAGAAAGGAGGCAAAATGTTGAGCATTTTATGTCCGTTAAGGGTGGAATTGAGCTCTAGACAGCTACATTTAGTTGTCTCTGCGTGTGCTTGGTGTTGGTGCTCCCACCACATCCCAGGGGGGCACGGAGAACGGCACAGCTGACCCTCAGGCAGACAGCTGCGCTGGGTTGGCCAAGTTGCTCTCCACGCTCCTTTCGCTGGCAATGTTAACAGGAGCTCTTCCTTGCCCAAAGTGGAGGAGCAGAAAACAACCCGAGGGTGAAGAGAACAAGATTCGGCTGCTAAGATGAAACAATAGGCGGAAAATTCAAGACAGCAGATGGGTATGTTCGATTTCTAATGCTGCACTCGTACTTTGTGCATTGTTCTCTATGAACACCTTGATACGTTTAACATGTCATTTTCCAGAGACAAAATAGAAAGGTATCCTATCCCTATTTCCTAATGTCATTCACTTCATCCTAAGCCTCCTATAAAAGCTGCCTTTTTATTTCCATTCTCCCTCTTTAAGATGTCTGAAGATATTTAAACTTGGTGCTCACTGGAGCACAATTTACTATCCCATCTCCTCCCTGCCTGATAAGACACAATTTGTTCCCATTTTAACTTCAGGTCAGGTTTTATATTCTCCGAGAACTGAACTTTTGCTCAGCGCTCCAAACTCATTTTCCCAGAACTAGACATTTGCTACGCTATGCTTGCCCACCCAAAAGACCTTTTAGCCGTGAGGTTGAGGAACATCAGCACTGCCATGTGCAAGCAGCTGGTCAAAGAGGATTAGCTGCTGCAAATAAATAAAAAAAAAAAAGAAGAAGTAAGGATAATCTTATATATTTTATAAGATCCTGCAGCAGATTCTGGATTTGTAGAACATTGCTTTCTCAGGAGGGAATAACGCAAATGTAGTTGCAACCAAATGATGCCGATATCAATTTTCCCTGCCCTGTTCCACTAACCTCATAGACAGCTGTATGACTTCTCCCAGCATATTTTCCAAGCAATACTGCAGGACTAATTTTGGCCACTGTATCTTTCAAAATACTCTTCTTTTTTTCCTATATATGTCTTGGATTAAGCTTCAGTTATCTACTTTTCACCCAGCACTATGATAAGAAGTTGGGCACTAGCGATGTTTATATTGGAAGCAGAAGTGATTGATAGTTGGGAATTACCTTCAGATTTCATTATATTCTACTTCCTTTAGGGTTAAGATTAGAGAAGCAGCACAAAATTACTATGGTGCAAGCCATGGGAGACGGGTTTATGTAACTTGACCACTTCTAAAAATACAGTCAAAATTGGAGAACTATTTCCTGCCAGGGCTGCAGTGCACCAGGCAGCACATACAGAACAATCGAGCAATCAGAAGCAGCCAGCACGGATTTATGAAGGGCAGGTCCTGCCTGAGCAGCCCAATCTCCTTCTACGATGAGATGACCAGCTTAATAGAAGAGAGAAAGGCGAAGGATGTTGTCCTTGTGGATTTTAATAAAGCATTTGACACCGTTTCCCACTGTGTTGTCCTGCATGGGGCTTGGACAGATGTGCTGTTTGCTGGGTGAAGCACTGGCTGGCTGGCCAGGCTCAAAGAGTCGCAGAAATTGGGGTTCAGTCCAGCTGGGGGCTGGTCACCAGCAGCATTTCCAGGGCTCAGTCTTGGGGACAGTTTTGTTTCACATTTCTGTCAATGATCTGGATGAGAGAATGAAGTGCAACATTAGCGATTTCTCGGATGATAGGAAGTTGGCCAGGAGTGTAGACCTGCTTGAGCGTTGGAAGGATCTGTAGAGGTTTCTGGGGCTTCATAGGTGGGCCGAGTCCAAGTACATTCAGCTTGGGTCCTAACCACCCCATGCAGCAGTATAGGCTCAGGGACGAGTGGCTGGAAAGTTGCCTGGGAGAAAAGGACCTGAGGGTGCCAGGTGAGAGCTGGCTGCACATGATTGCTGGCTGCACACGAGCCAGCCGTGTGCCCAGGCGGTGAAGAAGGCCAACAACATCCTTGCTTTTATCAGAAATAGAGTGGCCAGCAGGACTGGGGAAGTGCTTGTCCCCTTCCCCTTGTATGTGGCACTCTTGAGACCACACCTTGAGTATCATGGTTCAGTTTTGGGCCCCGCCGAGTTGCTCAGCTGTGTGGAGAGAAGAGCAATGAAGCTTGTGTGAAAGGTCTAGAAAACAGGACATATGAAGCCCAACTGGGAGAACTGGGGCTGTTTAGTCTGGAGAAGAGAAAGCTGAGAAGAGACCTCATTGCTCTCTACAACAACCTGAAAGGAGGTTGCAGCAATGAGGGTGTTGGTCTCTTTTCTCAGGTGACAAGTAATTGGACACAAGGAAACTCCCTCAAGTTGCACCAGGGCAGGTTTAGATGGGACATTACACAGAATTTCTTCATGGGGAGGGTGATCCTGCATTGGAATGGGCTGCCCAGGGAAGTGGTGGAGTGCCCAGTCCTGGAGGCATTCAAGAGGTGGGTGGATGTGGCACTCAGAGACATCTATTAGTGATAGGATTCAGTAGGTCAGGCTGATGGTTGGACTTGGTCATCTTGAAGCTCTTTTCCAATGAAAACGAGTCTATGAGTCTATATATTAAGAGAAAATTTAGAATACCTTGTCTGAATTGGGTGTCCTGCCACTGCTGTTAAGTCACCTTTCTCTTTGGCCAGCCTCTAAATCGTAGCATAGGAGGTGGTGGAAGAGGTGGCCTCCAACTGTGTCAGCACTTTATGCAAGGAGGGGAAAAAAAGTAATTAAACAAAATGAGTCCCTGAACCTCTAGGCAGGAGCTGGGGGAGCCAAGTGCCTCCCACTGTAAGAGAAGAGTAAGTTCAAGACCACCTGACAAAACTGAACAGGTACAAGTCTATGGTGCCCAATGCCATGCATCCCAAGGTCCTGAGGGAACTGGCTGATGGAGTCATCAAGCCACACTTCATCATACTTGAAAAGCCCTAGAAGTCAGGTAAAGTCCCTGGTGACTGGAAAAAGGGAAACATCACCCCCGTTTTTAAAAAGGGTAGAAAGGAGGACCCAGGGAACTACAGAGAGGCAAGCCTCACCTCTGCCTGGCAAGATCATGGAACAGATCCTCCTGGAAGCAGTGTCAAGGCACATGCGAGGGAAGGAAGCGATCCATGACCTTCACCAAGGGCAAATCGTGCCTGACCAATCTGGTGGCCTTCTATGATGGAGTGACTGCATCGGTTGACAAGGGAGCTGTGGTCAATGGCTCTATGTCCAGGTGGAGACAGGTGATGAGCGGAGTCCCTCGGGGTCCATCTTGGGACAGACTGCTTATTATCTTTATCAATGACATAGACAATGTGATCAAGTGCACCCACAGCAAGTTTGCAGATGACACCAAGCTGAAGTGGTGTAGTCGATACACCAGAAGGAAGGGATGCCATCCAAAGGGACCTGGAGAAACTTGAGAAGTGGGCCCACATGAACCTGAAGAGGTTCAACAAGTGCAAGGTGTGGCACAAGTGTTGGGGCAGTCACAGACGTGTACAGACTGGGAGAAGAACTCACTGAGAGAAGGATGATCAGAGGCTGGAGCACCTCTCCTAGGAAGAAAGGCTGAGAGAGTTGGGGATGTTCAGCCTGGAGAAGGCTCCAACGAGATCTCTTTGCAGCCTTTCAGTACTTAAAGGGGCTTATAAAAGAGATGAAGAGCAACTTTTTACACAGGCAGAGAGTGATAGGACAAGAGGGAATGGTTTTAAACTAAAAAATGGGAGACTTAAACACAGAATCACCGAATTGAAGGGGTTGGAAGGGACCTCGAAAGATTATCGGGTCCAAACTCCTGCCAAAGCAGGTTCCTTAGAGCAGGCTGCCCACGTAGGTGTCCAGATGGGCCTTGAATATCTCCAGAGAAGGAGACCCCACAACCTCCATGGGCAGCCTGTCCCAGTGCTCCGTCACCCTCACTGTGAAGAAGTTCTTTCCCATGTCGGTGCGGAACTTCCTGGGCTCCATTTTGTGGCCATTGCCCCTTGTCCTGTCCCCACAAACCACTGAGAAGAGGTTGGCCAAATCCCTCTGTCTCCCACACTTCAGGTATTTGTAAACATTGATGACATCCCCTCTCAGTCTTCCCTTGGCAAAGCAGAACAGCCCCAAGTCTCTCAGTCTTTCCTCACAGGGAAGATGCTGCAGGCCTCATACCATCTTTGTGGCCCTCCGCTGGACTCTTTCCAGGAGATCCCTGTCTGTTTTGTACCGGGGAGCCCAGAACTGGACACAGTACTCGGGGTGAGGCCTGACCAGGGCAGAGTAGAGGGGGAGGATCACCTCCCTTGACCTGCTGGCCACGCTCCTTTTAATGCACGCCAGGATCCCATGGGCCTTCTTGGCCACCAGGGCACACTGCTGGCTCATGGTCAACCCATTGCCCACCAGGACCCCCAGGTCCTTCTCTTCAGAGCTCCTCTCCAGCAGGACGTCCCCCAACCTATACTGGTAGGTCTGGTTGTTCCTTCGCAGGTGCGGGACTCTACACTTGCTCTTGTTAAACTTCATTTGGTTTCTTCCTGCCCAGCTTTCCAGCTGGTCCAGGTCTCTCTGAATGGCAGCACAGCCCTCTGGAGTGTCAACCACTCCTCCCAGCTTTGTGTCATCGGTGTACCTGCTGAGGGCAGGCACTACTCCCTCATCAAGGTCGTAGATGAAGATGTTGAACAAGACCGGACCCGGCACCGACCCCTGGGAAACACCGCTGGTCACAGGTCTCCAGCCGGACTCTGTGCCACCGATCACCACCCTCTGAGCTCGGCCAGTCAGCCAGTTCCCAACCCACCTCACTGTCCATTCCTCTATCCCACACTTTCTCAGCTTTGCTAGCAGGATGTCATCAGAGACAGTATCAAAAGCCTTCCTAAAGTCAAGGTAGATGATATCCACGGCTCTCCCCCCATCTACCCATCGGGTGATGCCATCATAGAAGGCAACGAGGTTGGTCAAGCACAACTTCCCCTTGGTGAATCCGTGCTGACTACTCCTCATAACCTTCTTCTCTTCCAATTGCTTGGAGATGGCACCCAGAACAAGCTGTTCCAACACCTTTCCAGGTACAGAGGTGAGACTGACTGGCCTGTAGTTTCCCGGATCCTCCTTCTTGCCCTTCTTGAAGACCGGAGTGACATTGGCTATCCTCCAGTCTTCAGGCACCTCTCCAGTTCTCCAGGACCTTTCAAAGATGATAGAGAGCAGTTCGGGGATCACCTCTGCCAGCTCCCTTAGCACACGTGGATGCATCCCATCGGGATCCATGGATTTGTGTGCGTTGAGCCCACTCAGATGCTCCCGAACCACTCATCAGCCAGGGGGGAACTTTCCATTACCCAGATCCTTTGTCCTCCCACCAGGGTTGAGGAGTCCTGGGGGGGGGCCTTTGAAGCGAAGACTGAAGCAAAGAAAGCATTCAGTATCTCCGCCTTCTCAGCGTCTCCCATTACCAGGACACCCCCC
>CM021734.1:93854129-94131150 GCA_011075105.1 Heteronetta atricapilla | reverse complement strand
TCAGTATCTCCGCCTTCTCAGCGTCTCCCATTACCAGGACACCCCCCCTTGTTCAGCAAGGGACCCACGTTATCCCTAGTCTTCCTTTTACTGTTTACATACTTAAAAAAAACCTTCTTATTATCTTTTATCTCTTTTGCAAGCCTCATCTCTAGGTGGGCTTTAGCCTTCCTCGTTGTCTCCCTGCAGGCCCTGACAACACTTCTATACTCCTCCCAAGAGGACAGGCCCTTTTTCCACATTTCATAGACCTTCCTCTTCCTTTTGATCTTATCAATGAGCTCCTTGCTCATCCACGCAGGTTTCCTGCTCCCCTTCCCTGATTTCCTTTCTTAGGGATGCACTGATCCTGAGCTTGGAAGAAGTGCTGCTTAAATGTAGCCCAGCTCTCGCAAGCACCCTTGCCTTCTAGCAACCTTGCCCATGAGATACACCCAAGCATGTCCCAGAAGATGTCGAAGTTGGCTCTTCAAAAGTCCAGGGTAGCAATCCTGCTTTTAGCCTAACTTCTTCAACCGAGTTCCATCTTGAACTCCACCGTCTCATGGTCGCTGCATCCCAAGCTGCCCCCAACCTTCACATCCCTAACAAGCCCAACCCTGTTGGTAAGGACAAGGTCCAGAAGCACCCCCTGCCTCGTCGGCTCCTCCACCATCTGTGTCAGAAAATGGTCTTCAACGCATTGTAGGAACCGTTTGGACTGTGCGTGCCCGGCCGAGTTGCTTACCCAGCAGATGTCTGGATAATTGAAGTCCCCCATGAGAACCAGCACCCATGATCTTGAGGCTACTACCAGTTGCTTGTAGAAGGCCTCATCGACCTCCTCCTCCTGATGTGGTGACCTGTAGTACACCTCCACAACAGTGTCCCCCATACCAGCCCACCCTTTAATTCTCACCCACAAGCTCTCCACTTGTCCTTCACCCTCCCCCAGGTGGAGCTGGGTACACTCTAATTGCTCCCTCAGATAAAGGCCAACCCCTTAGATTAGCTGTTACGAAGAAATTCTTTGTTATGAAGGCTCTGCTCAGGCTGCCCCATCCCTGGCAGTGCCCAAAGCCAGGCTGGATGGGGCTGGGAGTGGGTTGGACCCGGATGGTCTTTAAGGTCCCTTCCAACCCAAGCCATTCAATGATTCTATGAAAATTTGTTTTCCCCATGCCAGTCTGCAAACTCTGTAACCCAAGGCTCCTGTAAGGGGAAAACAGAAGAACGAGGAAAGCAGGCACTTCCAAATGAAGGAGAAATGGCACACCTAAAAATCACATGCTTCAAGACCATCCTTAGAACAGAGGGACAAACTTGTGTACACTTAAAACTTGCAGTGTAGCTAAAATTGTTATTTTACCTACTAACGTTTAAAGGGAGCCTTGATGGGATTTATTGAAAGTCTGTGTTAAAAGAACACCGTGAGCCATAAAGTCATCTCAGATACTACCAAAAAGTCAAAGATCTTTTGAGCAGACTTTCAGTTCTGGAGACAGTCTTTATTATTTTCTTTAATCGATGGCATGGTAAAAATTTCAAAGAGTTTCCTCAAGTTTACAATGCCTTCCAACAAGAGAGGAACGCAAGAAGGGAGACCTATGAACTGCAGGACAGATTGATTGGATGTAAAGAAGGAGCAAGACAGATAATGGTGCCAGACAGGAATCTGCCAGGAAAAGAACGTACTGATGAGCTGCCTCTTAGATAGCCACACACGTAAACGGAGTTTAAATCAACTAGAACATGCCAGTACCCTGTTCGCACTTGATTTTTTTTCTTAAAAGATGAATCAGACTCAACGGAATTTATAGAGAAATTTTTCATTCAGGCCACTGCTAAAATATCTTAACTGAGCTCAAAAGCACAGTATTTATTTCTCGATCTATTTTTCTTATATGTTTCTTGATAACATTTAACCTCAGGAGCCAGCAGGAAACATTATGCTGACTCCATCTTCGTTTCTTGCCAAGAGTGAGAAAGAAAATAATAGCCATGGTAGCCAAAATTTATCTACCTTCAGAGAATATAAAAAGCCTCAAAGACAGATTATTTCCAAGATGAAGGGTTATCTGTTTGAAAACACTGGTTAGATTATGCATTTTAGTTCACTGGTAAGAGCAAAATGATCTGAAGCAGAAAGAGCAAGAAGGGGAGAAGAGTTAATCAGACATCATCCTGCTTTCTTACAGGAAACAAGATCCACAGGCTGAGTTATTTTCTGCTGTTCCTAATATTGCACTGGAAAGTAAAACCAGATACAGATTTTTGAAGATATGCAAGAAACGGGCACTTGCACAGGACTTCAGTTCTACAGAAATTAATCCCCAGAATCTTCTTGATCAACTACTGCGTACGAACAAAACGCCCTTGAATAAAACAGTTGCGCAGATGGGTGCTTGCGGCTGCCAAGGGCTTCATCCCAGCAGATTGGTTGGGAGGTAAAGTTACAGCAATGGGAAGATTTCATTCCTTGCTTCTGGATTTTGGGGTATGTTGTGTTGCTCCCCTTGGGAAAGGTAACTCATCTGGGTGACAAAGTACAGACAACTGCATTTAGAAATCGCACATGGACTCACTTGAATAAAGTCTGGCTGCTCTCATTTTGCATACAAGGAAACAGCACAAGACAAAGCTAAAAATAATCCCAGCCACACTCAGCCCAGCCTAACCTTGGCTTTCTTTGCACATGATACAGGGCTCTGCCTTACATGGTTTTAGTGTCTGCCACAGCATGAAAACCCCAGGAATGTGGCACGGTCATCAGCCTTGCAGCACACAGGACTTGCTTCTCTACAAACACGGCTCACTCTACTATTAATTTCTGAATTTGTGCTTAAAAATGAGAAAGAAGGACACACTCTTCACGTTCCTGAGCCATAACTTGTTGCCTGTCCTATCTTTATCACCCTGAGTGCTCAGGGTGTGATGTGCAATGATGGCTTCAGCTGAGAAGGAGGAAAAATGGTAGTGTAAAAAAAAAATCACCAAATGCACCAGGAATTAATATGGAAGAACAATATTTGGGGGGGTTATAGCATGAATTTTTTATATGCCACTAACACAAGAAAGTTAGGTCCACAGCTAGGTGAAAAGAATGCGTGAGCTACGATGGTTAGCACTGCAACAGATATTTCCTCTTTGAAAACGGATTTAAATAGTCTTCTAATTTGCTGTGGTTTTGTATTTATACTGTCCAGAACCCGAGTTCTGGGAACACAAGGTATTCACCCCTATTTTTTGTGCTCCACAGAAATGTGATTCTGTGATCCTGTGAAATTGCACCATCAGGAAATAGAATCATTTGTCACTGAAACTGTAATAGAAAGTACACTATTATCAACACCTAAACAGAAGCATTTATAGATTAGTGGAGCTTATCCTTAACTGAAGGTTAATACTATGCATACACAAAAAAAAAAATACAAGAGAACTATAAAAAAGCCATTTAAGAGATAGCATTCAAATTTGTCATTTTAACCTCTCTTCTTCGTGATGCCCAGCAACTCTGTTTAATCTTCCAAACCACAGCTGCCACCAGGAGCAAAGACAGGAAGCAACTGCAAAGGAGAAAAGAAAATAAATATCTTATTGTCCTTGTTCATAACATAACAGCAGCTGCAAAACTAGCAAATCAAAAAACTAGACTAAAAGTTCACAGAATACTTAGAGGTACTTTGATGAAAGATAATACAGCAGTGCAAAACGCTTTGCACAGTTCAGTGCTCATGACACCTGGTGAGGAACGATGTACATCTATTTTTAGAGAAACATTGATCCAAAGTTACCTATTTGACCTCCTTATACGACATCCACCAATTTTCACTAGGGAATCGGAACAGCAAGGCAGAAAGATTTAATCGCTTTGGAAGAGCCAGTATTTACAATCTTTGGCAATATTTAAAGTGAGAGGATAACCCAACAAAAGAAAAGCCTTGAAAGAGGCAGAGAAAATTGATTTTTTTCCCCATTTCAAAATTACAAAAATAAGATAAGGTGTATAGTGGTTGGATTCTTTTTAACTGGCTCTTGCAGAACTATAGGCATTTCTTGATTTCCCCAAATCTATATCGCTTTGCTTAAATCTAAAGAGGAACAAAAGGATGAATAGGTTTATCAACTTCTAGGGAAAATGCAAAAAAGCAGATTTAACAAAAAGCAGTTATCATAATAATAAAAACCTACTATTGACAATTACGATCTTATCGGGCTGAATACTTAACGAGCAACTTCAAGGCACACAGGCTAAGATTAAAATTTATCCTTTTGTACGACTGTACCCCAGCAAAAAGCCTCTCTTCTCAAGTACTGCGCTGATGGGGAAGAGGAAAAAGTCTCCAGAAGTCTCTTCCTCATGCCCCTTATGTATACTTGAGAGTGTGCTTATGGGAAGATTAACCAGAACAGATGACTGATTTTCTCAAGTGCACCGTTTACGCCAGCCACTGTGCTCTGAGTGTCTGAAGGGGGATTTCTGTTGACCAGGAACCTCCGTGCATCTCGGCGAGGTTCAGCTCTCACCCTTCTGGGGCTCCCTACGGAGACGACAGCCACACAGGAAGGGCTGCTGCAGCCAAAAGACCACTCAATGCTGCCTGCCTTCAACAAAAAACAAAGCTCTGCTTCCAAGCATCCATCCAGTTTGCAGATTTCCATGCCTCCTATTTCCAAGCAACACCGCGGCTTCCAGCGTGCCCTCCCATACCCAAGTACTGCAGCCCCAGTGACCTCCTCTCAAGGATGTGAGAGGACACAGGACACAAGGACACGGGATGTGTCCTTGATTGAAAGACCACAACCGATGAGGACTGACTGTATTTCATCCCACCATTTCCATTTCCACCCTTTCTTTTCCTAAGCATTTGCCTCAGATGAGCTACAAAGAACCCTGTGCATTGTCCTTTGAGCAACCAGGAGTCCCGCTCTCCGATGGCCAATTCTTTAGCAGAGAGCAGTGCAAGGGCTTGGCGGTGTTATTAATCACTAAAAAAGGACAGACAAGCAAGAGCTGTTCCCTGAGATGAGAAAGGAGGGCCTGTTCCTGATTACATATCATTATCCGCAGCCTATATATTATGAAAACTGAGTGTGATCAGGCACTGAGTGCTCATGGGGCAGCCGGTAGGCACTGTGATTTTATTTTTCAGGCTTGGATATACACAGAGGTACGTCTTCCTATCATATACTACGTGAAATTAAAAAATTGGCACTCGTGCGACTTCAGCATTAAAATGTCTGCACAGCTTTTAAAGACTCCTGCGGTGCCTATTTCTTCATAAATTTAAGCAGGATCATGGAGAGATTAGTTTGGCCTTTTTCATTTCGAGATACATATTCCAAATCACTTCCCTCGCACTTTATCTAAATATTAAAATCTGACATTTGTTCACTGTAAAAGCATGGTCATTTTTCTGCAAATACAAACAGTTGAGACAAGCACTTTCCATGATTATTTTATTTTCCCTTTTGAGAGGTACTGGATTACCGTCGAGCTTTGTAGTCAAGAACAATGTGCCATCCACTAAAGCACACACATTAAGTCTTTAATTGCTATTTTGGTAAAGAAGCAAACCTGCATTACTGATGATTAAGGATGTCACACCTTCAGCTTTCCTTTTCTTCCCCGAAGCCCCCTACTACTGCATTAAATGCAAGAGCAGCCTGTCTGCGCCACCAGGAAATAGTATTTCTCTCCTGGACAAGGTCACACTTAGACTGGATGGATTTCCACTCGTACCACACTTCAACAGGCAGAAGTGAATGATGGACTAACAAAAATTTTGAGTGCCCACATTTGTCTTGGGACTCCTGTTAGCTCCCCGCAGCGTGAACGCCACCGCACTGACTCAATGGCTTTGGTAAGCTTTTCTCTTCTTATAAACTCCCTTTTCCACAAAGGGACTTACTCGTCCTAAGGTGAAACATTTGCTTTATCTCTGAGGCCCAAAGCCAGCGCTCCCCGCAGAACAAAAACCCCAAATGCATCCAAGCCAAGCTAAGCACAGCTAGGACCACGAGCTAAACCTTTTGTCTTTTGTCTGCTTTGTTTGCAGAAAGAAAAATTTAGCATCAGCGTGCAAGGAAAAGGGGAGATGAAACAAAATCTTCAAGGCAGCAGGGAAAAAAGTGTCCTGGCCGCATGTTTAATCTGACCAGCAAAATGTCAATATTCAAGCACCTGCAGGAGCCCCATGACAGGCTGCCAACGTGACACCAAAGGGCAACACATCGTGACTCGAGCAACAATTCCATCTCAGGCTAAAACATTTTAGATGCAGCTTACAGGCAACAGCTACGGCCAGGGCGTATCCTGTTTTACCTCCTCGCTACCTCTTTATTTGAGGAGAAGTCCAAAGGGCAGAGGGAAAGAGCCAGATGCCTTCTCAGTCCAGCAGCACTGTGCTGTAAAGACCCATTTCAGCCCGATTTACCTTCAGGAGGAGTTTCTCAGGAGGCTGAGCAGACAAATAACCCCAGGCTGTTGCGTGCCACGCACAAGGCAGCACATTGAATGAGATCTCCACCGTTCCGTGGGTGGCTGCTACAAGATGTATGGGCTCCATTCCCTTCCATCGATCAGACTAGGAAGAGGCACACCAAACTGAAGACACGCTTCAAAACCTACTGAGCTCCTAGGAGGACGGCTCTTCTTTAGGAGAAATGTGACCTCGGCAAGCTGTAAACACACAACTCTCTTCATGCTAATTTATTCCCTTAGAGAAAAAAAACAGAGTGGAGAACTAAGAGGATTGTCTTTATCCTCATATTAAATTCCCTTTAGGAAATGTGTATTTCATGTGATTGTACATGCCAGAGTCTTTCACTGGTTTGCCACTTGCCTTGCTTCTGAAGAAGCCAAGACTTTCTGAAGAAAGCACGGCGAGGAATTAACAATTAAGGACCAATAAATACTCCTCCTAAAATGCTCACAATGGCCTGTATTTCAGAGGAACTGCACCATGCGTCTTTGTACTGTCACAAGGAGGCAGCAAATACCCACAAAAGCCATAAAACCACTACGGAAATATATTTCCCCCCTTGCACAACCTCCCCTTGGCAACACTCGGGGAGAAATAAAGCCCAGCGCCTGCTCGCTGCGCTGCACTACATCATCTGCTGGAAGGACCCCAGGGGTAGAGTCAAGTCAAGATCTATCCGCTGCCTCTTCTCAGCCTAAACCATCCTGAAAGAAGTTAAAAAGACCCAGCCTCTTGAAACCAGCTTTTTTCCAGACCTTCTCTCTGAAGGCAACGGTGTAAATATGGAAGGAGTGGACGGAAACAGCTGGGTGGAATGAGAGCTGTGTTGGAAAACGATTTGGAGTGGGAGCCTACAGTTGGCAGTCCCGGTCCAACGCCGTGCTCTGCCCTGTTTTCTCTTGTACACCCTCAACACTCTCTCTACCAGCTGTGAATATAGATCTGTTTTAAAATGGCTTTAAAATAAACCTTGCTGCAGGACTTGCTTTACCTTCTTCTGTTTCTTTCTTCTCCAAATATAACTGCCTACCAAGAGCCTCCTTCATCCCTGAAATTCACTGTTCATTCAAGTCTTCTCCCTACATCTCCTCCCATCTCAAACAACACTTCTGTATCGTTTCTCCTCATCCGTGGCTCTGAAAAAAAAAAAAAGGTAAAGGGGACAGAAATGTTCTTGGGCTGGTAACATCCCAGTGCAGTCTGTAGGCATCCCTGCAAACGTCAGGTAAGAGGCCAAGCAGCGTATTCAGCAACCTAAAAAGATGGCACCAAAAAACTCCGATGTGAAACCAGATTGGAAAGAAAAGGAGCCATCTAGAGACATCTGAGACTCTTGGAGATTTTTTTCATCCCAGGGAAATTTGAAAATGTTATGCGCTGAAATTGGAAATCAGATGGGTTGGATTCAGCCAAATTCAGCTTTCATTGGCCTACGGGGCTATAAATATCCCTTATGCAGCACAAACGCTGCAATCTAGGGAGAAATTACATTAGCATCTTATGGGGAATTTTCATTTTGATAAATAGCTTATTAATTTAATAAATAATTAAGAATTACTTAAGTATAATAAATGAAAGATGGTTGTAAGTAATCTCCCATCAGTTGGCCTCAACAAACGCATTCATCTTTCTCTGGTAAGCCTCCCGCGCTCTTCATCCCACAGGTTATTTCCACCCCGATACAAAAATGTGAACTTTACCACCCTGCCTGGTTTTATACCTCATTCTTAAGCTCCTTTCCGTAGCAGAAAGGATATTCTCTCTGCTCCAGGTACCCGTACAACTCTCCAAACAAGCACACTCGTATTTTTAAATGGCTGGAAAAACTTCATCAGCACCGCGATACGACGCATTCTCACTAAGAGAGAGGAAAATCCATCTGGCGTATTAGGGCCCAATCATTAAACTCTCCTACAATGTTTATCAACATCGGAGCTGCTAGTAAAAATGGCAGTTTTAAATGCCAAAATATACAGCAGCTCGAATACTAATATGCTTTAACATACATAGATCGTTTAATAATTTCAGAAAGCACTGCAGTGATTACTAGAAACACATCCCAAATTATTTTGATGAATTGGAAGCTATTTAAGTGCTATCCAAAAGAAACTTTTAATGTGCTGGAGAGTTGTAGGACACATTTTCAACTACTCAACGCATTAAAGCTCAGAATAATTGGAGCGAACACAAGATGTTGAAGGAATTGACCATATAATGATGCGAGGCAAGACCAGCCTGGCTGAATGCCTCTTGTTACTGCACGCACAGGGTCTGAGCCGACGGCCTCTGCCAAGCAGCTATCTGCAGCCAACAGCAAACCAACAGACCCCATCTGGGGACTAACGACGTTATCTTTCTGCTGAAGACAGCACCAAGGTTTAACAAGCCACAACCCACTTTATTTGCAGCAGGTGATTTTGTTTGCTTTCATGTCTTTTAATCTATTTACTCGCACAACCAACCCGACATCCTGTAAAAACCATGGCAGCTACCGCTGTCGTGGGATCAGTTTAACCAGAGTTTTGAGGTCTTATTGGAAAGCAAGTATCAATATATGCCTGATTTTTTTGTGTGTGTAGCTTCTTAGGTTTCAGATTTTTCAAGCCCTTCCACGCTATCGCTATGGGCATATTCTTAATTAAAGGGAAAAAGTCATCGTGCAAGTCTAAAAGCTGGAGTTTCGAGTAAACACACCAAAAATCCTGAGGGCCATGATGAAATTGGAGTGGAAAAGAATGTTTTCTTCACCCTTATTTTGAAGTTTTTCTCCTTGTACTAATTTCAGGTATGAGAACAACCTACTCTGAAGGCAGGGATGTCAGAGCAGGTTGTAGCTACCAGTGGGACCGGGGACCAAGCACAGCATTGGCCCTTTGGACTCCTTCCAGTCTCAGTTCCCCTATCCTATAGTTGACTGACCTGCTCATCTTCGCTCAGCTCATGGGAAATAACCAAATGAATGACTGCTAAGAGATACGTGCCTCACTCTGAAGGAGACATCAATGTCTGGTAGCCGTTCTTTAGTGTCTATCACCTGCAGCGACTGGAGTAAGAGCTTGGACACAACACAAACACAGATCAAAATTAAGTCCTAAAACTATAAACTAAACCCACTGCATCAACAGGTTTAAAACCCAGTGTGCTTACATTTATCTCGTTAGAAATAATTTTCAGATATTCCCAATCTCTTCCTTTTCCTTACGTGAAATAAAAGGTGGCTCAGGCTGCATTTTAGGCACTTAAAAATACCCTTTAATACCTTATAAATACCCTTTAATACCTTAGAAATACCCTTTCTGCTGCAGAAGTAAACTATTTAATAAGTAAAAAGAGTAAACAGAATATCTGCAGCATGACTCCAGGTTTGAGTTATTGCACCAGGCCATTCCTGCTTATTAAAAACACTGGGCAGATGTTTACACCTGGAACAAATGATATACAGCACCTTAACCTACCTGGGCGACTGTCATAAGGAGACAAATACTGCTCCCCCTGGTTTTTCTGACCAAGAAAACTTCAAAGTCCAATTATTCACACCGCAGTAAAATTATACAATCTGATATTCAGACACCGGTCCAGGCCACAAGTGTTCATGTCGTGCTGTGACACCGTGAAAACACAGGACTTGGAACTTCTTTTGCCCATTTGTGAAAGAGATCCTTATCTCTAACTCGCTGTAAGACTACACAAGGACTGGAGGGAGGCAGCAGTGAGCATCCCAAGGAGGATGTTTCAAGCAGAAATATGAAAGGACAGAGTAGATAAGAAACAGGGTGAACTGTGCAGGAGGACACAGAGCAGAAACATAATACAGAACATTTATCATGAGTCAATGTAATGAAGTGTGAGATCTTATGGAAGGGTAAGGTGATTACAATTCACAAAACCCCACAGAAAATCCGTTGTACCCTCCCATGCTCTCACAACCAAAACGAGCAGATGCACGTGGCTAGCTGATCTGGCCAACATCACTGGTGTCCCACACAGAGGACGGGGGAGGCTGGCTGTCAGGTCCTTGCTGTTTCTCCTGGTGTCTTTCCCGGAGACAGCAAGCCCGGTTTGTAGGTCTTTTACACCACGTAGGGCTCAACAGCTTCTTTGGCAGGGCTGTTTGGCCTTGAAGTTTTGCTTACTTCACTCGTCAGACCTTCTAGGCAAGTTGGTGAACGCCTCTGTCTCCTTGCTTTGAGTTTCTTAGGGCTGCTACACTAATAAAACTCCCAGTTTTGGAGCACAGGGTCTCCTCCTGACAGCTTGTCCGTGATGCACAGGGGTTACACGCGTGACCCTCAGCTGCTTTACAACCAGATCTGTCACCAGTTGGACCAGAAGCCACGCTTTCTGCTCCTGTCTGCTGTTTCTTCTGGCGCTTACACATCCTCTCCATCCTGATCCCATTCAAATCAATCTTAAATATTTATCTGATAAGTCTCTACAGGACCGGCCAACAAGGCAGAGATGCACAGACAAAATTCAGATGCACTTTTTTTATAAATAGAAGAACAGAAAGGATGAAAAAAGATCACTGGTCAGCAATAGGACTTCAGAAAGCCACTGATATTTTGCCTTTTGTACACAAAAGCACACTGGTGAAAAATACACTGGTGAAAAATCCTTATTACAGATGGGTGTGATGGCATACAGGCATTTTTGGAAGCTGAAGAAGCACTGATACTAACACAAACATTTACTGGAGACCCTCAGAATAGCTCAAACTTTCTGTCAAAATAAAGCAGTCGGATTTTTATAATAAAGAGCTGTGTTATGGAAAGCAGGGGGAAGGAAACAGAGAGAAACACCGTTTGCTTGCAATTCATTTAGATTTACAAAGGTCAACCACGGTTATAATATCATTTCTCCTACAGCTCCAATTATAATGCAATATTAATGACCCTGCAACTTCACTGTTCTACCCAACCTTTATCCATTGACATTTCCTTCGCTTAAAATAAGAAATTATTGTGTTGCAAAATAAAATAACGGCAATAGTCAGCCATAGAGCTGAACAGTGACTCCAGAAGGAGCCCCAGGAGCGTACCAGCACCTCTAAATGTGATGCACATCCCACTCTGACCCAAAGCAGCACAGCTCTTAAATGGAAATCAAATCCAGCAGTCACATTTTGTCCTGCTCCACGCTATTTTAAAGCATTGCCAGGTTCCTGTAACTTTGTGAGCCACACAGAGTCAGGGTTCTGCAAGAGCCTGCGATACTCCATAAATTAAGCAGCACTGGAGATATGCAATGTAGCTTGCACTCCAGTGCCTGCTGGAAGGACTTGCTTGGCCTAAATCACCACAAATGTCAGCAAACAGAGAATCTAAAACTCCCATTTCCTTGCATGGCTCCCCATGCACCTCAAGGCACAGCTGTTTCTTCTGGCAGCACAGCAGAAGAGCATGTTTAGGATGGGGTTACAACATCTAGGGTGGCTTCTCTGGGATGGAAAATGTGTCATGTCAACACCAGCACAGCAAAATATACATAAATGTTACCTGCAGAATGGCAAAATGAGGCAACGCTCTTAAACATGACAACAAAGCCATTCTAAGCATTCATTTAACAGAACCAAGTCTGGTTTTGTGTCCATGGCATCCAGAGAAGCAGTATATATCCCACTTTCCCCATTAGAGTTGATCTGTATCTCAAAGGTGGTTCTACCAATGGTCTTTAGGCTTTGCAAAAAGCATTTTCATCGCCTCTACTCAGCGTGCGAATTTTCAGCCGCCTCTATCTCATTAGCATCACAGGGGGCTATCAGATATTACTTATTTATACTTTAACTTGGATTCAACTGTGATTATGAAACGTACCCTAGAGCATTAAAAATACAAGAGTTTCAATCATTTTACCCGTCCAAACAGCAGAGATGAATCACGCTGTTCTACTACACTGGTTATTCAGCAAGTTAGAGTGAATGTAAAATGAAATATTGGGGGAGGAACTTAGCAGTAGTTACAATTGAAGAATCAAAGACTTTCTAATATATTATAAATGTGTGGCTGGAAAATACCTGTAAACTGTCTCCTCCTAACACACACGTTCTTACTTCTCTGGGATGTGGAGATGTTAGTTAAGTAACACTGCAATGTTACTTCTCAAGGAGATCCATGTGATAGCAGTGGAAGAGGGAAGGAAAATCACTGCTGACTATCTGCAGCTTACCTAACTTCTGTATTTTCAACCGCATGTGCTCACTGAGATATTTAGCACGTGTATCTTCTGCTTCAAACTGTGGTTCTCTTCTAATAATAGAATCGGAGGAATTGTTCACGGTGAAGAGCTTCAAACTCTCATAAGCAGGTGGACCTGGGTCTATAAAGAACTAATGACTAGTTTGTAAAGCACGGATCAATCATGTGCCATTAAAAAGGAACTGAACAACCAGCTACTTAGCTATTAGCTCTCCTTGTAAGCAATTACGCTGCCACAAGGATTTTTAGGAGAGACCTTGACTGCAATGGATTCAGCAGAACAAGCCCTTAAGCCTGATCCAGGAGTAAACATTTATTGCATATCAGTGCAAGCAAGGTGGCAGCTCAAAGCCCGCGTTTACCTGGGATTGTATTAAAGCACACTCCACGCTGTAAAAACTGCATGCTAAAAGAAAACATTTGATACAAACTACTTGTCTGAAGGACCCATCTGGAGCTCCTTGCTTTAATTAAATTTAGCGTGGAATCTAAAGCAAGATATTATTCACATCGCTCACTTCAAAATGGGCATAATATTGCCTAGTTTAAAACAGTTTGTAAGATCTAGACTAAATAGACATGTCTATCTCTCCCGTGGGAGTCCTTATTGATCAATTATTGTTTTTATACTTGTGGAGCAATAATGGCTTTCTATTTCCGGAGTAGTAACAGTTCCTAAAATAGAGGCTAACACATCAGATTATGAAACCCTAAAGAGATGGCTTGCGGTGCTTCAGGGGACGTTTAACCCCTTTGTTAGGGATATACTGTTTAGGAGGATGGAAGAGGAAACAAGGACGAAAATTACTTCTGTGGGTTTCACTCCTCCAGAACCATCAATTTACTTCCCACTGAGAAATGAACTTGACCAAGCAGTTCATGAGTGACAGAAGGGTGTTTGGCCTTGACTGTGTTAAAATTATGGCAAGCTAAATACAAGCGTACTTCTCCGAGTTCAGTTTGAAATCCAAAGGTGCTACCTATAGAGTCTGAAATTAGTCCACCTCTAACTTTTTGCAAAATGGCTTCTTTAATTTATATGTTGTGCCTGACGATGTGTGAATATCTACATTTTCCCTAAGTCACTTTGGATCCGTATGAGGTAGGAACTTAAAAGGTGTCCTTACATCATTTTGAAAATAACTTCTGCAATTCAGAAAGCTTTCCACCTCCCTCTAACCTCCCTTTCTTTACAAGCACAAGACAAGATGCATCTGTAAAGATGGGCAGACAATTTTCTGAACATAATTCCTAATTAAATGCTTTAAACATAGCAGGAATTTCCATTTTCTAGGCTGTCATGTAAGCAGGATGCTTAATTAAAAAAAGAAAAACAACAAAATCCACTATACTGAGAAACAAAAAACAAAGATCTTTCCTAAAAAAAGAAACATTTAGGTGTCTTAAATGAAAAGTACCTGAAAAATGTCACAAAGAACTGTACCAGGTCCATAAAGTTGCTGTGTTGTGAGAATGCAATCTGCAAAAGAAAAGCAAATGCTTTCTGTTAGTTACTGAAAAGTAAACATATTTAACATGCATTCATGCTGGGATAAAAAATTACAATGAAATATGTTCTTTACTTAGGTTAATTAACATTTCCAACACTGTTTTGAACAAGCACTGAAATATTCTGAGGGCAAAGAAAGCAAATTACTACTTCACGTTATTTTAAATCATACATACCCCCCCCCCCCCCAAAAAAAATAAAACCACCACCTAAACAAGCAACATCTGTCTCCCCCAACAACGTTCAAGGAATAGTCTTCAGTGCACGTAAACCACCTTGGAGAAAACACTAAAAAATATGAAAGTTTTAAAGAGCTGAAGTAGAACATTTCTAATTGTTGTACATTGCAGCAATCCAAAGCACAACGTTATAAAGTTCAAAATTCGCGCCACTATATACAAACAATACTCTTACACCAAAATCGCCTTGAATAAAATAACTTACACCCAGAGCAGCAAAGAGGCATGAAATACAGAAGATAATAGATACTGTAAAAACAGCTATGGCATTCATCTTAACTCACTTCCCTGCAATCCACTCAAACTGCAGAGAAAAGTGGAAAACAACTGAGTATTTTGGACAAAAAACAGAGGGAAGAAGCGAACAGGAAATTGGGAGGTGGTTAGAGGCAAAAGGAAAGATTAGGGAGCCTGGTTAAAAATAACAAAGCAGAGGGGAGGCAAGCCAACAGAAAGGCAACTTCTGCAGTATTAGGAATCAGAAGGTCTTTCCAGGTACCTCCTATTTCCTCTGCCTATCAATCTCAGCACCACAACAGGAAATTAACTCTTTCATGAAGTATCTGAATTTATTTCAAACCCAAACTGAAATCGGCATTTCACTTACAAAAGCTTTTAATGGATAGTAAATTCACTGAAGGCATCTTTTCTTTTTTCGTTCTTAATGAACTGCACGATACGGTATTATTAGCATAAATCTCTCCTCCCAGCTATAGTCTCCTTCCAAAAATCAGGAATATATATAAAAAAAAGAGTTAGCGCTTGGATTTGTGTTGTTCAAGAACACCTTCTATTATCATGTTGGCTTCAAATACCCATTGTGTCTTGGTACAGAGGCTGACCAAAACCATTTTCTCACAAATATTCTGAAATACTCTGAAGTTGAAAGCTCTTTTGCGGTGCGTAGCTTCTGTTCTGCTGGAAAGCTAACTTAAAACCTGCAGACCAGATGCTTCTGATCTCAATACTACTGCCTACAAAAGGCAAGAAAACAGTTTGTTGCTATTTTCTTTTTTCTTATAAAGTGCTTCCAATACTTTCCGATTAGAAAAAGGAAGGTGAGCATGATTTCACTCTTTACGTTAACAGCTGACTATGGTAACCGAGGTGGTTTTGTGTTTGCATAACTACCCTGGCATTTCTTCAAGGCAAAGATATTTCTTACTAAAATACCACGTCCCCAAAATACAAACACGTAATATCGCCAGCATATAGAAATAGGGGCTGAGAATAACTACGATGTTGACAGACAGGCAAAGAAGCATTTCCAAAGAAAGACCATTTTATGTATCAACAGCTTATATTTAAACAGCTTGTCTCAGAGTAAGAAAAAACGTACAAAGGAATCGTTAACGAGCGTGCTCTCTGACGATGACCACTAGGATCAGTTTCTGCAACGGAAACCAAAGCTTGCTCCAAAACCACAATGTGGAGAAGGAAGAAGTATATGCTTATTTTAAAACAGGACAGATTCCACAGAAGACTAAAAAGCTTAAGTATCATTCAAACTACACTATGCTACTTAACACGGTTGGGAACTCAACCCGCTGCTGTTACCAGAAAAGGGTTCCTCATTTTACGGTAACATAAGCATCGGAAGCAAACAGAGAAGGAAAACCTGGATTTGTTTCACGGAGAATTTGTAATTGCTTTATCCATGGTGTTTCTTTTGCCTACCTGTTGGAGCTCTTCTTTTGCAAAGCCCATCTGAGTGCACCACGCACAGATTTAAAGAACGCCTAGGTTGCTTTCTGCAATTTACTTCTCACAAGCTGAAAACACTTTATGCTATTAAACCTGACCAATCTGTGTCACGGGCAATTTAGTATCATAATTGTTAATGGTTTGCTTACTTAAAGCTTAATTTCCCCTAATATAATCTGTTCCTAGGACTTAATTAATTCAGTTACCTAGAAAGTTTGGTTAGAAACAGTCATTATAAGTAAACTGTTCATTCTGAATATAGGGAAAATAAGGCACAAATTTCTTAGCGGTATGGATTTTTAATTAAGTTTAGACGACAGTAGAAGATTCATTTGTCCATTTTCAAAAACTAATTTTGTACCAAAAGGAGAAGCAGTGTAAGTGCAGGAAAGCACGGCAGTTCACAAAGGAGGTCTGGAGAGCCTCCCCCAGGCACACAGCAGAACTTCAGCGCTGCCACCGAGTCAGGATTGCCACCTCCATCGCATACGTGGCCTTCAAAGACCCTTCTTTGAAATAATACAGTGTCCTTAAATAGTGAAGATCAAATTAGTCCAGAAATCTATTGATTATGTTAATTCCAGAGAATATTATAAAGCTTGCATTTATATGATCTGGAAAGGTACCTGAAAAGGCATACCAGCTTTAAAATCATTATGGTGATTTTTCTCCTGTCACATCATCATCACAGAACTGTGGCTACTTTCCACACGAATACAAACAGCTAGCTGTATGGACTGACAAATCTGCAAATTACAAGCTTTACTTTATCATTTGATTAACACAGAATGCGAAGCCAAGAAGGAATTTTGTCTATTTCTACTACCCAACGTCATCTAAAAACTGTGGCAATTTGGAAATTAGTACATGCCCATTTCAAAGGAGTTACAGCGAAGTGCTTGGCGAAAACACATTTTGTGTAAAGGAAAAGCAATTTGAACCCAATTGGCACTTCAGTAACAGCTGGTATCTCAAGCTCATACTTCTGGAGCGAAACCACAGCCTGGGATTGATAGAATTTGACAAACAAATTGGGATGATTGCATACCACGAATTGGTTTGCATTAGTAACACAGTTAGTGCTCCCAGTGAAGAAAAAAAAAAAAAAACTTCAGAAAAGCTTAAAGAGAATGCTTTTATACTTTTTTGGAAAAAAAAAGGGGGGAGAAGGTAAAGAGGTCTAGCTAACCCTTAGTCTACTTTTTATTTCAAAATCAGTTCAGTTTACGCCTGCAAGTCCAACCATATCTAATGCTATTTAAGCCTCCTTTCTTTGATTTACAGATACTTTGAACTCATGAAGAAGTACTTGGATTTCATATACCACTAAGAAAAATTATTACCAAAGTAATGAGAACGTGTAAAAATATTTATTGTTGTTTATTATAGCAAGAAATACATTTGAGTACTCTTCTCACCTGTAGTGAAAAGAATTACAGATAAATCATCACAAAATGACTCCTTCCACTTTTGCGAGAAATTATTGCTTAAACAAATAAAAGCAGAACCATTAGCTACGATGCAGACAAGGCAAATCTGCCCCCCAGATGTAAAGCATTTCTTATATTATACATAACTTGTCCAGATGAGGAATACCAGTCCGAAGAACTGCTAATGTACTGAAAAACATTTCCAGTATGGCATTCTCATGGCATAATTCGGAGTATTTGGGGTATCTAAGTGCTTGAGAGAACATGAATGAACAGAGAAAACTGAATTTCTGCAAGTTCTCTTTCCCCTGATAACAATTTAGGATTATTTACATGATGTATTGTTGCCTTTTTCCACTTCTGCATGAAGTGAGTAGACTCACAACAGTGCTGCCTTTCTTTTCAACCCTACTTCGTATTAGGGATGAGAGAAAGTGGAGCTGGAAAGGATGTTTTGAACAGGACACCCTCCCAGGAAAGTATTTGTAAAGGAGAGGAAAAAATAAAGCCTAATTAACTTACGAAACCAGAGAAGTACAGCAGAGAAGGCACAGTGTGAAGCTGTCTACTGGAGTTTGGTGCTTGTTGTGAATTCAAAAGGTTTTTTAAAGGATCCCTACTGCTAGATCCATTAACCTGACCTAGTAGGTGGGAGAACACTACAGCACTCGCGTTGTCAAGGCCTATAGGATCAGACAGTACTGAAAACCATGGAAATCCAGAGATTTCAGGCTGCTTTGCTTTCTACTCAAACATAGCCGCAGTGCCAAAGTTAAGAAACAACAAAAAAAAAAAGCAGTAGAGAAGGCTGAAAAGGCTAGGAAATCCAAGGGTTTTCAAAGAGATAAAACCAACAGCCAAACAAGCTGTATATGACATTTATGTACATCTTCCCCTATTTCTTCCTCAGCCCTTCCACGTTTTTTTCTTTTATTTTATTGTTAGAGGCAAGGATTCAATCTGACCTTGGAGAATACAGTCAACAGTAAGAGGAAGCCGTGGCCTGAATGCCGAGTGCCTGCACTATACTGTCAGAGGACCAGCTGAAAACCAAATGGTGGTGGTTTCTTGTTTAAGTATTCTTGAGTGATGCCAAAGTCATCAAAATGCTCTTTCTGCCCTTTATGATAACGATGGGGGAGAAAGAGGGCTCTTTTGCTCAAGAGAAACATTGCTGCGGGTTGCAGTTCTCTTTAAAAATATGTTTCCTAGGGAACACGTGGCAAAAAAACTCATATTGTTCTTGGTACTCTCCGCTGGACAGAAGCCATGAGTCAACTCCACCAGTTGGTGTTGACCACTCTCTCACTACCCCTCCTCAAAGAGGAACAGGGAGAAAATACGTTAAAAAGGGCTCAAGGGTTGAGATACGGACGAGGAGACCACACAGTAATTATTGTGACGGGGAAAACAGACTCAGCATAGGGAGATAGGAAGATTTATTGCTTATTACTAACGAGCCAGAGAAGAGAGAAACAAAGGAAAGAAACCAAAAGCACCTTCCCCCCCCCCCCATCCACCCTCTTCCACCTCCTCCCCACGAGCAGCGCAGGGGAATGGGGGTTATGGTCAGTCTACAGCGCTTCTTCGCCGCCGCTTCTTCTCGGTCACTCTCGTTCCCTGTGCTGTGGGGTCCCTCCCAGGGGATGCAGTCCTTGCTGAACCGATCTGGCGTGGGCTGCCCACAGGCAGCAACTCTCCAAGAACTGCTTCAGATATGGGTCCGTACCACAGGGTCCATCCCTCAGGAGCATACTGCTCCAGCCTGGGTCCCCCACGGACAGCAGCTCCTGCCAGGTCACCTGCTCCTGCATGGTCTCCTCTCCACGGCCTACAGGTTCGGCCCAGAATCTGCTCCAGCAGGGGTCTTCCACAGGCCGCAGTCTCCATCAGTGCAAGTCCACCTGCTCCACCATGGTCTCCTCCACGGGTTGCAGAGTGGAACCCTGCTCCACCGTGGTACTCCATGGGCTGCAGGGGGACAGCCTGCTTCACCATGGGCCTCACCACAGGCCGCAGGGGACTTGTGTGCACGTGGAGCACCTTTCCCCTTCCTTCTTCGCTGACTTTGGTGCCTGCAAGACTGTTCCTCACTCCTCTCACTTTCCCAGCTGCTGCGTGGTGCAGCTTTTTTTTTTTTTTTTTCCTGTCTTAAATATGCTCTCACAGAGGCACAAACAACATCAGTTACTGGCTCAGCTCTGGTCAGCAGTGGGGCCCTTACCAAATGTGGGGCAGCTTCTAGATCCTTCTCACAGAAGCCACCCCTATGGCCCCCTGCTACCAAAACCTTGCCACGTAAACCCACTACAAGGTTTTGAGAAAAACTAAGCCAATGTAACAGCCCAGCTCCACCACCTAAATGGTGGTCCTGGCTCTGCCGCATGCTGCTGCCGTCTCACATGCTCTGTCAACACCTTTAATGAGGCAAAAGACAGCACAGAGCTAAGTTAGGAACAGGGAGCTTTATGCTGAGACTTTTGAGCTGACCCAGCTCATCGAGGGATGATCATTGAGGGATGAGGGGGGCAAGGTGACAACTTGCCAGCTGGAGGCTCTCAAATCATCTCAGCTACATAAGTCCCCAGTGCAACATTTCAGAGGGAAGCTTCTCTTCACTTCTGCGATGAGATTTATGGATTTCAGCCACAATTATGACACCGAAGTAGAGGAACACCTAGGTATGTGCCTGTTGTCCCTTTATAGCCAACAAACTTCACATGTCCAGTCAACTGAATCTAAGTTATTCCCTCTTCAGCAAGCCAGTGGAGGTGTCTACTGCACGATCCCCTGAACAGTTCCAGAACTTCGGACTACAACTCCATCTAAAGGACCTTAAAACACCTGCAAAGACATCTACTTGCAGACACCAACATTTAGGTGGTTTCTAACTCCACAGTGCATTCTTGCCCTTGGTTTCATTGATGCACGAGGACCTCTGTTCATTGCCTATGCAGGGGTAAGCCATTGCCATCCAGCTGCCCCTAGGACATCTCACCTGGCCTCCAACTGCTCCAGAAGGGCATAGGGCCTCTTCGAGGTCCTTCCTGCCATCCTCTTGGCACTACCTGCTCACATTTAAGGCACTGAATATCACACAACACACTACTGGACTGAATGCAGCTGCTCTTGTGGTAAGGTACACAGAAATTGGATCAAATGTGGAGCAACAAAAATAAAGTGGCTACTGATTAATGAAAACTTCTGCTTTCGGTATCCAGAAGCGCAGAGAGACTGGAAGAAACTAGGTCAGCATGTTCCAGTGTTAAAAGCTTAGATAATTCAACGAAAATGAAGGGAGAACTTCATTGAATGGAAGAACTCAAATCTGGGAGTTAGGCTTACACGAACCACTTGGCTTCTCTCTGGCAAAACTCTTCGCCAGGGAAAGATTGCCCACAATGAAAAAGCACACGCATAAGAAAAGTGGCATCACTAGCTTGAGAGAATCATAGAATAACCTGAGCTGGAAGGGACCCACAAGTATCAAGTCCAACTCCTGGCTATGCACAGCACCACCCCAAAACCAGACCATGTGTCTGAGAGTATTGTTTTTGAACTCCAGCCGGCTCGGTGCTGTGATCACTGCCCTGGGCAGCCTGTCCCAGTTAACGACCACCCTCTGGGTGCAGAACCTTTCCCTAACCTCCAGCCTCACCCTCCCCTGTCCCAGCTCCATGTTGTTCCCTCGGGTCCTGTCGCTGTCCCCAGAGAGCAGAGCTCAGCGCCTGCCCCTCTACTCCCCTCGTGAGGGAGCTGCAGGCTGCCATGAGGCCTCCCCTCGGCCTGCTCTGCTCTGAACAAACCAAGGCACCTCAGCCTCTCCTCACACATCTTCCCCTGTAGACCCCCTTCACCATGATTGTATCTCTCTTTTGGACACTCTCCAAGCACAACCTCTTGTGGTGTTGGGTGCACATAACAGGGAGGAGAGATGCTCACCTGAAAACTAATTTGAGTAAGGGATAAGCATCCACAGCTGATCTGATAGCTAAAAATCCAGGAGAGGTGGATCACAGAAAGTAGAGAGGTCTCAGACTTAAGTCCAAATTGATCTGTTCCTGCTTGCATTAAAGGCATTACCCGTTGCTCATCAGAAGCTCAAAAAACAATCTGCAACCAAGCACACTCAGATTGCTGCTTTGATATCTCGTAGTAGGAAAACTTCTGGCAAATGTGGTACAGCTGAAGAGGTTCATATGCTCAGATTTATATTCTACAACAAATAAAAATAAAATTTCCACTAAAATTTGATTTTCACACCTTCTACTGTGAACCATGTTGCTCCTATGTGGAAAGCCAATGAAAGAGATAAATGACTTATTCTTCACATGCTGCAATACTAACTAAGCCATTGAGCTTTATGGCACAAACATTTGATACTGTGCAAATATAAAAACTAGTTCACTTCTGAACTTATACCACGATGAAAATCGATTTATATTCCAATACTGTGCCGCCTTTCTGCAGTAGTCACAAATTGTCACTTTTCAGCTAATTGGCTGCAGTCAGCAGTTGGCTCAGAAATGCCAATTATATACGCTTTGTCTCCCCATGCGAGCTCTCAGATTGCTGTGCAGAGCAAACACGGGCATTGCTGCCTCTAAATTAAAAATAGCGCTTAAGATTTAGTCCCCCATTTCTCTGCATCAGAAAGATTACCACACAAATCTGACAAATGGGAAGTATTTTTTCAATAAGCAGCCAGGTGTTGAATAGTGATGCACATCTAAATTTAAAGTGCACTAGCAAACAATGTTCTGGGAAGTCCCGTAATTGGAACAGCAATCTCGGTTCAGGCCCTGCACACATACTCATTACAGTAACACACTACCAAATGCCACAAGGAACCTGAGGCTGGGCCAGAAAAAAAATCAGCCTGAGTGTTGTGTAAATACCTTACAACTAAAGATCATCTGTTCCCATAGCCCGCTGCCACATCCACTCTGCACCCTGTCCACACACTGAGGGCAGCAATGGTCAAGCAAGAGAAGAGCGATACCATAACTCAAGGCTATTGTAGCAATTGTGCTGGACAGAACAAATAAAATGAAATAAAAGGGTCCCAGCTCTTGGTTCTAGAGCTATGGCAATAAGAAGGAGTACCCGAAGTAATAGCAAAGGTACTGTTGTGGTGGTGAACCTCACAGGTCGTGAAGGCACCAGCGGTGGTGTCAGGCCACAGGAAAGTAGAGGCAAGAAACTGCAGCCTTGTGACCTCCCTCTGGTCACCAGATTTTGGGATTGGCTGCTGGATGCTTCTTCCAAGGAGTTCTTGCGCTGTGCCTGCTCTGAAAGGCGTGTGAACAACATGTTTGTGGTTGGCATCAGTGGACTGAGAGCTGATTGTGAGAGATGGCGATAGATCTTGCCACCATGGGTTAAGAGGTATTGTCACAGCTCTCCTCTCAACTACGAGTTCAAGTAGCCTCTGAAGAGGGTTAGAAGAGAAATTCACACCTATAATTCTGCCCCAGAAATGTAAAATCCTGCATTTTGCATTGCAGCAATGAGGCCAGGCTCACAGGTGACTCCGTAGTTGAGGCAACCAGGAGCAAAGCGAACCTGAAAACTCGGGCAGAAACCTCTAAAATAGCTTCAGCACAATTCCCCTGTAGCTTTGTCGAGTTATGGAGAACATTCAGTGACAGGGCAGCATTCAGGATGAGAAGTAGATCCAACAAGGTCAGATGGTAAAGCTGTAAGTCAACACTCGATAAGGTGGATTTGCATGGGAAGACGACCTCCAAGGTGCCTTTCAATTCCCCCAAGCTTCAGGTATGATCCCTCTCCGAAGCAGAGAGCACACCAAACAAATAATTATACCTTGCTTGGGTTTTTGCAAACAACCGAACTGAATCTGTTGATTTTTTTTTAATGTAACAACTCACTCTGAAAGCAAAAGTTAAAAAAAAAAAGGAATTTTTGTGTTAACAACTAAACTCAGGCAAATTAACATTACTTGAAGACAAAGACTAACAACATCAAACACTTCTGGCAGAAAACAGCACCACAGAGTTCAGTTATAAAAAAATAAGTAACTCCTTGAAACTATTTTAAAGGTTTAGATAGAGAATCGAACAGTCACAAATATCCCAGCCTTGCATATTGCCTGCAGACAAAATCTTTACTTACCGGTGGCCTCTCAAAATCTATGTATTATTAAGCTGTCCAGCTGAATACTTTTGAAAGCAAATTCTCTGCTTGGAATTCAAAAGACAGAGAGCAGAAATAATAATAATTAAAAAAAAAAAAAGTATAGAAAAACGATGTTGTCACATTGCTTCTGCCCCAAAACTGCTCATTCCCAAAGTGCTTCTTTTAGTCCAAGACGGGATTTTGGATTGCTTACGACCTCTTGCCCGTCTACATCTAACCTGGAAGCCTGATCTAAAGGTTACGTGAAAGCCACCTTGAAGCCACCTTCAAGATTTTTATTCTTGAAGCAAACCTGTATGTTGCTAGTTTTAGTTCTGCAAGCTCTAAGCAACAGTAGCTTCTCAACCACGGCATGAGAAGTAGGCTTCATGCCTTTCCTACGTCAAAAGTTTAACAAGAAGGGAAAAAAACACCCTTTGCTAAAAGGTCCTGCTTATTAAATGAAATGCAGGTCAGGAATTCAGTCGTTTAAGAGGAACTCATCCGAGAAAAACAATGCAACAAAATCCCTCATTTCAGAAAAAAAAAAAACAAATGCAGATTTTCCAGTGCTCAGTTTTAAAAGAAACAAATTCAGAAGTATAGGAGACTGATTGAAAAGCTATATAAAACACCAAGCCTTATGCTGGACCTCAGACATGTTTATGCTGCAAAGCTGTTTCGAGTTATCTCGGACTTGGCAGCGGGGACACGGCACTGAAGCCTTAGCTGGAGCGTCTGACAGCTGGAACGGGCACCGCTAGCACGGCCGCACACCCCGAGACCAGTCCCAAGGCTCGAGCGATGCTCGGCTCGCTCACTAAGCTCCAGGCAGTTTGCTCATGCCACAGCAAGAAAAGAGGTTATAAACTCCAGTTGAGAGTAACGTTTGGGGTACGGAGTGAGCTTTCTTGCCACTATGTGAGTTTTAATGCTGATGTGCTCCCCGTTTCAAATGACCTGGGTTTATACGCTATTGCAACAATCATTCTGGAGACAAGGCAGCTTTGAGTTGCTTTGAAAAAAAGTTCTGAAAAAAAAAAATGCCGAAGCCAGACACAGAAAGTGAGCGACCAGCTTTGAAACGCTCCACCCTTCCCAGTTGCAAGTCCTCAAGTTCCTCCCTGCAGTCCCGAACGCTGCTGTTTGGATGCGTTTGTGAAGGATCCTGTTGGCTGGCTTTGTGCCGAATGGAGCTCTGCCACCATCTGCGTGCAGGATAAGTTACATTCTTGAGCATACCAACTATTTATGGAGAGTTTCAACATGGAAAAAATTAAAACTTCAGCGCCTAACGGCTCAAAACACTCTCCCAGACCCTGAAAGCCCGGCAAAAAGATGAACTTTACGGTATACAAACACCTGAGTGCCAAAAACTTAAATGGAATAAAAGTTGGCTTTGTTAAAAGCTTGCAATGTATGCAGGCAATTGGGAATCGAAAATAAAGAAAAGAATAAAGCAGCTAAATACATATTGGCACTTATTTTTTTTAAAGCTACAAAACAGCTGACAGATGGAAACGGGCAAAAACTTGTGTCTTGCATCATCTCTGACCAGACAAAACACTGGGAATGTGTGCGAGACAGAGCTCAGTGCTGCAGTGGGATTAGCGGAGAAAGACCTCTCTCCCTCCCCGAGGGGAGCATGGTTTCTAAGGATCATACAGGATGAATCATTTAAAATATTTATCAATCTGTAACAGAAAGAGTTTAAAACATACCAGCCTCTGAAGCCTCTGCAGGAATCCTGAGGATTTTACATAAGTAAAAACAATATATATATACATATACACCTTTTAGTGATGAAATTATTAGCGATGCTGAATTGTTGTGCTTCTTCAAATCCAGTGCCATATTACTACATAAAGTGTCAGTATTTAAAAAAAAAAAACACCCTTACTTTCTCATAAATAGAGAGGAAAACCACCGGGTACTTTGGAAAGAAACCTTGCACTGCGGAGCTCACGTAACTGCTGATCAAAGGACAGCTTCATCGGGTGGTATCAATAACCATGTCTTGAAAAGAGCGATGAAGTCAGAATTCATAGGCTGGGCTGTTTTACTCGTCGAGTTTTTATTTTTTCAAGAGCCTCCGCTATGATTTTGCGTTAAAGGAAACTTAACATGAAAAAACAGCACTGCTGGGTAGGGAAAAACGCGCAACATAGATGTAAGAACTCACATTAACATAAAGCAAGAAGTTACTATCCATCACTAAAGGCTTTCTCGAACACACATTTCAGTATTTTGTCATGAAGAGTATCTCAGTTAAAAGAAACAACAACAAAACCCAACACTATGCTGACAAATCAATCACACCTCATGCCCCACGGTCAAAATATTCATTTGATTTAATGACACTTTGGGTCCAGGTACAGAAACCAGGCTGGTTCTAGTCTTGTATGCAAAACAAACTGTTTTAAGAAATAACTAGGCGTGATGCTCATCATTAAGGAAAAAAACACCTGATTTGGGGGTAAGGGGAAGGAAAGGGGTTGAATCTTCCCAGAAATTTGTTCTTTAATGGCCTTATTATACTGGGATGCAGCAGTACAACAGCACCCTCACCCTGACTCTCTATATTGCCTGCCAGCACAGCTGTGAGTGGGATTTGTCAATACGGTAAAAACATCTTCATAAGGCAGGAAACCAAGCTTAAGGAAAAAAAAAGTTTCAGCAGCAAAAACGGCTGGCTTTTAACAAAAGCAGGCTTGCAGAGCCATCTGACATTCGTTACTCGAGTGCTGGTGGCTGTGCCTTCATGGCAGTTAGCTAAACAAGCCAAAAGCTTTCTGGCTTTGTCATCCCGCGTTAGTACAGGAATGTATTTTTCCCCAGTGGTTTAGCGAGGCTGTATCTATTGTTACGTTTGAGTATTCTGGCTTCTTCTGTTTTATTGGTAGTGCACTTCTCTCCTCTTCATTAACTCTGCTTACCATTCTTTGACTCTTTAAATAAGCTTTTGTATTAGGAAATATATCTAGCTCTTTTGGTAGCTGTAAAAGCTTCCCAGCAACGGCCCACATCGCTCATTTTCTGGAACATATTTGAATCCGCGTTTTACATTTACATTCAGCGGTGGCATCTTGCATTTTCAAGAAGAGCCGTTCAGAAGTGCAGCAACTGCAAGCAGCCAGCACATCACCACTCTGGGCCTCACGCAGAAATTAATTGCCTGCCTAATGCAGACTTTCCTTCCATTCAAAATTAATGGTACATTTTTTAATATCATGCTTTCCAGCCTGGCAACTTGAAAGGAAATAAATAAATAAATTAATCAGCTTCATTTAAAGTAAGAGAATCCCTACACATCTGACTCTTGCATCCAGACGAAAACTCACCTTAAGAAATTCTCTCGGTATTACTAAAATCTGAATCTCAGTCTATGCGGCTCCGCTCTCCTATAACTTGATTTATTTCTGTAGCTAAACTTGCAGAAAAGCCACACGACCAGAATTCCAGTGCTTCGTGAACGTATTACAATAAAGCTCAAAGTTGAAGAGTTGCTTCTTCAACACACCAAGATCATCTACATGAGATCGAGATGATAGAAAAAAAACATCAATCATCTAGGTTGGAAGAGGCCTCCAAGATTGGCTGGCCTGCACTGAAATATCACTTTTCCTAGCTTCAAAGGAAGACAAAAATAAATAAAAATGTGGTTCAGGCTGCAACAGCCTTGAACCCTCCTTCCTTCCAGGTACAGCTTCTTTCTTTCCAGTACATGGCGATCAAGTGTCACGTTTCCAACCAAAGCAGATGCCAGCACAGCGTTAACACCACAGAGCACGATGTGACCGTAGAGAAAAGCATACTCACAGAGCATCCCAAGTACAGCTCCACTTGTAGATATAAACCCCATCATTTCAGTACTCGTGTTGCTGTGTGGGATTTCTATTGTTTTATCCAGCACCTGGGGAAAAGTTGTCCCGTGCCGTTTTCAAGATTACTCAAGTCATCACCTCCAGCAGATAGCCCTGAAGTTGCAACGCATCCTAGGAAGGGTTAACCGTCGTTGGGAGAAACCTTCTGTTTTAAGGATTTAAGAAGCTGGTAACAAAAATGCTACTTAATAGGAAAGGGAACAATTTCTAAAAGGAGAAAAATGTCATCGGTCGATGCCAAAAATAAGAAGGCAGGAGCAGATAAAAAGGAAGCAGCTGTTTCATGTTTTAAAGTATCATTTAACTGTTCTGTTTCAAATCCTTCCATCCCCAGCAGAAGATGTCAGTTTGCCCGTTCTGAAAATCAGCATGTAATTGCATGTCTCCAAAAGTAATTACATTCAACAGCAAATTTCATCAGATTAACAAATTGATTTACGTTTCATTGTTCGGTTTAAAGCAAGCCTCTCACCACGGCGAGCGAGATGCAGTGAAAAGGGGCTCAAAAGCACCTGCAGTTACGTCTAAATAAAGGCAAGGGACACGGCTGGCAAACAACTTCGGCATTCCAGTGCTTTTAGAAGCGAAAGAAAAAGAACATTTTTTGGAACAGAAGGGTCCCAGAGAGCTCAGGATGATTATATCTCATCACCTACAACTACTTCTAATTAAAGGTGCATGAGGCACAGTGAGAACCCGGCAGGAAAGCTACCCGTATCACCAGCCTCAGTATGGTTTCAAGCCTACCTAATTATTTTATCAAAGCAATCACTGCCTATCTATATGTATTTTATTCTCTTTGGCCAACAACAAAGCCTCTCGTTCTTTCCCTTTACCCCTACTGAGAGCTTTCATTGGATTCACCTGTGGCTTTTGATTACAGAACAACATTAATTTAAGGAAAAGCTGGGAACATCCATGAGCCGTGACCAGTCCTCAAGGATATTTATGCCCTGTATCAAATGCCTGATGTTTCCTCCAGAGACGCATCAGGGAATTAGAGTCAGTTACAGAGCCTGCTTCTTAACCGCGGTGTGCTTTCTTCGCTCTGTCTTGCGGCGTGCGCTATCAAAGCCTTTTAGTTAGGCTGCAAACCTCAAAGAGGTAACCCCAGAGAGCATCGCCGCTTGCAACATGCACGTCACCTTCAAGAGGTGGGAAACCTGAAATAAAAGGAAGGTGGAAGCGTGGGATCCAGAGCCCCTCCAGCTCTGTTGGTAAGCGGAGGGCTACTGTCTTCCTCACCTGGCAGGAGCAAAGCGTACCCCAAAGCTTTCCTTGGCTGCGTGTCATCCATCACTCAGCTCGGCGAGATAACAAAACGCTTCCCAACACACAAGTAAAATTAAGCCTTAATTGAAACTGGTGTTATGCTTCGTGCTAATGGCAACCACCTGTTTTATGGGTAAGACCGCCAATAAAAATAGCAGGATGGGGAATCGAGTATCAGAAGAAGAAATTTAATCTAAATCTGCTTTAATGAAGGAGATTTCCTTTGAAAAATGAGAACTTGGAAGATTTTGGTATTCAACTGCTGCTGGACGCAAGAACGGCGCAACATTAAACTAATGATGATAAAGATCAGAGCAAGAGCTTTGCCTGAGGATTGTGAAGTCGTTTTTGGAATGTAATTCCTGGCACTTTATAAAATATCAGCTACTATTTCCCACTTAAATAGCCACGTTCAGCGCTAGGGAAAATCAGCCTGCTTCACCCAGCCAGAGAGCCCTTCCTTACAAGAACCTCAGTCTAGTTTATAATTCATCTCTGCTCTGAAATACAGCTGACAACAGCAGCATATGGCTCCACATGAACTTTGCCTACATAATAACACAGGAAATATCTACTGGCTTAAGAAAAAGACACATTTACACATAATTGCCAGCTCGGCAAAGCCAAACAGACGTGAAAGCAATCTGCTTGCTTACATTCCTACATACATTTTCAGCATATGATCGTAAACCAGTGGGAGCTGTTTTACAGGTCAAAGGAGGTGAAAATAAAACTATCCCAGAGCAAACTGTTCGGTGGCAGCGAGAGGCAGAGCAGAGACCTTTTGATGCACAGGAATAAACAGAGCCTAGCCTGTTTCCTAAGATTAACCAGAGGAGGTTGTAGAAGCATAGCAAAATGAGTAGCCACTGGTCTAATATACAAAGAAAGTGGCACTTCTGAAAGCTTCAGAGTGGAATTTTGCTTCCCCACCTCTTGGAAATCTCCCTCAATCGCAGCTCTAACCGGAGCATGGATGTGCATCTTGCTCCAGAAGTCGGAGGCAGTCACCCCGGTAATGTGTATGCCAGCAGTCAGTTAGCAAAAGCACCCTAAGGCAGCGATGGGAGAGCACCAAAGGAAGGGAGCTCGTTATAGAGAGTGTCATCCAAGAGCCTGCGTGTAGAGTTTACATTTCATTTGGTGGGACACGGCACGCTGCGTGGCTTCTGTACGCACAGCAGCAGGCGAGCTGCGTAACCCACGGACACGCAAGCGCATACGTACAGGTTAGTGGCAGTCATGTGGCGTGGCACCGAAAGAAAGCTCTGCAAATAAAAGGCTGATTTAATTACAGCACATTTCAGACCGTCCTCCAATGTTCAGCTCTGCCATTTGTAACGATTTCTGCGCTTGAACTTTTGGCAGCTCCTTGTAAAGCAGCTATCAATTTAACAGCGATGAATTGTTTCCACCTTTGGGTTCACCGTTCACAGTTTCGGCAGATGAACTATGCGGCAGCTCGACACTTTGAGTGGGTTCACAAATATTTTCCCATCACTGTAAACAGCATATTTGAAATATCTAGAATAATTACGACAACACATTATGCGACTGAATTAAGCTATCCACACTCCATTAACTTTCTGCGTAGAAGGGAATAAAGCTTTAGGAGAGACTATATAGACACGCAGCTTGGAAATAAATCCGCTGGAGGAACCCTGAAAGAAGCTTCAACGGCCCATGCAGGAGTTTGAAAATTAAAGAAATGTAGGCACCAGAGGCAATTTTAGCTATTTTTCTATTACAGCCTCTATTAAATCAGGCTAGAAAGCAGCAGTTTCGGTGACTTGTAAGTTTCCCACCCATTCTCAAATACTCAGGAGTCCTGAAACAGCGTAAGATGCCTGACGCTGTTGCAGAGCGTCACCAAGCATCCCGTGCAGCGATGCCACGCAGCCATGGTGGCACTTGTCTGAAGCCCAACAGGATGACGAACTACCAAACAAACAGCGTACAGCAAATATCCAGTGAGATTTTGCAAACAGCACATTTTGTATGCGAAAGGCTGTAAAATTCCTTCACCTCTTTTTGTCCCTCGAAGCATTTGGCTTGTAATTAACGTTTAAGCGCATTCAAATTAAAATACTTCAACCAACACAAGAGAAAGAGAGGAGGCAATTGCCAGTTAATGATACAATTACAAACTGTTTTTTTTCCTTAATCAGCTCCTAAGCATCCTACACGAGCTCAGCCAGCAGAGATCAATGCAAAAAGCTTTATAGGGAGGGACAGGAATTCTGGGAGAGTACAATCTGATATCAAATGGGACAGAATTTTCATGAAAACAATAGTTTGGGTATGAAACAAGACAAGAACCTAAGTCTGTATTTAGGGAGTGGTAGAAAGCACCAGCAAGACTAAGCTGTAAGGGGACAGAGAGCTCGCAGCCATAAAGAGGGGTGGAATTTGGCTGGATTAGCAACTCCCATTTTGACCCAGGGTGCATTCCCGAGAGGGACGCACTTACTGGGATCCGTTCCACGGAAATATCTGCTGGTTTAAACACTGCTAAAACCTGCTCGCATGAACACGAGTATCAGAGTTTCAAATTCTCACCATTACCTGCTTGTCAGATCCAGAAGTTCGGTTTCTAACCTCGCTGAGCTATTTCCATCTGTTTCATCATTTAAAACCCGTGAAAGTTACTCCAAAAGTTACCCTGCTGAATTTCCTTGCTCCTTAACTCTATACTCCACAGCTTTTTATTATTATTATTATTATTTTTTTTTAACTCTATGGCATTTTTCCTAGCCTAAGCTACACTTTGAATTAATAATAAAGCAGTTGCAACGCATTAAGAAAATACATCAAACAGGCGGGGAGGGAAAAATCCTACCACGTTTACATGACTGGCTTAGAGAAAAACGCCACTAATGTCCTTTCAGAAGAGGTGCACTGCTCAGTTCGGCGGATGATGAGGCACATTTGAGGCAGCGCTTTCCAAGCAAAAGAAAAGGGAAGGCGAACAGCTGTGATTTGCACAGCACTTCTCAAGTCACCGCGGCGGTGCCAGACTAAGTGCGTTAGCAGAGAAGAGCTGCAAAGCGAAGAGAATGGAAACAGTGAGACGTCTTTTGACGCTGCCTTACCTGGGTTTTCAAGAGAGCTTGGCAAACTAAGGTTTTAAGGGAACTCCGTGATGTAGCTTTCATAACCGGAAACCGTTCCGACAAGTTATTAGGAAGCGGATTGCTGTTTTGAAGGCTCCCTACATTTTGCAGCCGTACTTCTTTTACAGAATAATCATTTCGAGTCATTAAAGCAGGCAGGGAAAGGCATCCTAAACCAATACACTTAACAAAAAAAAATCCAAACCGAAGTGGTTTTGAAGAGAGGTGGAGCAAGAAGGAAAAAAAAAAAAGCCAGAATTCAGCACTGGCAAGGACACAGCTATCTCTAACACAAAAGAGCATTTATACTCCGAGTCCAGATTCAGCAAGGCAGCAAGAGAGGGAAAGAGAGACAGACCTCAATCAATGGCTTCAGAATAAGGAAAATTACGTTCAGAAATAATAATGTGGATTGTAGCTTAGCTGCTCTGCAATAAAGACTGTCAATTTCTACAGTTTTCTTTTGTAACATTTCCAATATAAGTAAAATCACCACTTCTACCGTATCTAAATGGAAAACGAGTCAGGGTAAGGGAGCATACAGCACATAAAACAACTATTTATTATACTATTCAAACACAGGAAAAAAAAATATATACGCACACTGTCTGGATATACTTTTCTGCACAGGAACAGCCCAAACAAAACGTGTACGCTGCAATATTTTCAAGTATTTCCCATCAGCAGTCTGGCAGTAGCAGAGTTTCAGCGACTTCCTCACACTTCTTCTATTGAAAACACTCTAATTTTGAAAGCTAAATTGAAACATGTTCTGTAGCTGCAAAAAAAGCTTAAGAATGCAACCGCGATGAGCGAAGCTGTAGGAGGCAGTCTCCGAGATAAGAAAAACAGTTTGTGTCCTGGCCATACTGCAACATGTAGTTTTAATTAACAAGTCTGCTTGCCCTGAAGGACTAAATCCAAACTGCAGAGGAAATATTTACAAAAGAGCTAAGAGCAGCAGTATGGGAAAGGCCTGAAGAAAAACTCTTCCCGAGAAGGAAGGAACAGAGGGTGGGTGCAGAAGGAGCAGCCAGGAAAGCAGAGTGGTCACGAAGCGAGCAGTCACCCCATGGCTCTACCTTAAATCTTGCAGCGAACCCCAGTCAAGGATCAATTGCTAGGAAGCCTCTGTCCCAAAAATCCATACCTTGAGTTATCTTCTATTTCATCTGATGGAAGATAAACTTCTGCAGAGAGCCCAGACTTCACAAAAAGAAAGGAAAAGAGAAAGCAAATAGGAAAGAGGTGCAGAAAGGACAGGTAGGAACACAGATTGCAGTTAAGGGCAATGGAGGGCAGCTCAATCCACCGGGGAAGATTGCACAAGACCTGAAAGGACCCCAATGAGTCCAGAAGGCAAAACTTATTATTTATTTATTAATTGCATTTTCCCTTTTCCCTAATTTTTTTTTCTCTGTGGAACCGTAACTTTTTATAACATCACCTCCTACTCATCAACTGGTCTGAAAAAATTACCAGGATGGCGAGGAGGGAAACGAAACATTTAAGTAAAAGCAGCACCCCGGGGCGGCGTGAGAAGCGTAGTGTCAAACGACGGTGTCTTAGCAGCCGGCATGAAAACGTTTTCATGTGGCACCAAACCTGAGAGCACAGTTACACCAGATGGAAAACGGACCAAAAGCTCAGCATCACACCAGCCACGAGCAAATCTGTACGGCTACAGGCTCTTCGTGACGGAGACGGGACAACGCGCACGAGTAGACTTAGCAAACAACCAAGACCTTTACGTTTGTCAAACTTAAGCCGTAAAACACAGACGAGCATCACAAGCAGTGTTAAAAGAACGCAGGAAAAAAACTGGTTTCATGCACAGCCAGACAAGCAGGACTGTAAGCGAGGAGGGAGGAAGGCCACGGAGAGCCACGATGGGATCTCCGTCCAACAGAGGTGCAGGGGGGGCTGCCTGGAGAAGGGGAACAGAGGCTGAAGGCAGTGATGATGGTTGGCTATTGCTAGCACGAGAAAGAGTTGAGATTTTCCACACCAACAGGTATTCAGAGAAAGAAGTTGGAAAAATGTCAGTTTGGGGAAAAAAAATGTCTTAGATATGAAGTGAAGTGCATATGTTAATAGCAATTGTAAGGAATACACTCCGGGCTGTGCTGTTACTGTCAGGCTTCTGCACAAAATGAGCCTCTCGTACAATAAGAGCTGATGCTATTTTAGCCTTTGTTTTGGCAAGTAACAAGGACGTTAAGAAGATATAAAAATTACTACGGGCTGAGTGCACGCTAGCACATTCAGATTAAATTAAGGATAAAACAAGGAAGGTGTTGTAACAGAATCAAAGTTCACTCCTTTTAACAGCGAGAAATTAAAGAAGACAGTAAAATTAAGTGGACCAAGGAGATAAGGAACGGGAAAGCAGCCATCGAAGTATTTCTCTCAGGTTAAAGATGCAAAACGATTCGAAAGCTAACTCAAAACTAACCTCTGAAAGGACATTAGGAACAATTAAAGAACCTACATATTACGGAGAGGATGGGATTCATTAGCAATGTCTTAGAAGCCAGCAAGTGGTACAGAGATAAAATAAGAACTGCCGAATGTCAAGCTGTGCCAGAGCTCAGCGAACGATAAACAAAATAGCAAGAGATGTTTCAGCCCTGCAAGTAAAGGAGACCATAAAGGGAAAGTGAAGAGGATATGCTGTAAGGGTAGGCGAGAGATTAAAGCCCATCAGCTATATCCCTTAAACTAAATTAGAGCTTTCATTAAGGACAAGGACACTGAATGTAGGTGCAAGGTAAAGAGCCCAATGGGAACGAGGTTATAAAAAGAGACGCAACCAAGGTGGATACAAAACGCAAATGTTTTGGTATGTTCCAAGTCGCTGCAAGCAAACAGCATTCATCCCGGCACTCCAAAAGAAATGGCACATGAAATAACGCCTCTGGTAGCAGCAAGGCTGTTAAAGCAATCTACCCAGCCGAGCACGGCCCTACGGAAAATTTAAAACTTGTATTTAGAGGAGGAGGGAGAATCCACATCCTCGCGTTCCCAAGACCTAAACTGTACAAAAAGTTTCAGAAGGAGTTTTGAATGCAAGAACTGGAGAAGCAAACAAAAAAAAATCGAATTCACCAAGAGAGTTGACAATGGTGTGCTGTGTCAACCCACTGTTTTCTGCTTCTAAAAAAAAAATAGATTAGTTTTGTAGACCTTAGAAGTGCAGCTGAGCTAATCCAGATTGCCTTATGGCTTTCAATACAAGGCTATGTTGGAAGAGTTCCTGGGGAAGATGGAGATGGTGAGGGTTATTTCAAGAGTCACAGAGGTTAAAGGGGACAAGAAGGTAGTTGTTCAAGGATGATGTCTGGACAGGCTTTGACCTTTCAATGAAACACAAAACAATTTGAGTTGGAAGGGACCTCAGAGCCTCCCCAGCCCCATCCAGCCTGGCCTTGGGCACTGCCAGGGATGGGGCAGCCATGGCTCCTCGGGGCAGCCTGCCCTCATAGCAAGGAAAGATATCCTCATTAATGACACAGACCCCAAAAAAGTGTGTTAATCGTACGCTCTGCTGACAAAGTTGAAGGGGATTAACAGTAAAAATCTAGGAAAGAATAACACCGAAGGAAAAACTAGACTATCTTTAGGGCTGGCAATATTATCCGGTAACAGCAGCGGGATAACATTTTACGATGCTATTAGGGACTGAGAAGAATGTTTGCTCTCAAGGTTGGGAGCTCATCAGTTGGCAGGCAAGGATGTAAAAGAAGGGGGTATATTAGTCCATATTAAAATGAATAAGGACTATTAATCACTGCAGCCATGAGGAGAAAAGCGAAATACTGCCATAAAAGAACCTGGAAGGGTCCATAAAGGACCCAGAAACGCTGCTGTACAAGGGAACAGTGAGACCTGATCTCCATACCCTTAAACAAGGCTGACCAAAACCGTACAGGTGAGATGATCCAAACAAGCACAGAGGAGAAACTAATGAGGCAACCGAGCACCTGGATGACCTGTTTCAGCGAGGGATCCTCTTACTTAAGCCAACAAATCTGAAGGCTGAGAGAAGAGATGAGCTGTCTGAACACCTCCAGGGAAGGCAGGAGAGCTCGCTGTCAAACAAGGAGATGGAGGAGATGTTCAAGCTTAGTAACCATGCTGGCATTGGAAAAGCACGCAGAAATTCGCTGTAAGTACAAGTAGGGTGGACATTAGACTAAGCACAGTAAAGCTTAAGGGACAGGAATCAGTACAAACACCTACCAAGTTCTAACACCCAGCTGTGAGCAAGAAATAGCAAAGTAAATAATTCAGGGTAAGGTAGGCCCAGCACTGACTGTGGCAGGCCAACAGTCAACACTGATATCAGTCAACGTACAACCTGTAAGTTGTAAAATAAATTATGGATTTCTTTCTGACAGCTCTGATTACCAATTTGATAGAAGAGGTGCCTGAGAATTTAAATAAATCATCGTGCAAGTGCCTGACTCTTTACACAGGACTTCACTTGCTCTACTGAGAACTGAATCGGAAAACCATGAGCCTGCCTCAGCGCTTGCTGCTTGTGTAGCCAATGACATAAACTTGCAGTTCTTGCCAATCCCTTCACATCTAAAACTTAGGACCTGACAATGAACTAAGACTTTACAGCAGAAACTAGAAAATGATTACCAATAATGTAAGTGGTATTACAAGGAACAAAATCTACCAACAATACAAAGTCTCCTAAGCATTTAAAACCACCCTTTACCAGAAGGCAAAGCAGACATTTCGCAAGTATTCCTAATGTTTTCAGAAAAGTTCAGGAAACACCTTGAAAAACACAGCCTAAGGGCATTTTTCCAGGTGGACTTCGCTCAATATTGTGCTGTGTATTATCTTTGTTGGAAGTGACCCTACCAGTGAGTTTCTGCACCAGATATGACTGAAATATCAAGTAAATCCCTGTGAAGTTGCCAGCTTTCATTTGGTAATTGGTTAGATTGGTCGAATAAGGGTGGAGATTGATGGATGCCTTTTTTTTGTTTTGTTTAAAGAAACTCGGTCAAATGTGGGAATTCAAATTCATCAAATATATGGAGCCTCATTTGAGAACTCTGTTCCAGACCCAGTAGTTGCTTTATCCTTCAAAGGGACCCTGTATCACTCTGAGTACACCGTGTGTGTGATACTTGGATTAGCCCAGAGCAAGAAGGTGCCCAAGCTGCTCTGAATTATTAGCTGCAGCAGCAGTTGCAGAGTCTCTGTGATTGCAGTCTGTGATCTATGAGCGTTTTCATGATCCACCAAGTTTCATCCACTGCTTCTGCAGCATTAGCATTATCATCAGACAGTCTGACACCGGAGGCAACGTGTGTGTTAACTGACTGCACCGAATTAAGGGAAAGAACAAACTCAATCTTATTCTGCAGGTACCAGCGGAATTTGGCAGCACAAGAAGGAAAAGGGATGGCTCTCCAGCCGTGCCTTTAAAGAACAAGGTGTTAAAAAGAGACACTGAGAACATTTGGGTATTCTCATTCTGGGCTTGTTTTTTGGCCGAGTCTTTGCTGCTTTCCTCAGCATCAAGATGTACACCTTTAAAGCCAAAGCCCTGATTAGAACATAGCCCAATTAATAAGCGAGCATCCCGCTTTACCTCACATCACATTTTCAGATCCACTGGGTTGAGTAATGTCAGACAGCAACACCTTTGTGTTCATAATCAGGAACATCAGAACCCTTTCTCTGCTGCAGGGTTACACTGAGAGCTGGTTCCAAAACGATCTGCAGCCAATAACACAGGCTCAGGCAAGGATCTCAGTGAAGGAGCTCTTTTATTCCTGATAGCGATGGCAGGCGTCTTGCAAGCAGGAGCACACAGCAAAAGTATATCATAAGCTTATACTCCCTATCATCCAATGCCTAATTCCTCCCCTGTTTCCTCATTGTCTGAGTACTACAGGTTCAAACTACTCAATGCTTACAACGCTCACTACTATACCATATAGGTACAATTTTATTTAACCAACCATTAATTTCTCCTTTTCCTTTTTTTTTTTTCCTTCTTCTCTAGTGTCTAGAGGGCCCATGATGTTTTGGTTTTACTCATTTTGCACGTGCTTGTCTTGTTTTCCTTAGCCTTCCTCCTTATTTTGGAACAGCAGGACCTTCCACCGTCACCATATCAGCTTAATATTCCCCACACTGGTACGCCTGTGCAATTAATTACTTTTGAATATGCAAGGTTAGTGAAATTTTCCACCGCAAAAACACAACTTGAATCCTCACAGTTTGGAGAACAACCAGATCACCGAAACTGCCACATTGCTCAAGAGAAACAATATACTTTCAAAGAATCGTACGTGTGTGAAGAAATCCTACCTGTATTTTTATCGGCCAGGTGAAATTGCTGACGTAAACAAAGAAAGTGATGTTTGGATTGTTGCGGAAATCAAATTTCTCGTTGGAGAAACTGTCCTTGTATTCTTTTATGTTAGTTCTTGAAACAACTGGAATTTCCTCCCCAGCCTGCGTGCCAGCTGTTTTCGAATGTTAAGAAGTAACAAGAAAAGATGTTTCAATGCATATTTTAAGCGACAAATAAAAAGAGCCAATCATCCAGAATAATAATGCTATAAAATTAACCATTCATCTGAACATGACGATGTTAAGCTGCACCGCACTATTAAAATCACTGTATGCCAAAATATCACGTTCCTAAAAATTAAATGAGCTCCTCCACTGTTTCCAAAATACACCATTAAGATGGAAAAACATAGGTTTTTTTTTTAACATTTTACTTCTGCCCCCAAGCCTAGCATTAAAGAGCATTACGTAGCAAGTTCACAGGTAATGACAGACGATTCCTCAATTAACTTTTCATTTGTCAAAAACCGATAACCGAAGCAAGGTAGCAAGCAACTTAGATCATGCTAATTTTACCTGCAAAACTTGTTGACCAAGTAATATTGAGGTTGAAATTTTTGGATGCATTGATGAACATGTCCAGGTCTCTGTTTTGCTGGGGGTTGGAAAAAAGAATAAAAAATATTTTTTACCATAAGCAATTTTACTGTTTTCTAGCAAACCTTCACTGACAAAAAAATCTTGGAATTTGTTATTTACGTGAAGCAAATACATCAAGCATCATCACATTAAGCAAATGACAGCCTACAAAACTATTTCCATTTTCTGAAAGCAGTATTCTCCTCCCCAAGGAAAGCATAATAAAGAACAAAGCAAGTCATGTGCATAAAACAAGCAGAATAGATACACGAGGTATGTGGTGAACAGCAATCAAAACTAGAATTGCTCAGCAGTTGTTTAAACAACTGTAAAAAAATCGACTGTGGTTCCTATGAAATTTTAATGTGAATATTTGAAACTGTGTGGCCAAGCTAAGCTGAAAAATTTCTTGTTGCTTTGTGGAACTGGACACATGTCACGTTAAAAGACCACCTCTGGAGACTCACTATACTGTAAAACTCATCCTGTCCTTGGCCAGGAAAAGACAAACATATACCCAAAGGGTGATGTTTAAAGAGAAAGCAGAGAATTTACCTCTTCGGGTGTTGCTACGAAGTTGATGGCTGTGTAATAGCGATCATCCTCTTGAGAAAGGCTGAAGGTGAACTGATAGTCAATGAGAAGAGTATCTGTAAGGAATGCACAAAGAGAGTCACCCCATGTCTTGGAGCAGCAGAAACTTCTGCAAAGCAAGCCATAGCATTACAGTACAGCACTCCTTGAGCACAACTAGGAGTTGCTACGCTGCTATGAATGAGTCCAACCTATGCACGATCTCACACAAGAGGGACACACTCATCCTTTTGAAGTTATGCCTAAAGGGCTCGACTGGAAGGTGCTTACCTTTTTCAGACAAGAGCCTCCAGTCCTAATCTGAATGACTGCTCATACACATATATTGAAAAAAAAAACCATGCCAAGACATTTACTTTTTCCATACTGCAGTACCTCCACATTCTTATGGAAGATTAGTAAAATAAAATAGTCTCTATAATCCCCATTTAGAAGGGGATTAAGTTCCACACCTGTTAAGTTTCTGTACACCAGTAGAGTATATACAGGGAGGATGTCTATGTAGCAGCTGCTTGGTCAGGATCCAGCCCCCAACCTGCTCTCCATCACATCATGCCCTGGCATGGCAGGACCACTGTTTGGTCTGCCAGTGTGTCCTGCTGCTCATGCCTGATTAGGTTTGGGGTATCATCTCTGGTAACTACAGTGCACAACCAGCTTTGGGGATACATCAGTATCCTTATATTTCAGTATCCTTTTCTTAAAGCACAGTGTTCTGACCTGTACACAGTCCCAAAGCCAGGCAGAGATATTCCAAGCAATAATAAATATGAAGCTATACAGCAGGTATTATTTTTCTCTCAATGCCCTCCTTTGTTGGGTAGACATGGGCTAGACAAGCCTCTGATGTATACCTACAACTTTTATGAAGCACTACGAGAGAAATTTCCAAAGAAGAAAATCAAATGAGACTGAAATTGTACAGCACAAGGTTGTTCTTGTGAGAGTTGTAAATTTCTTTTCCCCCTTTTTGTCCGCTATACCAGCAGTGCTATTAGCACCAATGAGGTGGGTCATCCTTGCAAATAGATTATCACGAGATGTCATCGGTGTCCTTGCTTCGCTACGCAAGCAGACTTGAAATTTGTTCAATAGAGCACGTTGCCAATTTCTGCATTTCACACAAATACTATCTGAGACTTGTACCTTTACGTAATTTAAGATTATATCTGTCCACGCTTGCCAATGTGCTGATTGCTAGTATTTGCAAATAGAAGCTGGAGAGCTTCCATTAAGTACTCTGAATCTTGGCAACGTATCTTTGAGTTGCGCAGGAATCCAACTGTTCATTTCAGAGGAAACATGGCGATTTTGAAGCCTTACCCATTCTAACATGGAACGAAATTTAAAATTAAAAATAAAAACCATGGTATTTCGCACTAACAAAAATCTAAAAACATGCCTTGATTTTTACTTCCTTAGGTATATATCTCAAATTATTTTCCAGAAAACCGGATTTCATTTCAAGGTCATGTGGGAAAAAAAAAAAAATCAAATATTTTGTTCTGAAAGTTCCAATTGCAACAAAGACCGTATCAAGAAGAGTATGCTGGTTTTCCTTCAACAATACTTTAGTGAAAGCTGAAGTTTTCAAAAAGTGTTTTCTAGTCCTATCCTTAATCCCTTGCATTTTAAACTGATCTGAGGCAACTGAATTTTAAATATATTCCCAACGTCATCCATTTGTTATCTACAAACAAAATCCCAGCTATACTCACAGTAACATGTTCCTTTAAGCGGATTTCCCTGATATCTGTTTTCCACTTCACACCTAAAGAAAATAAATATTTTTAATTAATTTTTTTTTCAGATCTATTTATTCCCAGCCACTAAAAATCACAAACCACCACCTGTTCCAATACAGTACCCAACTAAAAATAAAAGATGTAGGTCTGAGCTGCACTGAGTTTCTTAAGAAATTATGTAAATCTCCAAGATCCCTGCAAAACAAACTATAATGCCATTCAAATAAAATACAAGATTATGGAAATTAACTTTTGCATCCACTTGGAGGGTATTTAACAGTTCTTCACAATGGATGGAATTGGATTGCTACAGTCAAAACCTGAAGTTTCCATTTACATTTATGTCCATTTTAGGGTTTAGTCCTATAAACGTTTACTCATGTGAGTAACGCTTCAAAAATAAACCTGGCGATGCAATTATTTGAAATGAAATGATTTCCACTAACATGACATTAAAAGCATTTCTGTTATGTTACAGAGAAACCTCCAGCAAATTTGTTGCTCTGAAATAGCTCCATTAAAATGCTTGAATGTCAAAGTCTTATTTCAGATATATTTATATTCCCCCAGAACAGGGACTGAAAATCTACCAATTAAAAAGTAACTAGGATAAAGTAAAGGCTTCAAACAAAATGGTGTGCCTAGTTTGGGGGGCAGGGGCATTGTTTTTCACCCCATCCATCCTGCATGGCAGTTGAAACGTTCTTAAAATAGAAACCTTTGGGAAATCATTTTGTTCATGTTCTCCCCCCAGGGGAAGCACGGCCGGCTGCACAGTCAATGAAGTTAGTCAACTGTCAGCAGGAAGAGATGAGCAGAGACATCATAAATACAGTCATTAAAAAAATGTAAGGGGTTCCACACCAGTATGTGCGTGGCCTTTTGATTTCGGCTAACAAAGTGAACGGAACTCACAGTTGACACTCGTCTCCTTTTATTCCCTTGGTAGTGCAGAAACATTTCCCCGTGTTCGTGTTGCAGACAGAGGCATGGCCGTTGCACTTGCAAGCTGTTGAGCAGAGGAGGGGGGAAAAAAAGGTTGCAATGTTGAACGAAGCAAGAGAAACAGATTTGAAAGCAATTAAGTCCTTTAGATGCCAAACAGCGATACATCAGCAATTAAAGTGTACATGGAAACTCTTCTGGTACTCTGGTTCCTTTGTGATATTTAGGGCTGCTGAAAATAAAACCTCGTGTCAACATGGACGGAGTGTAGGTTGCAGGACTGATGTTTTGTATGAAATCACGATCCAACTGGGCTCTTTTTTTTAGAGTAAAAAGTCTGACTTCCTCTCGTGTTGCTAGATAGCACTAGGGATATCGTAACTGGCAAGGAAAAGATAATATTTGGAATAATTTGGGGCTTGCTAGCACATTTCACTCAAACTCAAAACTCCTGAGAGAAAACTGTGATCGCTATTTTTTGTACGTAAAGCAAAGCTCTTGGTGCCTTTAGGGCTGTTTCTAGAAATAAATAGGCCTTTGAGAAAGTACTGTCATCAAAGGAAGTGCATCTGCAGCGTTAAACCTCTGGTGCTGAGGACACGATGTCCATGCTGAACGCACTTTGCAGTGAGTGCCCCGGCGCACTTTAGAAACAGATTTAGCCTGGTCTCACAAGCTGGATGCCCCCCAGTTGTGGCTAAAGCAAATCAGACAACAGCAGGTTCGTGGCATGCCCAGAACACACCAGCTCCACGTACTCTGCGACTGCTTGAGATATGACCCCAAGCGTGGCAATGGGGGCGTACGGGAGATTTGCTTCAAAAGAGCGCTCCCGATTCAAATTAAAATGCTAATGCTGCCACGCTTCGAGACCTTTATGCATGAGGAAGTAGTGGAGGCACATACAAAAACAAAAGAAGACTAAGTTGTCTTTGAGGTAATCTTGACTCTAATTAGAATAATGGATGGAAGAACTTCCAGGCAGCAGGTGTCTTTCAGGAGCTGTTCTGCCAATGATCTGGAAGACGCGTTCCTCTGGAGCTGGGCATGGCAGAGCACGCAACATGAAAAGGGAAAGAGTCACGGAATCACAGAATTGTAGGGGTTGGAAGGGACCTCAAGAAACCATCAGGTCCAAGCCCCCTGCCAAAGCAGGTTCCCTACAGCAGGCTGCCCATGTAGGCACCCAGACAGGCCTTGAATATCTCCACAGAAGGAGACCCCACAACCTCCCTGGGCAGCCTGTCCCAGTGCTCCATCACCCTCACCATGAAGAAGCTCTTTCCCATGTCGGTGCGGAACTTCCTGGGCTCCATTTTGTGGCCATTGCCCCTTGTCCTGTCCCCACAAACCACTGAGAAGAGGTTGGCCAAATCCCTCTGTCTCCCACACTTCAGATATTTATAAACATCGATGAGATCCCCTCTCAGTCTTCTCTTCTCCAGGCTGAACAGCCGCAGGTGTCCCAGCCTTTCCTCACAGGGAAGATGCTCCAGGCCCCGTATCATCTTTGTAGCCCTCTGCTGGACTCTTTCCAGGAGATCCCTGTCTTTTTTTGTACCGGGGAGCCCAGAACTTGGCACATTCAAAGTCCATGAAGAGGAGATGCCTCAGTGCTTGCCGGAAACAGAATGCTTAAAGAATGATAAATGCTGGTGTCTCCTCATTCAGAAACAAGGAGATGAGTCATAATATCCTAGGATGGTTTGGGTTGGAAGGGGCCCTAAAGCCCACCTAATTCCACCCCCTGCCCCCAGCCCAGGCTGCCCCCGCCCCATCCAGCCCGGCCTTGGGCACTGCCAGGGATGGGGCAGCCACAGCTCCTCGGGGCAGCCTGGGCAGGGCCTCACCGTCCTCATAGCAAAGAATTTCTTCCTAATATCTAATCTTAACCTACCCTTTCTTGGTTTTAAACCATTTCAAGGTATGTGCTACAATACTCTCCCATCCTGAATATTCTTGCCCACCTTGGAATTTATTTATGGATCCTTCTGATGTCTTCTTTGTATCGGCATGTAACGGGAGCTATGTTGTATCAGAGATGCTTAATTGTGCTTCTCAGATGTGGATGAGTGGTTTCCTAGCAGCAACACGGAACAAAGTATGAAGAAGCATAAAGGGCTATTGTGGAAACAAGTAGATGGAACGGAGATTTGACAAAATAATTGTATTTTGTGAAGCAAACACGCTTCTCATTAGCGGCACTAAAAAACTAATTCTTAATCCTATCGAGCATGCCTTGTACTTCCTTCTGCTTTGAAAAACGTAAGCAGAAATTTGTTTGAATGTTCAACTTGAATGCACGCAAAGATAAGGAGAAATTTCAAGTTTCCTGTTGTTTAGATGAAGATCACTCTATCTAGAGCTTGGACCTTCCTCGCTCTGCTCTTTAGCCACGTGTTTATTGAGAAGATTTAGCTCTCAAACATCTCTATTTAAAGCAACGATCTTATTTACCCATTTTCCTATGAGCCTCATTATTGGAGATCGTTCGCTGAAGGAGTGGAACGTGTAGAGAAGAGAAAAGTTCTCACGGCTGTGGGGTTGGGAAAGAAACTGGTAACAAAACGTACTAAAAACCCTCAGTGGAGTCTGAAAGCTAACCCCCAGGATCTGATGCTGGAGCAGAAAGCCACGATAACTGGAAATGGCTTTTTGACTGGGACTCATGGAAAGAACCGGAATGATGAAGCAGAACCAGCCCGCAGCGAGTCTCCTTCCCCCTTCTCCACAAGCCACGGGTCAGGGATTTGCAGAGACGGCGAAGGGGGTCGCCTCTCCTCCTCCCGTGTTTGTGCTGGGCCAGCACCCTGAGGGCAGCACCCACCTGCCTGGCACCATGCTTCCACGCCGAGTGCTTCAGCTGTCCTCCAGGCAGCCCGGGGGGAAAGAGGCAGCCCCGTGCCACCAGCGAGGGACCCACGGGGGTGTTTTGAGCAGCGCTGCCGCGGCAGCGATCTGATTCCAGGCAGAACAGCGCCTTCCGTTCTCTTGCAAATAAACTCCCTTATCTACCGCTAGCATATTTTCGTGGGGAACTTTAATCAGAAAATTCAAAAAAAAAATAAAAATAAAAATCCTGAATGCGGAGAAAGCACCTTGCAGCTATTTTTACATTTGATGTGCTGCATTTCCTGCCCTTCCTGATTAACACTGCTCCGCGTCGGGCACTTCCTAAAAGCGGCTGCTGAGCAGCGATTTACCTGCCATTTAGTTGTTATCTGCCCGGCTCCACAAACACCAATGCCTGTGATGATAGGCAAACAATTCTTCCGGAGGTGACTGCAGTTTGTTAAAAACTCTTAAATACAAGCGATACAGCAAAGTTCACCCGCCCTGGTGGCACAGAGCAGCAGGAAAAGGCATTTTATTGCATCCAGCCTGTCCTTCCTTGTCCTCCTGGGCTTTCCAGGTGCATCAGCATCCCTCCCAGCTCTGCTCAGCCTTGCCTGTTTGAAAGGCTACTACTGTCCCTATAGGGCTGCTCAGCCTCCTCATATCTCATCAGAACTGGAAAACACCGAACACCCACATTTCCACCAGTACGGAATATTTATTTTGAGGGTATTTATGATCCCCGTGTTGCTGGGGCCATCGGGTTGGTGCTGCAGATCTGCACAAGGACTCTCACTACGTGTGCAAAAGCACAGATGCTTGTACATCAGGATGGAGAGCACGAGCAGCTGTCTGCAGCACCAATATGACCACGGGCTCTCAACCAGAGCAGCACACAACACTGCACATACACACCCAAGAAGAGTGGGATCAGCACATCGCTAATGGGTAAGAAAGGAGAGACCACAGCTTTGAGGAGAGAGAACACAGGAGTTTGCTTTGCTGCCCATCAGCTGATCCTCATCTGAAGCATTTCCCTCTGGAATCCTTTTCATGGAGCAAAGAAATTACCCATCGCCAGCAGTCACTCTGGCTGCATCAGATAGGATGATTTCCTCTCGCTTTCCCTCTTCCGATCCATGTCGGTCTTTCTGCCCAGCTTCCTGCCTCCCTCGGTCTTCAGCCATCCCAGTAAATAGCATTAAATCACAGCAAATTAAAAACCTGGGCCCAAAGCACTTGAGAGCAAAGCACTTTTGACATCAGCTACTAGCTTCATCAGATAGAGAACGAATGCTGTTCCACAATCTCTCAACACATTTTCTAATTTCTTTTTCAGGCATCTGGATGACTTTAGTCTATCATTCGTTATCTCAACAACAAACTATTTTTGGACAATCCTCCTAAGAAAGAGTCCAAAGTAACTTACTCTCGGATTTCCACATGCATAGAAAAGCAACAAACATGAAAAGGCACATTGTGATCCAACGATTAAACCCGAATGCTCGGAGTAGGATTTTATGTTTTCTCATGCCAACTCTGTCTTGGTGCATTCATTCCCGCACTTCAAATTATCTTCATGCAAAATGAGTTTAAGAATATCAGCAGTATTTAATCTTGCAGATAATGTTCTGAAATAAAGTGTCAGAGATGCACCTCTTCCTTTGTCGCAGTGTCATTGTGCTGTCATAAATTCAAACCCCAGCTACTCCAACACCCTTTTCTCTACGCAGGGCACCCTTGCCCCACTGCTACCCATTCAGAGCACAGCTGCTGACTCCCACCTTGATCTTACAGTAATTATATTAGATGAATTTCCAAATACTTTTTTCCTGGGTCGCCTCCATGCTAGGAAGGAGCAACTCAAAGTCTTCAATGTCCCTTTATTCATGACCTTCATTTATTCATCCAGGATGCATGCACACCACCCGCACTTGTGTCACAGAAGCACTGTTACTACCCTTACACCAGACAATGTTATTTCTGTTCTACCTTCCCCACCGTTGTGTCTAATTACAATCACTCCACCTGACTAGATTCCATTAAAGCTCTTTGGAGCAAGAACCATCTTCCCTTACGTCTGCTTATCACCTATCACAGCCGGATGCTGGTTTAAAACTGGTGTCTCCATGCGACAACGCTACAAAACTTGCAACATTTCTGAACGATATTGCAAGGTTCGAGGACCAAACTCCAAATCTCACATGTTTATTTCTCCGTATTACCCAAGAGAACTTCGTGGGTCCTTCAAGAAAGAATTCTTCCTGTTTTTTTTTTTAAATGGACGTTACACAATTGAAAAAGTACTTTGTGACAAAGATACCCAAAGCTCTTTGCAAACTTAAAATTCAATTTTACAAGGGATCACCTAATCCTCAACTGAAACCCAGCCAAGCCCTCAGTGAAATACGGCAATCCCTTTATGAAGCAGACATCTATAATAATAAATGCACAAGACATTAACCAAATGTAATAGAATGCAGAATTTAGATAAGCAGAAATTTGTCCAAGATGTTGGGATTAACGCTGTTCCTTTTCAAAACAGGACTGTCAAACACTAAACCCATTTCTCAGTGTGGTCATTTGAAGTTTACAAAGGAGGGTAAAAACCATCTTAAATCTCACGCAGCGCAAGTCCAAGAATTTCATCAAGCAATTTCTGCATCTTTGATTTGAAGAAGCGAGGATTGTGCCTTGCTCGCAGGAAAGAAAAGCTGTATGATCAGGCTATAATTTCAGTTAAGATAGTAGAGGAATGAGTGAAGAGCAAAAAAAAACATCAAAGACTCCAGCAGGGGAAGACTGAAGACGTTACTTACGCTGACACGTTCCCCCGTTAGTAGGATCGCCGTAGTAGCCAGAGATGCAAGTTTCACAGTGCTTGCCGGTTGTCAGATTTTCACACTTCTCACAGATGCTTTCATTTACACACTTACTGTGCCCGTTACACTGGCAGGCTGAAGAGAAAAGAGAAGGATGAGTGTTTCTGCTCAAAAACAGCATGTCACACAGCACCTCAGAAGTCTGTGCTCCAGAGAGCACTTCATACAACTTCCAAAGAAGCTCTTGCAGGCTTGCTACGGATACGTGAAATCAAAGAGAAGCGCGCACAGAAAACCTGAAATTTATAGCAATGCACAGGAATCTGAGCTCCAAACAACTACGTGAATATTGGACAGACTGGGCTGGAAACCGCAGGTGGGATAGATAGGGGAAGATGAGGACAGATGAGGAGGAATGGGGAAGAGAGGTTTTACCAGCAGTTCAGTGATTTTATTCTATATATTTAGCGTCAAACATTGTATTTCAGCATCTCCCTAAGCATTACTAAGAGTTATCCAACTTCCAGGGAAAGGACAGTCTTTTCTTTTTAAGAACCTCAAAAGCAAGTTAAGTAAATCAAAGTTAAAAATCGCAATCAAGGTTTGAAGAAAGAAAAAAATCTCACCAGAATAATGCATGGATTAGGGAAAAAAAAAAACATAGCTAAATCTTCACAAAGCAAAGCTCTAGAGCTTACCTTGCCTTACAACTTCTTGCATCTCAAAACGTGGTATTTCTCACGTGTCTTCCAAGCTCTTTCTCTCCCCCCACGTGGGAACACAAACGTCACTAACCTCTTATGAAGTCGCTCACCTTGCATTTAACTTTTGCTACCAGTTTCGTTGGAGCAGTTAAAATTTCCTCATTTACCTGGGCACTGAATAAAGGACCAGTTGTACTTGTTGTCCGCAGGACACATGCTGACATTAAGGACGGGCTCCAAGCTGTGTTTCCCTGGGGCAGACGTGGTTGGCATCTTGACGGGACCTCGATAGGAGCCTTCGATGCACTTGCCCTTGCCGGTGTTGCTGGGGTCGGTACACCACCCACAGCCCGGCTGCTCCAAGCAGTGAGCGCACGTGCAGTAGCCTGAACAGTTCTCAGCTGTAAAAAACATCAAATTGTGACAAAAGTCACCGCCTTATACACAGGAAACAGTGAAAGCAGAACAATTTGCATATCTTTTGTGACCTGAAGTATTTCTCTCCCCAAAGTCTGTAAGTGTTTTATCAGAAACTCACGGCAAGAAGTGTATCTGTTCGTTTCTATCAGCGTATTTATTCTAGAATCTCAGATAACTACGAACAAAGATTGAACCCAGCAGTGACTTACGAAGCAATGCAATACATATGTAAGGTTTTTCTAACCCGTCAAAACCAGAGCTGAACGTTCCCACCTACAAAACATCTCCGCTTGATCCACAACGGGCCAGACTATAAATGAGCTATCCAGAAGCAAAGACTAAAAAAAAAAAGTTGGTTTGCTTGTTCTGACTATCTTTTTACCACGCATTTTAATATCACACGCTACCATTTCGGGTTTTTATCCAAACCAGAAAGCACGGAGTAGAAATACAGCACCCATCTTAGGGTGCTCAGAGGGCCACGTGCAAATCTGCCATCAACTGAATCGGGGAAAATGCACCGCTGCCCTTTCCCGGCTCCTTTCTCAAGTGGGATTGTACTTCAGGGATGACAAATTCTGGATATGTGCACAAGTTTTTCTATTCGTTTTCAAAAACCCATCTTAAAAAATATGTAATGTGCACAGGTTTCAAGGGTGTGGGGGCGGGCAGGACTCCCCTGTCCCCAGCAGGGCCCCCCCAGCAGATTCTGTGTTCCATGGAGCAGAATTGCTATCTCATTCATTAAGTGGACAGTATTTGTCTTTAGAAAACAAACAAACAAAAAGTCACAGTAGTAGAAAAAATGTATTTTTTTTCCATTATTTCAGCCTGCTCCTCTCCTGCCTGATGCTTCCTCCAACTTTTGACCCCTGGCAGCGTGGGAAGTTCACACTCTCATCTTCAAGAGTCACTTGAAACTAATTTTCTCCATCTCTTGTTTTGCAACACACTGTCCAGGCTTATTCTCAGCAGCTTCCAAAAGTTCATGGAGCAACTACAGCAACTCAGGGTGCCCAGCACCCCTCCTGTGGAGCACACGCAGTGCTGCCCCGAGAACCCCGGCTGTCCTGCCTCCTCTGCCCACGCATGGCTCCTAAAGAATTCAGCATAAATTAATTAAACAAAAATGTCCGGCCACATTTTGAATTTCTAGGCTGTTTTCCTCCCGCTGTGCAAACAGAAAGCAACATTTCAAAGTGCCATAAATCTTTTACAATTTCCTCACCTCTATCTAAAAAGAGGGGAAAAAAAAGTCATTTGTTTAAAATAAGAAATCCCTACGGTGGGATATTCACTGACAAAACTTCACTCGTGTAAACCATAATTTGGGTTTGATGAGCTGATATTAAATTAACATGGCTCAACATATGAATAAAAGAGATACAGAAGATATGCAAGAATAAGTTAATCACATGAAATTATGTAGCAGCCTTAATTTGAAGGCTAGGGATTCAAATAATGAAGCAAGTACATCTCCCTCTGAAAAAGCTGAGATTTCATCGTCTCAGCTGAAAGTCTAGACTATCTGCTATTTGGTTGAACTGATGGTGCCTGTAATCAGGACCCAATTCTCTTTAACTCTTCACATGACACGGAGGATACTGCAAGACTGAGCTGCATACTCCAAGCTCTTGGGGTCACGGAGTTGTTATTTTTGAATACAGCTGTGCAGGAAAATGGATGTGCAGAGCTCTGCCAGCAAACACCTACAAATGCAAGACTTCAACACACCCGCTAAGATCACGGAATCACAGAATTGTAGGGGTTGGAAGGGACCTCAAAAAACCATCAGGTCCAAGCCCCCTGCCAAAGTAGGTTCCCTACAGCAGGCTGCCCACGTAGGCATCCAGACAGGCCTTGAATATCTCCAGAGAAGGAGACCCCACAACCTTCCCTGGGCAGCCTGTCCCAGTGCTCCATCACCCTCACCATGAAGAAGCTCTTTCCCATGTCGGTGTGGAACTTCCTGGGCTCCATTTTGTGGCCATTGCCCCTTGTCCTGTCCCCACAAACCACTGAGAAGAGGTTGGCCAAATCCCTCTGTCTCCCACACTTCAGGTATTTGTAAACATTGATGAGATCCCCTCTCAGTCTTCTCTTCTCAAGGCTGAACAGCCCCAGGTCTCTCAGCCTTTCCTCACAGGGAAGATGCTCCAGGTCCCGTATCATCTTTGTGGCCCTCTGCTGGACTCTTTCCAGGAGATCCCTGTCTTTTTTTGTACCGGGACGGAAGATGCAGAAGCAGTTACTCACGCGGACAGCTGCTCATGGTGTACCACTCCATGCACTGCCCGTAGGGGAAGGAGGCCACGTAGGCGTTGGAGTCCACGCACTGCTTCATGTTGCTGCACCACATGCACTCGGAGCTGCCGCTCGTGCACTCCCCGCACACGGTGCGCAGGGCACAGGGCGTGCGGCACTGCTTGGCGCTGTGGTTAGCTGCGGGCAGGAGGGTGAGAGTCAGCTTTCTCCCCGAAAGAAACAGGTAACGAGCCCTAGGTAGGTTATTCAGACCGAAATACAGTTCGGTATCATGGGCTTGAAACATTTTGGTTGTAAATACGGGAAATGCACTAAGCACTGTAACATCATTTCTCTTCTTATGCATCCTTCGTGACTGCTAATGCTTTTAAGGCGCACAGAAAACAAGTTAAATGCTATCGTAACTGTGATCTTTATATTTCTGTAGGTTTGTTGATGTGGTCCTTGGCCATTTTCCCAACCAAAGTGCTGGGAATCACTGAATTAGGGAACATGGAAACAACTTCCAGGGACGGGGACTCCACCATCTTCCATTCCAGTGTTTGGTGGGAGAAGCTCCACATTTTAAATTAGCACACTGGGATGTGCTTTAAGTTATTTGGTCAGTTACACACATAAAACGAGTACCGAAAGCAAAACCAAGGCAGGAATTTATGGTGTGAGCCAATGCTTTATCATCAGTTTTAAGTGACTGTTCTCAGGCCATAAAAACAAGTCAAAGCTTCAAACAAAACAAAATACTCTAAGATAAAGACAAAATGTTGAGTGAGGATTCCACATGCATGACCTGCGTCCTGCAATCCCACAAAGAACAGTTTAAAGTGGTGCAGCTCACTTACAAATCTTACGTAATCAGCCAACTTCCTTCAAATTTAAAAAGGCACTAATTGGTATTCAGAAATAATCAACTATAACGTAGAGTTAACAGACCAAGCCATTTTTAAAAAGATATATGGTTCCAACAAAGCTACAAGCCTTTTCCCAAAAGCAAATAGCTCCTTTTTCAAAGTTCTCACATCTCCAAAGTGCCTCGCCCAATTAATTTCAAACTTTGATAAAATCCTCCTCTGGCTATGGAGCATGGCAGGGGAGGAAGGGGAATTCAATTGGGAAGCAGCTTTTATTTATTTATTTTTAAACGGCAGATTGTTCCATACCATAATTAACCTAAAAGTCACATTCAGGTATGCAATGTAGAGAAAAATAATTAAACTCGAATGTACTTTAAGCATTTTAGAGTTAACACTGCAAGTGTAGAGCTATTTATAAAACGTCCAATTTTGTTTGAAATACCTACACGAGACATTTTTTCAGAACCACTTTTCTTTGGCAAAGTCACGAAGCAGCCAGCTGTAAATATAATGCATGGCATCCTGTTTACTCTTTAGGAAGTAGAAATAGCTATCAGTCAAGCTGCCCACCACGAAGACAGACTAGCTGGAGCTATTGTTACCTGCCCTTTCGCAGACGCTGCCATTAACTTCGTTGATACACGTTGCTGCCTTCAGTCCCTGCTGGGAAGGCTCAGCTAAATAACCACAAAATCCAGCGTCACTCGGTTCATCAGGGAGCCACTGGAGCAGGGTGTTTGTGAAGGGAGACATGTCCTCCCAGCACCAATACGACACGTTGATTTTCCTCAGTCCAACCCACGGAGTCAAAGTTTTGGACTAGAAATAAAGCAGAATGGCAGATTTAATACACAGCTTCATTACCTTTGGTATTAAAAGAAAATAAGCCTCACCATGTAATGCTCTTAAGTAACTTTGACAGGTTTGGTGTTGCAAAAACACATTATAGTGATGTGTTTCTTTGTAGCCTTTAATTCAAATGGCACTGAGATAGAGAAAATCTTCTGGAAACTCCATTTTTTATTTTTAAACTACATTTCTACTTCTCTCTACCAGGAGGAGCACAGGTCAAGCATTCACACCAGCTAACTACGAAATTAACTGCGAGTCTCTCTTTATATGTTTCTGACTCCTATAAATGGCTAGATACTTAAAAAAAAAACTCTGGAGCTACTTTGACAAGAGGAAGAAAACTAGCACTTGCCTCCATCATTTCAGTAATGCAGTCTACCTATCCTACAGCTTGCTAGGAGAGCTCTGCTGTTTGTGTGTATATACGGGGGCGGAGGAGGAAAGAAGAGAGAGAGCAGGTCAAATCCAAATGAGTACTGCTCCACTGGCAAAAAAACAAAAACAGAAAACCACCTCGGTATGAAAAAAAAAAAAACTCTAACACAACTCTTTCCACTGGCAATTTATTTTTTGGCACAGGTTTTATTTTGGGGAGAGGCATTTTAACTGTATTGGTACAATATGTTGTTTTCCCGTTCCGATCTTTTCTCCAGCAAAGTGCTGCGGTGGCACAGCTGTCCCAGGAAGGCTTCAGACCCTACACCTTCCCTCGCTGCCATGTAACAGCCACCTAGTTAATACTACTACCTACTACTAAGCACTTAATACTACTATCAGCTAAAAAGGGATAATAGTCTATTCCGATTTCTAGGGCTCGCATTGAAAGGATACTGTAGAAGAAAAAACCCACATGAATTTTTTGTTTCCTCCAGTGTAAAGGTTCAAGCATCGTTATGGAAAGGTTGACATGTGTCTTTAGGAATTTACACTACACTTAACTGTTCCTGGAGCTGCTGAGAACCACATACTTATACAATATCCCAGGCTTGTTTTTCTGTCCTTTACCTTTTATTGGGTGAAATGAATCCCCTCTAAAACCCTGTAATTGTCGAAGCGCCACTTTAAAATCACAGAGGGGATCAAAGCAGAAAACGCTTTTGTTTGGAAAGGGCAATATTTCTCTTCAGTACTTAAGTATGTTCTTCTCTGCAAAGTACCGATCCGAACTGCCTCCAGTCTCATGTTTCCCCAAATAAAACTTTTCCTGACTGCCAGCCCCGAGACCCAAGAGGAGGCACTCTGACACCCTGTCAAGCCATGGCAGCTCTGCAGCTCAAAGCGGGCTTTCAGCGAAGCCGCACAGCATCCTTCTTTGCTAGGGCTTTAGCACCACCTACACAGCCTGCCCTGAATGCCTCCGCTCTTCCGCGAGTGACTGGGAAAAAAAAAATATTTATTTTACTGCTGCATGAGGAGGGACAGATTCCAATTCACTTCTTGCTCAGACAGGAAAGCACCTGCCACTAAATCAAACATAAATAACTCCGAATAAGCCGAGCGGGTCCGCAAAGTAAGAAGCTGACATTTTAAACAGTGCTTTCCTGAACGGAATAAATGACTTTAAATGCTTTGCTTTAAACACCTCTGGTGTCCCCAAAGGGACCTTTATTTATAAAATGTTGTGTACATGTCACAGGAGAACCGCTCACACTCCTGTTGCAGTCGTGCATCCCACAAGAGAAACGCGCACGTGACTTCATTACAGAAAGCGGTACCTCTGAGGCAGCATGTATGTTTGTATTTATCTTTCCCATTTACATTCTCTACAATTTCTCTTCAGAAACACCCATAGGGTATGTTGAATTTCAAAAGAAAAATCAGTCCTTTTCAGTTAAGAGGCATGTCTGCTCTGCACAGAGCATACAATACCACAGCAAGGTCTCTTCCACAGTCAGAGCTTAATTACTCAGAGGACATAAAAGAGAAGCACTCACCGAAGACTGCATCTTCTGCAGCTCCTTGAGAACAAATTCTACCTTTTTCTGGGTCGTGAGAGAAGCCAGCGAAGCACCATTGGACCTGCAGGACAGCTTGGCGTGATCGTAGTTCTCCTTCGCGTTCGTAATTTTCAAGCAGGAATTGCTAACCAAATGCCAGTTTGTTCCACAGATATTTTCTGGGGGATAAAAAAAAAAGGATGTAAAACCGAGGTGCAAGTGGCCTTCACAACCTTCAAAGTGGTGAAAGAGCTCTTCCACCAAAACAAAGCCTACAGCCCCATTCAAAACCAGCACGACTCGCTGGCATGCTCAGAGCCATCTTTGTACGAATCCTACAGAGAAGAAAGCTGCTTAGGGGAGCTGAAGTGTGACATTAGCACTTGGGTATCTGCAGTAGGTAGTCAAAGCACTTGCTTGAACATCAAACAGTAAAATCATTTCAGAAGAAACAGTGAAGAAAAGCAAATCTTGCTGTTGGTTAAAGCCATTTGTTCCCCCACAGCTGTAAGGATACCTTTCAACAGACGAGGGTGGTTGTGCTAATTCTGTCCTCAGCACCAAGCTTCTAACATTAATCCCCGTTTCATTTTGCCCACTACAGAAGAAATCCTTAAGCTCTGTGGTACTTTTTTCCCCTCACTCATACCTACACTTAGGAGAAGCACCATGGACATTTTCCATGGGAATTTCTGTAGAGCTGATGTCTAGCTCCGAAGTCTTGCTTTAGATTTATCTAACAGATTGAAAAGCTCTCAAGTGTGGTTTTTTTCAGATGGGCTTTTTACCCCTTCTTCTTCTCTACGAGAAATTAAACACACCAAGCTCTTCACCTGTCTCATTAAGAGATGTTTTCCTTCCTCTCATGGCTCTTTGAAGCCTCTTCATTTAGTCACTCTCCCAGACTAGCAGAAACCAGACCTGGACATGTCCAGACCCAACAGATTTACGAAGCAAAGTCTCTCCATGCCCGTTTAAGTGTCCCGTCCATGTTGCTTTTCTCCCTTCTCCACATTTTATTAACTGTCCATGTGAATCACTGAAGATGCTGCATTTCTTTCCCAGTCACCATGAAAAAAGAAGTTACTGTGGCAGGGACTAATAATCAATTCCTCTGAGCTCCCACTGGAAACTCGCTAATAAGAGAATTTTCCTTGTGCACTTAAGTGTTATTTGCCTAATGCGTCCAGTATGTGCCATTCTGGTTTTGCACAATTCTAGTTTCTAAAATTAAATGGCATGCATTATTAAACCCAATACCTTACAGAAGCCTAATATATCAACAGTACTGCTTTCATCAAATGAAAAGAGAGAGATGAAATACGGGCTAATAATTATACAAATGATCACACTTCCCTTCAGACAACTGGGACTGAAAAATATTCCATCACACTTTCTAAATTTACTTGAAATAGAGTTTCATACAAAAACTGGCATGATTAAACACTATTTATTCCAGTTTAGCCCTAAAAGATCACAGATTTGTTTTTTTAAAAAAACACAACTGGGTGAATTGGGAGTTTCTTCCACAAACCCAAGCAACACCTACCTGGTAAAGCGATGCACTCCTGATTCCTAGGTTCCCACTGGCAGTTCTGATCCATGGCACAGCTTTTACAACTTGTCCTTTTATTGCAGTAATAGGCGGGGTTATCCTTAGGACAATTCTCATAAGCTGTAATAGGAACCTAAAATAAACAGCACAGGTGAAGGTTTTTCCCATCCACACGGTGTCGGTCTGTAACTCTCACAGACTAGCACACTAAAGTTGACATTTCAAACCTACAGGACAAGCTGTACGTTTAAAAGCTGTGACATTAGACAGCCCGTAGCATGCAGTTAGGATATTCCCCCAGGCTGGCATGGGACATCTTCCTCACTAGAGCTTTTATTAAAGGGTTAGGTTTTTACTAGGGAGGGCTCTAAGAGTAAACCCAAGTGGCTATGTGCCCTGGTGAACCTTCCATCACCCTGGTGATGAAACCCATCTCTTCCCCTGCCCTCAGTCATACTCCTCACTTAACGAGCAGCGAGTCCCACGAAAAGCCCTTGGACCGATTTGAAAATACAGCTCTGTTAGCTGTTCAGAGCTACACAAGCACCAGAAACAACACGATTCGTAATACTGACGGATGCAAACATCTATTTGCTATTTTCAAAGGCTACATGCAAGCTACAAAAGTAGTAGAGAGAGTTTACCTGTTCCTCTGTGCAGTTGTTATGCATTGAGATACACTGGTCAGTGCACCATTGACAGTTGTTTGTGTTTGCCGTACAGCTATAGCAGTCTGTAATCTGATCACATTTTTCATTGTCTACAACTATTAAAGAAAAAAACCTGCATGACCAAAAACAGGCATTTCCTGACAGAGCTCTAAGAACTTGATTACATACAGCAAAAGAGACAACCAAAGAGCAGCGCCTGGAGATTTTCCGTTACCAGCTTATTAGCAAATCGGATACTTTTGTTGGACTGAAGGGACGGAAAACCGCGTTCATTTGCGCCATCCGTCATTTTTAGTGCCCGAGGATCAGTGAAAGGCAACAGCAAGAAAATGCACCAAGACATTGAAGCGCGTGAACTAAGACGGGGCACGCGAGTTCAGCCCACGCACACGCAAACGATGCCAGAGGACGTTTCACAAGGACAGCGAGCATCTCCCACCGCAGGCCCATTTTGCTGAAAGCCTGGCCTTCAATTACGTGGAGCATTTTCATGCAAAGCTTGAACTTTCCACTTCATCTTTCCAATTGCTTATCGCCTGTGTTTTGTGAAAATTTATTGTACATTGAGAGCCCATCAAAGCAATGTCCCTTTACATCAATTTCTTTTAAATAATTAAAGGCTACAATCTATTACGGAATCAAGGTTCATATAATTCAATTCAGAGCAATGAATGCATCGGGATAAATTGTTGAAAAGTTGTTAAAAAGTTATCATATGGGAGAAGACAGGAATCAGACCTTAAAACAAATGTTCTTTCTGTATGCCCTCACCCAGACAAGACTGTAGAAGGCGAAAGAAAGCAACTTGCCTTTAACCCTCCTCCCGCTGTCTCCCTTGGAGGGCCCAGGACAAGGTCACAGGACCCAGACCCCCTCCCTCTCTTGCCCCATGGTGCTCGTCAGCCAATTGTTGGCTGTTGCAAGGTCAGTTCTTAGAGCAACCACCTACAGAGCAAAGGTCCAGGCCCGATTCCTGGCCAATAATGTCTGTTTGCAATGGGAAAGTAAGCACGGGCAGTACAGTACGGTAGGAAACGACACGGAGCGAGAGATGCCAACGTGCCTGTGGAAGACGTAGGTCTCCCAAGGGCACGTCCAGAAGCAAAACCACAGCCCCCCCACCTTGAGCTCGTTCCCGTAACAGCATAAAACTACCGCAAGACAGAATTTGGAAGGGAAAAGTACCCCTGTATGCCTTTGGAAAGGGAAACGGAAAGAGGGCGACACATACCTGGCCGGGAAGGACAGTCCTCAAAGACCTTTTGCTGCTGCTCTACCGTCGCCATTTCCCAGGGGACGCAGCCTGGCAAGGTGGCAGCCCACACGCAGCGGATGCCAGGGCCCGCTCGCAAGCAGGCCGTTTCGTTGTCGAAGGCCTCGCATCTCTCCGGGGTGTATTTCAGGATGTCGCTCAGGAGGAGGCTATTGAAGCCTCCGAATATATACATGGTGCTAGACAAAATGTAAGGAAAGGAATAAAAAAATTTGTGCCTGTTTTTATAGGCCGTGCGCTGCTGCGGCTCATTTTTATTCAGGGTGTGGGGAAGGTGCTTTGTTATTTTCCAGCGTGCGTAAATCCAAATAAATAGATCTTGCTTAAGGAAGGCACTAAAGAAAAGGTCAGTCAAGTTGCACTGTTACAGAGAAGCCAGAGAATTTCCCTACGTGGCTTTTGAGACAAACCTATCCAACATTAGGGCAAAAATCTGGGTGACACCTGATTAACACGATACATAAAATGCTGCAGAAGGGCAGGATTCTCCTGTACAGGAGAGTAGCAAGAAAGGAAAGGAGGCTAACACGGGGGAGACAGTATCCCACCATTAAAGCAGCATTCAGGAACTGGGACAAAACAATTCAATGTTGTCGCATCTCGCTACGCTGCTGCGACAAAACCACAGTTATTCTCCTGGCTGTTGGCAACCGAGCAAAGAGCCATCGCGTCAACTAAAGGAAGAAAAAATAACAATGTTTTGAGGGAAGGAAGAAAAGTGGCTGTTGTTTTTGTTTTTAAACCTTCTCTAGCATCGCAACCGCTTTAGGCATAACATCAAATTTCATTAGTTACACAAAAATATGCCACCTCAAAAAAAAAACGGGCATCAATGTTTGCAAATGTATATTTAACAAGACAGCGTTAGAAGAGTTCATGTAGAAAAGTCAATGCAGCTGAATGAAAGTTTGGGATGAATAATGAGTATTTTTAAACACTGTTGTCATCCCATTTCAGAAAAGAGTATGGAGGCTTAACTGCTCTTCATGGGAGCAAATGGACAAGTGGTATTCAGCGTACGATGAAACAGTAAGATTTTTCAGAGGCAAGAGTATCTAGAAGCACACATTCCTTTTAAAGTCAATAGAAGTTTTCTACCTAGCTTAAGCTGTGCTTTAAATAATATTCCTGATTTAGAAGAAATATCCTCAAAGGGTGATGGAGCTAGAGTGAAACACTGCTAAGAAATGCCCTGTTCCTAAAGACCTCCTCAAAAGCAGTTCCACAGACTCAAATACAGCAGCAGCCACTCACCTGAGAGCACAGATATTGTTAGAGTGATAAAATGCTTAACACTAAAAATCTCACCTGTGGTTTCACCTGATTTCTATATATCAGGTGACTGGCAGGTAAGAGCCACACAGAATCACAGAATATCCGAGTTGGAAGGGACCTACAAGGATCACTGAGTCCAACCCCTGGGTCCCCACACGATACGCTCTGTAAACTAAAATGAATCCAAGTCTAAAAACCACAAGGGAAAGTAGGATTTCAGAGACAAAAGTTGCCAGTGAGGCTAAATACAGGTAGAAACAGAAATATGGAAAACTGAGATTTCTTTCAAGAGATTATTTCTAGAGCTAGTTGAGTTGAGACAGTTTAGTCAAAGTGCAGAAGAAGGGCTGATGGGGACAGGCATATACCAAGAGATGACAAGAGGGAAGATCTGAAAAAGTTCAGATTTGCAATGGAAACTCAACACTCTCATCTCGGCATTCCTAAATACACACACAGACCGTAAAAGTGTGCATTTACAGACAAATATATCTCAACATGTGCACATACAGGTGGCAGCAGTGTTCACAGGTGTGTAAGTGCAGTGAGGTACGAAAAATGCCAACGCGCTGCAGCTTGTTGGCGTCCTTACCTGTTGTACAGCAGGGCAGAATGGCCGAACCTGTTCACGTCGTGATGGAGACCCGGGCGAGGAAGAACAGACCACTTATTGCAAGCTAGGATTAAGGAAAGATTATTTCAGAAAAACACCCCCCTGGCATCATTAATGACTCAACTTAGGTAGCGCTTTTGTTCCTGAAAGATCCCAAAGTGCTTTAATCTACAGCGAGAAGCTTCCACCCATCAGCAAAACACAGATCTCTGGAGTGAAACGGTGATTTCATAAACTGCTCTGCGTTATCTTCTTTGGCAAGACTGACGACTTTGTCTTCACCCCAGCTGCCACGGTATGACACAAGGGGAAAGGAAGGATGCAGTGGCTCTGTGCCATCATCTAGACTGATCATAAAAAAATCAAAGTTCTTGAACAAGGAAAGTTTGACGGCCTCATGTAGAAGAGATTATTAGCTCTTTGGCAATCACGTGTAATTGAATGGCGGTGACTTGAGTTGGTTGGGTTTTTTTTTCATTTACTACTGGAATTTTTCACTGCGTAACAAGTTCCGTTTTTATCTGTTTCTACTTGAATTATTTGCAATTTTGCCCCAAACCAGTATCACTGAGAACAGAGACTTATCTTTTTTTTTTTTTTTTTCATTGCAATTATACTCCTGGAGGGTAGGTATCCAGGTTTTTAAAAATATTTTTCAGTCATCATAGCTTAAGGATTTTTGGTTGTTTTTCTCTTTTAATATAATGTGAGATTATTCAATCTTTTTCTATTAGCATAACATTTATAAGTCCTGCTTCATTTTTTACTTGGTTTCTCAGGTAATTTCTTCCTTTAGGCAACATGAAAAAAAAAAAAACAAGCTAAGAAACATATAAACCCACTGAGCAACCGAAGGAACAAAAGCAGAAGTCAGTCCAATTCCTACCACTTCAACTTCGCAAGGTGAATGGGATCACCTTGGGGGCTAACATCCCAGAGGCAGTTGTACCTAATTTATGCAATTAAGGCAGAAAAGTCAATCTGCCGTGAAGATCTACAAAGCCCTGAAATACCTGCAGATTTTTAATAGGAGATAATGCTGTTGTTGCATGGACTGCGCCTCTGAAAAATAAACTCCACAGACCCCAAGCAGTGTCTAAACAAACCAAGAGAGCAGGGAAAAACAACTTCATTTTTAGTTTATGAAATTTAATTGGAGAATTGTTTGCTAAGAAAGCTGACCCTAAACTATGCACCTGTGGAAACTTATTCAAGGGTGATGACAAATAAATGACGTAAGGCCCCGCTGCCTGGGTTTAATACTTGGGTAGATGATGATTTTGAAGTTTATTTTTAAATGTCACTTGGTCTATTTTTGAGGAATTTAACCTAGCCCGGCATCACTCGTGAGACAAGCACGCATGGTTCCAATTTTTAACAGGAGACTTCAGCAAAATTGGACAGCAATTTGCAATTTTTTATCCAGCAAGCTGTGAATTACGCGAGGCCAAGAAACATATTTTTCTAGATTAATAGAAGCCCTGGAATGTTTTGCTTTCTAAGCTTCTTTCCCATCTTTACCAGAAGATCAAGTACTGGAAAAAATGACTGATTCCGAGCTACAAAGAATTCTCTCCTTCCTGACTTAGGAGTTAAGCCAAGCCTAAAACTGACAATGCAAAGGATTTTTATTAAATATATTACTCAAATGGAACACATATGCTCTGAAAACATCTGAAAACATCCAGCCTCTTTCTATGCTTGGCAACAGAACGGAATTTTTGAAGGGATAAATAGAAAAAAAAAATTAATTTCTCTCCCGTGGGGAAGAGAGACGATAACATGAGTATAGACTATACAAATATCTCGCGCTATATTAAAAAATAATAAAATTAAAAGCATATTTAGAAATGCAACAGAATGGCTACTTAAACTACAGCAACTGGATTTTGGGACAGGCAGCCACTGTTCTCGTTTTAGGTACATCCCACACGTGACATTTGTCTCCCCAGAGACAAAACTGCCCCAGGGTAGGAAACTCTTTTATAAAGGCCAGGGAGACTCATCTGGGGAGCAGGAGGTGCTAGCTGCTCACTGCAGGAATAATGAGCTCCAAGCTGGTCAAGTGCAAGGTAAAAGGATATAAGATATAGTTTGTGCGTTATTTTCGGGTCTACCTGATCTGCAAAGCCCCGAGAAGCTCAGCACACATCCCGGCAAAGTCTGTCTGCATCCCACAAAAACGACACCACGTCCTCACGACACCCAGCGCACGCGGGCTGACCGCTCACAAGTTTGGAGAGTGCAAGTAAGAAAAAACTGACGAGGTAAACGAAACAAGTCCCTACAGAAACAAGTTTTAATAGTGCCAGTTAAAGAGCTGACCTGTCTTTGAGACCTGGATTTTAGACTGAATTTTAATTCTGTTTTTCTCCAATCTCCCTGCCAGCACCCTAAGGTGTTCCTGGTTGTGCTCCTGGTCCGTTTCCCGTTGTGTTATTCACTGAGACGAGGCAGAGCATGCAAGGAAAGCTGCCCTGCCATAAAGGGAATAAAAAAAGTGATTTATTTTTTTTTTCTGAAGAGCTCTTCTTTCCACTTCCTAGCCTGAGACCCTCCCTAAGGAATGAGAGGACACAGGAGCACCACAGGGCCCCCCATCCCTGCCACGCAAAGTGCAATCAATGCAAGCTCCAATTCTTGGTTTTCTTTGGTAAGACCGAGGCCAGCTGACTACCGTGACTATTTCCTGTAAAAGGAACTGCCTGTTAACTACACCGAATCAAAACGAGCACCACAACTGATCCACTTTTTCAAATTAATGTCATTTGTGTTTTACATCTAATAAACAGTTCAATGAATCAGGGAAGACAGCAAAATGTATTAAGAAAAATCCATTATTATTGCCATACACCTTTAAAAAAATTACTCTCTCTCGTGCCGGTCAAAATACCCCCAATTTAAATGTTTTTCTAGTAAAAATTCAAAACAAACCTCTCCAGGAGCACACAGGGATGTGATGTGAAATCAAAGCAAGCAGGGGAACAATCCCTGTAGCAGACAGCAAATTGCCACCAGGATCCCCAACCCTGCTAACCCAAGAAATCCATTCACTGGCACATTCCTCACACAAACCAGGAGTGCCACCCCAGCAGCCAGTTTACACAAATATTTCAGGGAATCAATCCTGAGATCCCACATTTCAAGGAGTAAGAGCAGAAGGTAGAATGTGATATGAGCACAGAACGGTGTTTTTCTCCAGCGTGACTTATCTGGATGTGCCTGCACCTTCCTTCATATAATTTTGTTTCTTTTAATGGCTGTCTCTCTCTCTCTCAAATAAATGCTGCCCTCTTCTGGCTCTTCAACCTCATCTAAACTTAATCCTTCAAAATAAAACCCGCCTGTTCAGCCTTATGATTAAATAGTACTTACGGGGACATTGATGCTTATAAGGCACACACAAACTCACTGACGTTACAAACAGCACAGCAAAGCTGAGCCAGCCTTCAGTTAAAACAAGAGAACGCAGCGGACAAGCTGAGCTTCAGCAGTGCTTGCTGCTATCCTAAGAGCCTGCATTTCTCCTAACTCACAGATTAAAACCCGCCCGGAATCTCACTACAGCTTTTTGGCTGAGACGTTAGAACGACGCGCGTTCTATTCACGCCATGTTTTAGCGCCCAAGGTTGTGTACAAACTGTCGACCACGGAACTGCCGCTCTGTTCGCCTAGAAATCACTGCAGCAGCTCATTTGCTTGGTAATACGCACTAAGCTAAATGTGCTTCTCCTGATTACACATTCTTCTGCAGTATGCGTAGTGGCATTTGGTATGCTACACCCAGCATGTAAATTGGTCTTCTTGAAGACAGCTCCTTGTGAATCTCTAAGAATTTTTTTTTTTATTATGATGATGATTTTTGCAAGAACTTACCAATATCATACGCCATAAAATCTGAAGAAAAGCACTTAGCGCCGTGGCTCATGGAAGTGTCGTTGTGCGTGTTTCCTCCAAACACCAGCATGGTTCCACTCATTATCACAGCAGTGTGCAGATAGCGAAAGAATCTGCTGTCTTTAAGAATCGTCCTTCAGAAATAAAAATGTATGTATTAAAGAAACTGATTAGGACCTGGCAAAGACAAATCAATCCCTAAATCCAGGCTGAGGAATGATTTAGGCACGTGGTGAAGTAACGTGGAGGTCCGATTTAATTAGTTTTCCTAATGAGATACTTAACAACTTTTGCACCAGACTGTTCAATTCTTCCCGTAATTTCACTCTCACATTCCAATCTGCTTTCTAATTTATAGGAGAAATACATCTATGAAGGCATCACTCCAAAGCTATGGATCCTAATCATCAATTCTTTCCCTAGGGATTATCAAGTTTTCACACTAACAGGGCTCAGTCAATTAAACCTGCTGATACGGACGCCGTCTGGGGAGACTCCAGCCCAGGCAGTATTAAATTGATAGGAGCCTAAATCATTCTTTTAAATTGGGTATCATCTCTTGTTCAAAACTAACGAAACTATTTCAGGGAAATCTATGCGGCTGCCAACAGCGGAGCCCTGCAGTTTAACACCTGCAGAACTCGATGCCCCACCCGTGATTAAACCACGGCTGGCATTAATCTTATTAGCCTCTGACCTCACCTTTAATCAGCGTGATTAACGGCACTGACCACAAGCGGTCACCCTTTGTAGAGTTCCCCTGCTATTCTAGGAGGACATGACTGCAGGAAAACCCCGATGTGACCACGTCCCCTCTGCAGGCAGCAGTGTCACGACTTGTAGGCTGTGCTGGTGACACTTCTGCACACCAGCAGCATCCCAAAGGCAGCAGGTACCGAAGCTGAGACTTTCACAGCCAAACAAGCCAGGAAATGGGGCTGGGGACCCATTCCTAAGGCATGAGCTGCAGTACGGCAGCACACGGGGCTGGAGGAAAATGGGGAGGAACAAGCCTGACAGAATAAGGACTAGGAGACCACTTTTTTTGCCCTTCCTTACCACGAAATACTCAGAGTAAAAGAGGAAGTCAGTAACACCAAAAAACCTACACTAAAGGTGACCAGACAGCAGCTGTCCCGCTGCACGGTGACCGCTCGCCTGCTGTGCCAGTCCTCTGGAGGCTGACAAACTTGGTGAAAGGAATTTGGTGCTGGAACTCTTTGGAAGAAAATAGTCACACTTGTGACATTTGTTGCCTATTCAGCCAGGTTTGCCAGGCTGAACAAGAGGATCAAACGAACCAAGAAAGGAAGTGCAGTGATTGCCACGCCACGTGCACAACTGAGCAGCAAGGAAGATTTTTAGAAATTTGTCACTAGTCACTTCACTCATCAGTAAAAGCTCGCCAACTGTTGTCGCAGGCATACAAGCTATTTTAAACTCTAAGAAAAAAAAAAAAACAATACAGTGACTCAAAATTACACATGTTCATTCAAAAGACCAGCCTCCCATCTGAACGGAGCCTTTAAAAAAAATGAGAAAAAAAACAGAACTGAGGAAAATGTATTTCACCTCTAGAGCTCAAAGTCGTGAAGTTTTGGTATTGCTCTCTAATACAACTCACCTCTGGGCAGAAACCACACACAGAAGATTGCAACTTAAGAAACAAATGTTTCAAACAGTTAGACAGAAGAAAACAGGGTTATAATTGAAATTCTTTTGTGGTCTTAACTGCGGAATGAATTACCACTCACTTGACTGCAGTAACTGTGCTCGTACGCAGAATCTGTACTGCTGGCAAGAAAATCCCATCAAATATTTCTCTTTTCAGCTTTAATACAACAATAGATTCAAACGGATTTCTTGGCTCGTTTACAGCCTTGATTATGTGTGATTATGTGATTCTCGAGTCAAAAAAGACATAAAAGTAACACACAAAGGAGCACACTACCTATCCTGAATGCAAGTAACTCTGTGCTACTGCACCCTGACCAGGTAACCCATCCTCTTTGCCCACACCACAACAAAAGGAAGGGGGTGGTGTAGAGGAACAAGAAGTACTTACCACATACGGGTATTAACTTCGTATTTGTACAAGTCATCTGCTAGCCTGTACTTGTTGGCACTGAATGCCTTGTAACCTCCGTGGATATAAATTGATTCCGTCTTTGAATCATAAACACTACTGTGACCATACCCTCCTTGCACCAAAGCTCCACTTGTCTGTAAGATGCTCCACGTATTCGTGGCTGAGGAATGAAAAACAGGAGAGACAAAACACGGTTAATTTATCTCCATTAATAACTTATTAAGAAATCTGATGGTGAAACAAAGTGGGTTTCCCTTGACTCAGCTCTAGACGCTGTCTATCATTTGACATCCAGAAGTATTCTCCTTCAGGTAACAAGTTTGTTGTCAAGAATTATTGCCAGGTATTTTTAATTAGGCCAGAAACATCTCTTTTACAGTGGTTTATTAAATTTTGCAGACAAGCTAAGTAAACGAAAGATAAAAATGACAGAAATAATACACTGCATTTCGGCAACATGAAAATGAAAATGACAGCATTGTGGCTTGATTTGGAGTAGTACCCAAGAGCACTTTTATTTTACTTATTTAAGCACTGAAGCCAAGTTACGTGTGAGTGTGAAGAACACTACAGTAAAAAAATTGTGTATGATTAACGGTCCTATTCTGTCATTCAAAGAATAGCATTCATTTGAAACACTGTAGACATAATATAATGGCAACTGAAACAAACAAACAAAAAAAAACACCAAATTTTGCATCAAATCTCTGTAGCTAGTGCAGAATGAAACCCTACACAGGGTTCCTAACTCCAGGGCAGATCCAACATGGAAAAGGCAAAGGAATGGGTCAAAAGTGCTTACACCGCCACTACTTCTGACAATTATGAACACATTCACATTGGAAACTTCCTGTGCTTAGCTATGTTCTCTGTGTGGCCAGTGGAATCAGGGATATGCATCCAGGGAGCCATTTCAGTGCAGCTGCTTTAGGGAGCACTTCGTTTCATCTGGAGAGCTTCCTACATTCCTCCACTGCTAATACTAGAAATCTCTAGATCCTAAAATCAGAGTTTGGGCTATCCCCAGAGATATGAAGTAAATGGGAATCCAGAAGTTATTCCCTGTTCCCCTAAGCATTCATTAATGACTGCTATGGGAGATAGGTATATCTGGTTCAGTGGATACTTGCTCTCCATTGTTACAACCATTCTTGTAGTCAGAGGATACAAAAATAATTTTGGAAATGTTTGCTTTGCAAGAAAGAGAGGAAAACAAATTCAAATGTCCCACAGTTATCTTGCTTTGTCTCTCGATTACAGCTTTTTTGCCTTTGGGACCTCATAAGCTGTATAAAGCCGGAGGCACGTGGCTGGTTGCTCACTATTTGACCTACACAAACGCTGGAATTTAGACTGAACCTCTCTTAAAAATAAATAAATGGAGAAGAACATAGGTACTTTAGTTTTGCTGTCTGAATATGGATCTCTGAAATCATTTTCAAATGTTAAAATGGACACAAAAGGATGCCACTCACCCAGGTTGTATTCCTGGACGTTGCTGATATACCCATAGAGAGGGCAGTGCCCAAAGATGACGAGCATGACCACGCTGCCATCTGTCAAGTTGATGATGTGAGCCGAGTGGCCAACAACAGCATACTGCTCCTTGGCTTTCGGTGTCGCTTGAGTCCACGTCTGCCTGGGAATGTTGAACACCCACAGCTGGCTGGTCACGTTCCCCGTGGCATCTATTTTTCCACCATACATGTATATATCGTCCTAAAAGAAGTTAGATTTAAAATGTGTGTTTTAATAATGCAAGCTGAACCCCGTCCCATAGCTTGCAAATGCACAATGCAGAAGATAGCTGGCAAGACAGACAGTTAAGATGGAAAATCTCGTGTCTGCACACTGAAAGCTTTGTCTCCTAAATAAACGCATTGAGAAAAAAATAGAGGACCCTTTGGAAAGAAGGGTGGCAGGATACAGGATGAAGAACAAAATCCTGCGTAATTAAGAGCTAAGCTCCAAAATTCCATCTAGTTTTATTTGTGGGTTTCTCCCATGGATTTTTGAGCCATTTCCAAGATGCCTCAAGTGTGTAACGAAGCCCTGCCTTCTTGCTGACAAGATGGTAACCTTGGAAAGGGAAATTCTCTATTATGGTTGGCTCTTCTTGGGAAACTGCTGAGAACCCCCACCTGTCACTGACTATGAACCTACTAACAAGTGGCCAACGTCCGAAGTTGCTCACAGCAAGTGTATTGATCCCTTGCAGCTGGGGATTTCCATCTTTATCATATTCTTCCAGTGTTCTGTTTGTGAATGGTGCTGTGTGGAGTTTTTCAAGTGTTTTCAGTTATGCTTAATATAAGCTTCCACAGCGATGAGCTAATTAACAATCCAAACCCAAAGATCAGTAAATAATTAGCTTGCCTCCTTCTCAAACAGCCCAGGAAGCCAAAGGCTTTGCCATTCTGCTCTCACGTGGCCTGCACCCACAGCAATGCAGGCAGGTGAGAAATGATGTAAGGAAAGTCAAATCCTCTTCTTTCAGATGCTGGAAGAACAGATTCATAGCTCTGTCGCAGAAGCAGATCAGGCTCCAAAAAATCCTAATTTCGCCAGCTCTGCTACTGTGCTTTGAACAATAGATGCCTCGCAACTGGACCCTTGGGAGCTCGCTTGTAATAATTACATGGACTACACAAAAAGCAACTGGGGAACCAGAGGAACTCCAGCAAACTCCAGTCACCAGGCATGTCTTAAGAGCACAGACAGTGAGGAGGAAATAATTTTAACTCACTGACCTCAATCAGCCTTAAAAAAAACTCTGAGAAAAGAGAGATAGGAGGAGCATGCAAGCAAAAGCACTACAGAATTCCTAGGATACCAGTCCAAGGGGTCCCTGGACAAGCACATAGACTGGGATATCCATGCACAAGCCTTTGAAGAAGAAAAGCTTCCTCCATAGCATGATTGAGCTGTGGAAAGGGGTTAGCAGGGTAGGGGAGAAAAGGGAAAACACAGCTAAGTGGTGAATGTACAGCTCTGAACTTACCTTGTGTAACGCCAATGAATGACCATATCTCATCTCTACTGAGTTCACAGTGCTGTTCAGGGGAAGCCACTCTTCAGAAATCAGATCATACCTGTAAAATAAAAAAATTTGAATGACTTTCTGAGAAGTTGCTATCAAGTTGTGAAACTTAGTGCTGGCTCTTTCCAGAATTGGTTGGAAATTATTTAACAAGCGCCCCACCAAGATGGAAGGACACACAAAGCTTGCATGCAGACTAAAAAAAGATCCAGTCAAGCTTGCTCTGTTATTCAACATCCACATATTGATTTGCTTTACCCTGAGTTTTCTTCCTCATGCAGAGCCAAGAGCTAATGCATTTGCTCTTAAGCCATGACAACTTACACCAAAAGACCCATCGAAAACAGCAGGAAAAGGTTACACTAAGCTCAGGTAAGTTCCAATTACTTGATAAAAAACCGTCCGTGTTTAAAAGACATTTTTAATTATGTCTTTGTCATTCAAGCATATTTTTTTTACTGTAAACTCGAAATAAGATAAATCCTCTGCCCTGAAAATGGCCCCTGGCTTCTTAGATAAAAGGATGAACTATGTTTGCCAGGCTTAGAGCTGTGTAAGATAAAATCAGCTCTGAGAAAGCATTTAATGAAGGCACGAGGTATCTGCTGAAAAATCAGGCATGACTTTGAAAGAGTAAATTGTGGATGTAATCAGCAGCTGTTCTACATGTGTATATTTGTGGCTCCTTTTTAACTTCCACTAACTAAATGCACAGCTTTCACACAGGTCAATGAAAGTGAGGTACACAGGTAACCCTAGAAAAAAATCCTCTATTAGCTTTTGCCGAGATATGCCAAAATTTTGTCAAGCTCCAGAGGAAGCCTGAAGTGTTTTTCTGGGGGATTTTGATGGGGATACACCATTTTTACTCGATATCTTAGTTACTGATACATCTCCTGAACAGGTTCCATAAATGGCATCATCCCAAAACGCCCCTCCCGGTTTGGTATCCCATTCCACATCCAGCGTCATCAGTATGACTTCAGCAAGGTGTCAAACACTCTGGAGACACACAGACACATTATCACGAAGAGCTAATAACACAGAAGTAGAAATACCCCTTTGAATACAAGGCTAGATGTAACTTATAAGCTAGCCTAGAAATATATAGTAAAGAGTTGAATGCTGTCGTAAGCAGATTAACCAAAAACTCATTGAATATTAGTGAGTTTTTAGTGAATATTACATTTTTCTTTTCCAAAATGAGCACCTTATCAACATTTTCCCATGTCTCAACTTGAGTCAAAGTTTTTCTTATTGCTGTTTTCCCTTGGAAATGGAGCACAGGGGAAAGCACAGCACGTCTGATAGCATTTTCTAAAAATAATTCACAGGTCTGTGTTGTTCTTAAAGTATGCTATCTAGGTTTATACTCACGCTAAAACCTTCTGAGAGTCAGAATGATTGAAGACATAGCCTCCAACAATCCACATTTTATTGTCGTGGATTACGGCTTTGTGAGATGCTCTAGGAAGTTTTGGAAGAGAATATTCCTCCCGGGTCCAAAATGACTGGTTTGCGGGAACAGGAATTGAACAGCCAGGACCTGGGAAAAAAAAAAAAAAAAAGAGTTTTAGAAGTTAAACCTTCTGGCCAAAGTCTGCATTTCAGCTAGAGGTCAGTATCCTGCACCACAGGTGATGAAGATTGCGTGTGGCCAAGTAGTTGATGGAAGCTCTGCTCGCCATTTCTTTGCCCATGGTAGCCATCAGGGATGGACCTGGTGTGCAAGGACCTCACGGGACAGACCTCCCAACCACAACCACATCCTTCAAGCCAAAAAAGGTTTCAGAAAAAAAAAAAAAGACCAACAGTTCCAGACCAGATGAATCTGTGTTCTAGTAAAGCAGACAAGCCTCTCTGCTCTCCACCCCTCTGGTTAGGGAGGCATTGTGCAGACCCTTTCCCACTCTACACTACAAAGGCTTCTTCCAGCATGTATCTTCCTGCCACAGGCCCTCGCTCAGAAGCCCCAGGACAACCTGCAGAAGCTTCAGGAGAGCTGCTCAGCAGCACGCTGTAGAAAAACAAAGCTTCATACAGTGCTGCTTGCTATCTTTCTCTTTTTGTTCCCAATGCTGCCTTTGTAAACTGTTTCATGTTTTATCCATATTTCTGCTGCTCTTAAACTAACCTCGCTGCCAGGCTTTCCTTCACAGCTCCCCACGGAGCGGGGCTCCTGCCCGTCAGGTGGCAGTAGGAGCTACAGGAAAGTGGCAAGCAGAGAAGCCACGCAAGGCAGATGACCCACAAGACTTCGTTCATGTTTCAGATCCCCATCAAACAAAAAAAAAGCAGCACAGGCCCACCACAAAATAGCTAGCGTGGATCTTCCAGCTCACTGAGGAGGAACAAAGTCTAACTGGGGCTGCCTGCAGCAGAGCGAAAGCAGCAAACTGCATGGCCTCAGCAAAGTAAAGAGCTGGATGGAAGCTCTCCTTTCTTAGTGACACCCATCCATGCTCACAGGGCTGCTACAGGACGTATCAAAGAGGCTCAGGCCTTGGGAAGGGAAGAGGTTTATCAGAACAGCCTTTAGGTAACAGTAGAAACAGATCACTGCGTAGCAGAGCCGCGATCTTGACTGCAAGAGGCAGCACCTGCTTCATCTTGTTGAGTATCTACCAGTAAGCCTCCAGTTCGGGAAAGCAGACCGGACTATGGCCTTGAAAAACTCCCAGTTCCTACGGTAAGCGAACATTTCTAGATGTAAAAAACTTCAGAACACGAAAGGGGAGGAGAACAGCTTGCACCTCTTTCTGTTGTGGTCTGCTTTGGGGCTTTTCTTTGTTGGTGGTGGTTTTGATTGTTTGGCTGTTTGTTTTGTCTACAAACTAACCCGATACTTAAGTGAAAGATGAGGAACAGCAGGCCAGGAATCCAGCAAATGTAAATCCACCTTTCCCGTGGATTTATGCACAACCAGGCTCCAGGAAAACATCACGAGGCTCTGAACTGCACAAGGGGATGTGGATTTCCAGCTGAGTACAAGTGTATTACCCTGAAGCACGTTACCTGTGGCTGCTTTTGTCTGAGAAGCAGGTGTGTTAACCTCAGCACTGGTGCCTCCTCCCTAGGACACTCGTTTTGCCAGCCTGGGTTCTTCCTGCAGTGCATAACACACTGGATGTTTTTGCAGCGTGGCTGAGCAGTGGCAGAAGTTGTTGTCAGTGCTGTCACTGGTTGTATTTCACAGGAGACTAATTCTAGAGCATCACTCTATCTTTGCCAAGAAAATACGCAGGTTTGGCCCAATTTGTTGCTAAAACTGATGTGGCTGACAAGCACACCTGGACCTGAGAATAAATCACTGAATGCATTCAAACAGGTTAATTACTGCTCAACTTAGCTTTAGGTACACAGGAGCAAGGTTTGAAGGTTGTGCGTTGGGATTTTCGTTTTAGTTTTTATCTGACGCTGGCACACAACAGGTCGGTGCTGCTTTGTACAGCAGCACAGGTGCTTTAATAAAAATTCGTTCCCAGTGATGACATGAAAACTGGATGATATCTGTTGACATGAAAAGCTGGATGGAAGTTTGACTCCGTTCCTAGTTTAAGTACTAATACTTGTCAGGCAGAACGGTCTCAAATGCTTCCAAGAACCACATCCAGAAAAGGCATCCTTCTAACAAGAGCTCCTCCATATTAATCAAGACTTACCTTGCCAGCCTGCAGAGCACGAACACGTCTTAGTATCGTTGAAGTTGCAATACCCTCTCTCAGGTGCCCCACAATCATCTGCGCAGTAGGGAATGTCACAGGCTTCTCCTTTCCAGTACTTGGCACATTCACATTCAAGAGCGTTGCTGCTGTTATTCAGCTTGCACTCTCCTCGGCCAGAGCAATTATTGGGACACATATTGAAACTGCAAACATCAGAGAAGGAAGGGTCGTCAGTAATGAAACAGGCTCCCAAGCTGCATCTCTTATTAACGAGCACAGGAGTGTTGCTGAACAGAAGTTCAAACAGCAGTTTGGGTGTTTGTTAGTATACCAACCAACAGCTCATCCAGAATCTGATGTGATGGACCTGCATGCATCAGTTCTGTAGCTATCATCTACAGAGCACCCTCACTTACTGAGTTAAACACACAACAGCTCAGAAAAATTATCAATATGATTTTTAGCCATTTATAATGCAAATGAATTGTCTCAAACTCCCCAACATTAAGTGAAAAAATTTAATCAGCGCCCGAGGCTTTTGTGATGTCTGTGCAATTTACACTTAAACTGCTCAAAATCGCACACTGTTCTGGGATCTGCTTGCCAAACAAACACTTGAGATGAATCCCAAGCCAAAGATAGGTCTCTTTTGAACCATTTCTGATTTTATAACATTTGCAACGTGATGCAAAACTAGATGCATCCTTGTTGAAGATCTAAATTCTGTGATCTTATTCTTTTCCAAACTCTTTTTCTTTTCTTCCAGTCCATTAACCAGCATAATTCAAGGGCTGAGATGACGAGCCAACATTCCCACTGTCATGCGACAGGTGGAGTCACTGGCTCCAAGACCATGACTTCCCAGCTATTTCTCAAGCAGCTATCTCCACTAGTAACTACATCAAGACTGTTAAACTGGAAAAGAAATGAAGACATCCTTTTATCTTCTCTCCTCAAAAAAATGAGGAGGAAACCTATTGACCAGAACATGCAGAAGAAGAAGAAACACGCAGACCTGTACTTGAAGATTGTTTGAAATGATCAAAAAAAGAGATGAGTTAAAGGAAAGAGATGAGTTAAAGCGACATTAAAACACAACAGAGGAACTTTAAAGGGCAGGTTACTCTTGAATTTCTCAACCGTATCGCCATAGTGCAATACTGACAGCTGGCTGTAGATGGTGTCGTGGTTTATGCTATCAACCATCCTTTCCAAATGCCACTGCTTCAGCTGCTGTGTTCCTAGCAACTTTGCAGAAGCTCCTCGTCTTCTGGATGCCCCACATTTTTCAAACAACCGACTGTGTAAGTTAAGGGATTAAAAAGGAGAAAAGCACCAAGACTGGTTTCAAAACTAAGCACATCATTTTAAGGAAACCTTTAAATTTTGAAAAAAAAAGGCAGTTGTGATCAAGGACTTTGCAGCTGAAGACAGAAACTTCTTCCAGTTTCACCCAATTAAAACCTCCTACTGCAGCACATACATAATTTGTATCTGTACGAGCATGAAATTCAAAGCCAACAATCCCCACCAGAATCACGAATTTCCATCTTTGCCAGTATTTCCTCACTGAGATCATTTACTCAAAAACTTAAGCTTTTTAAAAGCAGCCAATTTACACCAAAGTTATTTATAAAAATAAGTGAACAAAATATACATCAGTGAACAGAAAACACTCACCTGTCATATTTCAAACATGAAATTAAAAAATCATACCACCAGCGCTCCAGAATAAGAAGCCAGACTAAGGAATTCAATCCAGGGACTGAATAAAAAGGAGCATCCCAAAGGAAACTGCTTGAGGATCCTCAGCTACAGATACAGTCCAGTGCCCCATGTGAAATATGAACAATTATGCAAAAGCTTTTTTGTGCAGAAGTATCTCTGCAGAATGCATAAAGGCGCACAATCTGTCAGTTCTGACTCAGGAAGACCACATAAATCTAATAACATCAAATAAATGTCATGTCTTTCTGAGCAAGCATTTGCTCATGCTTACCACTGGCAACTGAAGTTAATGTTGAGCACGTTACCGTCATTAGCCACTGTAAGAGCACAGCAGACAATCTAAATTCAAGGATCTACTCATAATTGCACACTTCAATTGCTTATTTCAAGACGAGACTGAGGAAAGAGGAAAGCTTTTGCTCAGCCTGCACCATTCGTGTCATCTCCAAAATCACTCTGGAGTGGCACTACTTACTTATACGTGATGTTAAAGCCAGTCAAGTTATAGGCAGCGTCACTGAAGAAATGCAGAAGAGCATATCCAGAAGTAGCTACAACTTCGGGTACCGTTTCGTTGCTATCTTTCTCAGGAACAATAAGACCGCTGAAAAAGAAAAAATAAATGGAAATTCAATGAAAGGGAGCAAGGCAACAATAGTAAACACGGTATGCACATGAAATAATTGAGAGTGAAGGTATTTATTTGCATCTGTTTGAAGTGTAATGATCTTGCATACACTCATCCTCATCTTTTTCAGAGCAGTGTTATCAGACTGGTTTTCTTCAGCAGAACTTCTCAAATATTCAAAAGGAAAATGTCTCAACGTTGAAAGTATTCATACTCAAAACTGCCACAAGCTCGAAGGCCTAAGAACTCACAAGACCCTGTCGGAAAGACACAACCACATCCTCCTGGCACCAGTTTATGAAGCTCCCCTGCACGTTATCTGCAAAACAGTGGCCATGTTACTGGCTAAGGAGTCCTAACAAACATTAGGACACTGAAAACAGCACTACCACTGCCCTTGGTGTGCATGATTTTGGTCCAAAAGAAGGAATGCCTGAAGAAAGGAATGCAAATAGAAAACCTCCAAGTAACCAACTTGGCTCTTTTGAAAGACAAATGTACATTAAATGCTCTTAGCCTGAGTAACCCTGAGGCTGTCTGGAATCGCAGTTTTCCTATTCTTACAAAAACCTAATTCCCCTCGTATTATTCTCCCACAGTTTAAACAGGTCCTGTTGAAACAAGGTGACATGCTTCAAGACAGAAATTAACGTGTCACAGAAGTGTTAAAGCTGCTGTAGCAGGCAAAATTACAGGTCTGTCTAACCCAGTATCTTCCTCTGACCGTGAGGAAGGAAGAAAAAGCTTGGGAAAGACTGCAACAAATGAAGCAAGTACGGAGCATCCTAGTGATGTATTTATCCAGCTTCCAGAAACCCACAGTTCGGGGCCTTTCTGACCCGGAGAACGCACCCACGCCAGCACATTTAAATAAACCATTCATCTGTGCTTGGAATTGCTTTCTCAACCATTTATACCCTTTTCACCTGGACCATCTGCAGCACCGAGGTCAACAATTCAGCTCTGCTATGAGAGAGAAAGGACTTCCTATGCTCGCTCTACATCTGCTGCCTGATCGCCCACCAGTGCCCCCTGGGCTCTTCCACCGTGAGAAAAAACACAATCGCCCTTGAATCACCGTCTTCTTATCAACCAATATTTTTAAATTTTTGAAGTCTGACCCGTCACATCCATGTTTGTTGGCTGCCCAGGGAAGCGGTGGGGTCCCCATCCCTGGAGGCACTCAAGAGATTTGTGGATGTGGCACTGAGGGACGTGGATCGGTGATGGGACTCCCCAGGTGAGGCTGATGGTTGGCCTGGGGGGATCCTGAAGCTCCTTTCCAGCCTAGAGGATTTCATGATTCTACTCAAGAACTGGCACAGAACAGATTGATACAACGGTCTGCCAAAATACTTGAATAAACTGAAAAGGGGAATAAATGTCTCTTGAAAAAAAAAATGAACTACGAGCTGTTTACCTATTGCACAAGGCAGTTAGTATCTGAAAGGGAATGTTTACCCTGCTTTTGACAGAAGCCAGACAACAACTAAAGCAAGAAGCCAGTTCCTCCCTCATACAAAAGCCATGAGAACAGCCACAAATCTGAAGTCTATTGAATTCCTTTAAGCCTTTATCTAAGCAAAGCGCTTTGTCTACCACCACCTATTAATAGTCAGCTCCTGTTTTTCTGACACAGAACCGTCTTCCCTGCCAGCCCCAGTCCTGTTTCCAACAAAAGGCCACGCTGAAGTCTTAAAAGCAGAGCCCAAAAGGCTGGGCACAGCCCGGCAGGGCTGCAGGAAGGCAGCACACACAGCAGCGAGGCAAAGCAGAATTTTTCTCATTAAAAGATCTTATTTAGCCTCTTTTTGGACCTGCTCAGAACAGAGAGCTTCCTAGGATGGGTTAAATCCATCTCTACACCTGTGGAAGATGCTCAGAGCTACTGGCAGCAACCCACTCACGTTGCCCGTAAAGCACTTTTTGTGGCCTGGATTTTTCTGTCCCCATGATGTGATACAAGGGTGTGCTCAGAGAACAACAGACACCCCATGAACCTCACCAGCAGCTTTTGCTATACAAAGAGGGGGTGCTTGCACCACGAGCAGATGAACATGACCTGTGGGAGGGGAAATATATAAGCTATCCAACGGCCCTGCGTGCACGACTCGGAGGCTGCTGACAAGAAGGCATGCTTCATTTCACCAGCACGCCATAAAAACACAGGAACCTCACCTCGTGTTTTGGCTAAACAGCTCCAGCACATTTGCAGATATGTAGCTCAATAAATATTTCCTTGTGCGAAAGGCCAATTATTTTTTCCCTTTCAGGTCCCAAGGATACGGGATTAAAAGGCAAAACACGCTGCTTTTTTTTTTTTTTCCTCTGTGCCTGTTTTGTTCTGAAATTTGAGACTTCTGATCTGAAGATGATCTCTCCCCAAAGACCATCTCCCGAAACATCAAAGAACAAAAAGCCTAATAAACTTCTCTTTGCTATTTGGTTCATATTCAGCCTTCCTTTGTAATGCAAACTGTCGGACCGTACGCCTCCACCGCAGGAAAACAGACATCTGAGCGTAAGTCAGGGTAAGGCAAACTACAGCTCGGGGACAAAAGGAGAAAATTCCTTTGTTCTGTTTTATTCTTCTTTGGCCTTATTCTTGCAGCACGTATCACTGATATGACCGGGCAATTCGGCTGGAAGACCTGCAGCGGGGAGAACGACGGCAGCAAACACAAGCCAAAGGACAGAACAAACAGCAGTAATGAAGAGACAAAATCCCCCCAAATAACCATCCCTCATAAAATGACCAACACAGGAGTAGTGCTCGTTTTCTCTTAGAAATCTGTTTTGGGATTTGCTTGGGTACTTCCACAGGGTTAGCTCTCCCTCTTCCTTACCGTATTTTTCTGCTTTCCTGAGGACAAAGAGCGTGAGAGACCTTCCCTGGGTGCCAGTGACATTTACTGAGACACAGAAATGGCCAGACTTGGATACGGGAAGCAATTTTAGTGTCACAGGAAGTGTTATAGTAGCTACTGAGCAGCGGAGAAAGATTCCTAAGGAACACAAAGACTTGTGCGACTCCTGTGTGAACACCCTAAGGGGATGATATCCCACCTGCACAAGTTTTAAATGTCCTAATGAAATTTAAGTGCAAGATTAAAGTAATTTCGTTCAGAGATAGCCATGGACAGAGCGCAACAATAACTATCAGGTACTCGAACACAAAGGTCAAACTTTGAAAAGTGTGAATAAATTAATGTGCACGGCATCGTTTTGAATAAACCAGCGCACAGAGCTTTGACATGATCTGCACAGAAAGTCCTGCAGGCCGACTCTGAATGCTAATGGATTACAGACAACTTCCTCTAAACGACAATCCAGAATCTCTCAGACAGCGGCCAAGATTAGCCTATTGCACAATGCACCATTCCTCCCTCGTTTTTAAAAGCTTTCCAACCATTTCACAATCATCACTACTCCAAAGCAAACAAATACTCCTACTCAGCTAAGTTGCCCAATGACCCCGCTTCTGAGAAGTTGAAAGGCAAGCCCGTTTTGCCCTGAAATACTCCTATTTTGTGCGCTGGACTTGTAGAGCCAGCAGCAGTCAAAACAACTGCTTGGACAGCCAACTCCACTATCGCCTGCACCGCGCCTTGCTCTCTTCCCACTGCACCATGTAACAATGGGAATTAGTTAAAACAAACGACATCTCCCCTATTATTTTTCCTGTGCAAGCATCTTTTTATCATTTGCTGTGCAAGCATCGCAAGGAGCGCATGTTCATCCTTTTCTCTTGAGACACAACCTGCCAGCACAGCAGAGATGAAAAGCGTAAGGAGCGCTGCTGCTGCCTCGACAGAAACCAGTCGTAAAGATGGAGCTGTGAAAGGAGAGGGGAAGAAATGCAGAATCCACGTCACACAGAAGCGAAAGGATAAAGGTGGCACCAAAACATTGGTAATATATTGGCTTTTCCATCTACTGACGTGCAGTGCAAAATCATTCTTTGTCTTTTTAGCGTTAAGTGCTGGGACTCGTCTGGGTGCAAGCGCACAAAACCACACCTTATTACAAAACGCTGCGTGCATGTCAGCCACGCTCACAAGAGCGAAAACAACAATAAACAAACCCAAAATAGAAGTTACAAAAGATGAAAAACAAATCAACGCCAAAAAAAAAAAAAGCGGGGGAGGGATAAGGAAGCATCTCAAATTTCTTGTCGTAAAGGAAAAGCTAACGTTCTTGTGCAACAAGATGACTCCGAAAAGCAGACTTTTTTTTTTAGGAAAAGAAAGCAATTACAGTAATACTTACCAAAAAATCCAACTCATTACTGAGATCTGGAAAAACCCTAAAGTTTTTCTGTTGGTGTTTTTTTTTTTCTTGAAACCATCTTCCCCTGTTGCAATAAGTGCAGAAGCTGCAGCACCACAGGGCATGCCCTGCTCACAGGGCCCACCAGAGTAAGAGGGCTTGCTAAAAAACTCATTTCTTATGTGATGCTTTTCATCCCCGAGACTGCAGAACAAGTTGTAAATATATTAAAGTACGTCTTAGGAGCCAGTCAGTAAGTTTTAGTGTTGATGCCACATGGTGAGCGGGATGATAAAATCCAAATTTCAAGAGAACGTGAACCAAAAAGCCTCAAGATCACTTTTTTTGCCATAATGGTGAAGAAATATTTTTAAAGTAAAAAACAAATGATTTTAATATCTAACCATGGTCTTTCTATCCGGGATATTGGCCATGATGCTAATGCCTGTTGTTATCATTTAATTCCTGTACAGGATATTTGAATTAATGGAGGAAAAAAACTACAATATCTACCACAGTTTAAGGGAAAAGAAACAAGAAACAGAGGATAAAGAAACTTTCTGTTCTAAACTCTCTTCACGTATCTCAGTTTAACTTACTGGATTTATCTTCTCAAAACCCTGAAAGAGAAACTCTTTGTCCACCTTGTCAAACTGATTTGATGTTTTCTGAGGGGATTACAGGTTTAGTGAACAGAAGCAGTTCTGATACAGCGTTTCATTTCTCTAAGAAATCTGACTTCCCACCACAAAAACATTTTGATTGATCAATTCTCACACGTTCAAAGCATCAGCTGGCTCACTGGCAAGCTCACGGAGTCGTTGTAAACAGGGGAACATCATCTGTAGGTAAATTTCTAGCAAAAGCCCAAATACATTTCCTCTGCAAATTGTGCCAAGTTTTTTTCAGTCAATACCCTGAGAGGTGTTGTGGAGGCACAAAGAAGGCAAATAGAGCAGAATACCAGATACTTGGAGGACACACTGCTGGGGCATAAACCAGCAAAATGTACCCTGGGGTGCACGGCATCACTGAATGGTGAAGGGAAGGGATTGTCTTGCTCCACTCTGCGCTGGTGCGGCCTCACCTCGAGCACTGTGTGCAGCGTGGGCACTGCAGGAGGGGAAGACGTGTGAGGAGCGGCTGAGGTCACTTGGTTTGTTCAGCCTGGAGGAGATTTTGAAGCTGAGAGAGCAACAGAATGCCAGCATTAACCAGTCCCTTTGTCACACGGAACAGGGACACCCATACTCTGTTCTCTGCCTATCCACACAGCCCATAGGTGCTGCTTCTTCCTAAGTTGGTTAGGCCTCTGGATCCTCCCTAACACAAATAATACTGACTTGAAGTGTTTTATACCTTTCTCAGTATTGCTAATCCTCTTTAACGCTCCCCCGCCATGATGAGGTGATCATTTGCTCTAAGCAATGTAACCAAGCTGACCACAAGGTGTAAGCAGGGCTTGCAGCTTAGTTCAGGACGGGCACTGAGGATAAAGCAGAAAAAAGCACAAGTATTTTCATATGCCTGTGGCAAAGAAATTGGGGTTTGAGGGAAGAGAAGGAAAACACACTGCAACAGGAACGGGACAAAGAGGGAGGGCAGAGGAGATGAGACGTGCTTATACCAGGAAGGACAAGAGGTTCAGAACAAGAAGTTTCTGTCTAACTTGGTGAGGAAAGTGGAGCCAAGAGCTCTCATGAGACTGTGCTGATTCTGGTTGGAGGCTCCCAGTAGGAAACACAAACTGGAACAAGTCCAGCTGATGGCCAGGGGCCTAGCACACGACCTGTGAGGAGAGAGGTTTGCTTGGCCTAAGACCAGAAGGCTGAAGATGGGGTGAAGCCACCTAAGGAGAGATGAGCAGAGGAGGCAGCACCAGATGATGTTTGCAGCAAAAGGACATGAGGCAACTGACAAGTTGCACAGGAAATTCTGATTAGAGATTAGGAAAAGATTATTTTTCCCGTGAGGGTAAGCACTGGAGCACTGGCCCAGAGAAGGGACGTCTGTCCCTAAGAGCTGCCCACAACTTCACTGGACAAGAACTGGAGCAAGGGCCAGATCCAGCTCCCAAGCCAGCCTTGCTTTGGGTTGGCGACCAGACCAGAGACTTCCAGGGGCCCCTCCAACCCAAATCATCCCACGTTCTGTGCCCAGTCCCAAACCCAGGCTGAGAAGTGCCACATTCACAGGAACTAGCCAGACAAAGGTGAGCTGCTCGATTTTCCTGAGAGATCCCATGCCAACATGGCAGAGCGGCCAGCTCAGCAAGCGACCATGGGGTGGCCGCCACCACCTGCCACCACGACCCGCCATGAGGTGCCGAGCGGCCTGTGAGGGGCTTCGGAGATGCCTCACCAAGCGCGGATCCACGGCCAAAGGTCTTGCCAAAGAACATTGGTTTTTGAAGAAGAAAAACACCCCGTGCTGACCAGCACGAACTGAAGACATGTCCAAGAACAGCTCCAGTAAATGTTTAACACAGAGTTAAAAATGACGACGAGGTTCACAGACGACGAGTGTGTTTTATCCGCTTCGGATCTCTTTGCTCTGTGCAGACGAGCACGCTGGATTTTTATTACCTCTGCGTTCCTTCACTGCATTTTTGAAGTAACATATTTATACAGTCTCACGTTGCCTATGACCACAAATATAAACGAGCAAAAATATTTTTAACTCTTCTCAATAGAAGAAAAGATGAACATATAGGACTGGATCTCCCTGGGACACGGACTACAAGGAGTTCAGTGAACGCTTTATGCAGATTCTCAGACTAACCGAACGTTTGCATTAGACCAATTTCTCTTTTGCAGTTAAAATTGATAAAATTAACTTAAATTCTTCTGTAGTCTGATGCTGAGGATCTCCAGGGTAAATACCATATTTTAACAAACATATGTAAAAATCGGAAGGTGAAGAAAACAAGAGCAGTGAAAGAAGGGAGGGCTCAGGCTACTGCTGTAAAAAGCCAGGGAGGTAAAAAGGGTGAGCTCTGGAGAGGCCCTGTAGGAATTTACAGTGTTTATCAACAAACTCGGAAAGTTTACAGTGCCCAAAGGTACAAAGCTCAATCTTGCAAATCCTCCGGCATGATGCAAAAAAATAGTGACGAGTGAAAGATGGCTCTGGTTAATATTAAAATTTACCATCAGACAAGAAAGAGAGAAAATATGAACATTGATTTCTCTCGAGAAACTCTAGTGCATTTACTTCTGTATCAAATAAAGGTATTTTTCAACAGATGCCTTTTTCGCACTTCATCAAAATTAGAAGCATCTGCTATTTCCTGAACTTGGTTTACTGAACAACACAGCGCAGCGCTAATGAAGATGAAACTCAAATGTCATCTAAAGAAGCAATTAAAAAAATAATTGATTTTGTTTCCTACCTCAAAAATGTTATTGTATTAAGCTCGTGCTTGCTTGTCCTCAGGCACAGACTTCCTAGTGATTTACGGATGATTTTAAAGTCTCAACCATTATAGTTAATGCTGTGAACTGTTTATAACCTCAATTTAAAAAGCCTCTTAATTTTTGGAAAATACACAAGAAAGTGCAGGCACAAATCATGATCATTTCACCTTTTCAACAGAGTATTAAAAATTACCTCGATTAGAGCAAAATGACTATGAGTCAAGATGACAGCTTTCCCCTTCATGCATATTAAGTCAGCCTGTGATACCAGGAAAGTACTTCCAAGTTTTTGAGAAAAGAGGTTTCTTCTTCTTCAAATGGGGTGAGCCTATCCTAGCAATTCATTTTGACATTAGAGTTTTGAGGTTTATAGGAAGCATCTTTCACTACAAAACCATTTCAAATCTGTATGTTCAATTTAAGCCCAGGAAAAAAACAAAAAACAAACAAACAAAAAATGCTATTTATATTTTTTGTTCCAATTTTGCTCCTATGCAGATCTTCTCTCACAGAGATTATGAGGACTTGAAAATAAACGTGTAGCATTTTCGGAAATTTCATTTCAAAAATAAAAAACACAGCAGAAGGTTAACTCTGGAGATAGCTGATGAGCCACTTGGAACAAAAAGAGTCCAAAGGGAACCATTTTTCCATTCACAGCTTGGGATTATTTTTCTAATTTCAGCTAAAAGAATAGAAAACATAAGGTGGTGACTGTCACCAAAAAGCTGAAGCACATAAATGCACAAGTTATATTTAGATCTCTTCGTGAAATGTCGGCTGTTAACCAGCATCGACAAATTAGTCTCTCACCGCAGACAGATGAGCCAAATAACAGTCATCCATCAGAAGAACAGACATTTTTACACGTTTTTACAAGGTTATTCGACCCATCGCTGTTGTTTCTGAACATGCTCCAAAGGGTTTTAAAGTTTTTAATGTAGGGTACGTAAGGCTACACACAGTTCTTAAGGAACTAAGTGGCTGCGACATTGATTACTTAGCTCCCACATACTACAAGCTAAACCTATATCATAGTCAAGCTTGATAAATGAGGCAGTTTTCTACTTCAGAAAGAGCCTGTATACCAAATTAGCTCAAGTTCAACAAGACGACAATAAATGTGTCAAAAATGATTTGGGAATGCAAAAAATAGTACAGTGAACAGATCACGGTACGACACTGTAGCATGTCAAAGCAAAAACAACTCGGTAATTGTTTATGCTGCTGTTGACTGCACAAAAGGACACTGTATGTGCTGTATTGGCAGTATTATATATTTAGGTTACTGGAACATGTTTATACTGCTAAAAGCCACATTCGATCCAGGCTCCACGTTAAAGAAGTATCATTGCTTCTTACCAAATGAACTTACCTAAAAGCTGCCAGTAAAGGAGCATAAATTGAGTCTCCGTCATACACGTACAAGTGGTCCCAACTGCACTCTGTGGCAAAGTGATTGAATCGAAGCCTGAGGATTGTGTTTGGCCTGCAAAAAAAAAAAAATATGATAATAAATTACAAAATTTTACTTAGCCACTCAACGCACATGGCAAAATCCCTCCAAACCCCTTTGGTGTGAAGCTCCCCTCTAAGCAGGACTAAAACTGAGTCGCTTAGTGTAAACACAGATGCATCAGACATGCTGTGGCTTTCATTTTTGGTGTGCATGCTCCCCTGGTATGAAGGAACAGATTCTTTATGATCAGAAAAACAACTGTGTCCTTAAATATTCCCCCACCACCGACAGCAGAAATTGAAGAGCAAGCACAACCAGCCCTCTGTTCTTTACCAATACTGACTCCCCTAATGATAGGGCGCTGCAGGGGGAAGCAAGGAAAATCTAACTGCACAACACATGTAAAGCATCACAGCCACCCTCAGGGAATTAACAAGCCCTCTTTTGCTTGTTCAAGGGATTTTATCCAGATTGACATGGTTATGATGGCCTCAGACTATTTATTTGCCTGGAAACTGGCAGAAATCCTTCTTCTACTGCTTTATCGCCCTATTACTTCTGCAGTAGGGCATGATGACCCTCTTTAAAGAAACCCATCCAAACTGGAGATCAGAAATAGGTTACAGTGGATGCTGACTAAAGATGTTCTCAGTCTCGATCAAGAAAATGCAGAGAAGGCTTGTCTTCTGCAGGACAGGAGGCTCTGGGGCTTTAGGTTTTGCCAAAAGGGAGGTCTTGAATCATTACTTGGGCTGCTGACGTGCACCAGCCACTGCCCCTCACCCTTTACAAATGCGAGCCAGATTCCTTGGTTCTCTTCTGGAGAACCACCACAAGCCACACTGGGACCAGCCGAGAATGAACAAAACAAGCTGGAAGTCCCAAAATGCAACTTGTTGAATGGCCCAGAGCACCCGATGGTAACACCTCCAGACAACAAATGTCTGCTCTGCTGACTTAGTCAAGAGAAGACCATCAGGAGGTCTGATCCTCCGAGATGTATCAGCAGGAAAGATGTTTTGCTCGCTTGATGGGGAGATGGAAGCAGCAGCTCAGGGACCAAAACTGGCCAGCGTTTCTTTTATTCCACACCCAGAAGATGCTCCAAAAGCCATAACCACGTAATGAACCACGGATACCGTTAAGTTTCATGGCTCATACAAAAAGATGCATCTAAAGATAATCCCTCTGGATCCGCAGCAGATATCTAATTTAGCGCTCGGCTCAAGGAGAGTGAAAACACCACCAGCTTTGTGCTTGGACCCTGAGATAAAAAAGGAAGCGAATCTATAGCTGTGCTTCTTTCTCCTACCCACGGTGGCGGCTGTTGAAAGGATTGATGCAGGTGATTAGGATTTCTTCAACAGAACTGCCCTTGGGTTCAGATGAACCCGTTGTTCGTCCTAATCAAATAAATTAATAAAATGTCAGCCTGCCACAGAGTCCCTTCCTTCTCACAGAAGGGGAATTCTTTAGGGAGTTATTCTGCCAAAGAATAATTTCTGGTAGGCACGCTGATCTTCTCCAGGCCTTTGGAAAAAGAACGGCAGGTGTAAATCAAGGATAATGTCTTGCTTAAAGAAAAGGTACAAAGAGTACGTCATTATTTTAAAACAGAGCAGACTACGAAATCGTAGGGGGTTTGCTTCTATTTTAACGGTCTGCCAGCTGCAGAGCAGAAAGGAATCCTTAATCAATAAAAGCTTGAGAGCAAGAACAAAAAGAAAGAACATCCACGCCACAGCTAACAACTCATTAACAGGCAGCGCTCATTTGCAGAACTGCAAGGCACGGGGCTACAGGCTCTGCTCATCTGCCTTGTCCCGTGCTTCTGGGGAATAAAGGACAGCACACCCCTGGCACGAGGACACAGCACATGCACCAGCCGAGAGTCAAGGTGTGCAAAGGAAGTATTTACAGGAATACGTGGCTTTTTACATCAGAATTTACCTAGTATCTTCAGTTGCACGCTTCGGTTGTACCTTCACGTGCTAACCTCAAAAGCCCTCTACGTACCGGCGTGCTAGCACTGAGCTGGAGGCACTTAGCAGAATTTTAACAGCTTCACAGAAGCTGTTTTCCAAGCCCCGATCTCTCCGGGAATTTCACATTTGGCAGAGAGCTTCGACTGTTTTCACGAGGGTGCATATTTCAGCTGGCTTAATCAGCGTGATCACCTCCTTTCTGTTCAGCACCATACTCTGACAGCAGGGTACAAACAGTCAGAAGCAGGAAAAGGACATCTGCTTGAATGCCTGGCTACGAAAGGAGGAGGAACAATTCTGTATACCTCTCAACAGCACCTAAGATCTCACTTCAAGCCTCACGAAGTGACAAACCTCTAAGAAGCCTCTCTGGACTAGCAAACAAAGGCTGAAGGAGCTGTCACAGTGACATTATCATGGACCCGTGAGCAGTGTCTCCTTTCTGATAAAAACATAAGGCAAACTATCCTCTAACGAGGAAAAAAACAACTATGAGGGTGAAGCTGATTATACAGGAATGGCTGGGGCTGTTTTGTCTGTAACAACATCCTTTCAAAACGTTTTTAAGTCGTAATTCTGAACTGGCTGCAGTTGCATTTTTACTACCTGCAAAAATGAAGGTGTTGCCACTTGCAGCACCTAGCTTTGATCTTCACCACATCAAAATGCTGGGCTCCTCATCCAGTTAATAGCTAGCAGTAGGCCTCCGCTTCCAGCGTTGTGGACGGCTCTTGGAATAGCTTAGCTCTTACCTTCGAGTATCTTGGGAGCTTAGGTATTTAAGTTACTCATCCAAAATAAATGGCTGGAGCAGACGAAGTGAATAACATTCCACCCCCACCCACCAGGCCTCCTAAACCAAGAGAAGACTGAAGAAAAATATAGCCTGGCATTTTAATAAGTTCTAAACCTCCAGGAGGCTGAGAGACCTCAGCCTAAAAGGTGTTCAATGCGAATGAAATCATTCCTGCTGTCACATAGCTTGTTCCCATCCACAAAGCTCTCTGCTTAAAGATTCAGGGCACAGTACGGAACGTGACTTACCACCAAGCCTCAGAACCAAGCTTTAAAGACTTACACAGAAGGATTTTAGGATCCTTGCATCAGCCTAGCACTATGAAAAATATCTTTCAGGAAGTCAGGTGCTCGGAGCCGCGGCACCATGCGTCGGATGGCAGTCAGAGGAGGCACACCGAACGGGCTACTCCTAAAACCTCTGCCAGAGGTCACTGCAAACAACATGCAATCAAAGACAGGAACAGCAGGGAGATGAAGGAAGAGACGAAGAAAGACTCCTCCCGTTTTAGAGGACCTCCGTAAAATGGATCAACGCTTCTCCTGACGTCCTCACATGCAGCATTACAGAAACTGACTCCTCACGAACAAGCTTTAACAGTTTGCTTTGTTTTTGTGTTTTTTTTTTTCACACTGCCAAAAGTTAACAGACCGAATCCCAAGCATTTGAATGTCCCACCACATTAAGGGTTCATTTTTTTATTCTTTATTTACACAGATGCGTTTATTCTGATTTTCCACGCGGTTTCAATGAGAAGCTTATTTCACACAGCAAGCCGCAAATTCAGCAGGTAAGTCGCACAAGGTCAACAAAATAAACTCCTTTCACAAGAATAACTAACAAATAAAAGACCTCGGTGCACATAAACCTCACCAAAAGCCAAGGTGTTTACTACACTCACCTTCCTTCAATGAGCCAGGTGCATTTTGTTTTGTATTTGTAGTTCCCAGGCCCATCCGTTACATATCCTGAAGGTCCGGTGAGTCTGTAAATAAGAAAAACACAAGCGTTAGGCTCCAGTGTTTTAACACAAATAAAGGATATCCTGAATTTAGGAAGAGCCACGATGAGGTTTTCACTTACTCAATAGCCATTAAAAACCAACCAACAACGCCACGTGAAACCGTCAGGATTCTCAAGTCTCTGTACACGCTTCCCGCTGCCTGTCCTTGCAGAACGAGTAAAAAGGGATGGTTTTTCTGTCAGCCTGACGGTGTTTCACATTAACACCCCGTTAACGAGGACCTCTCACAAGGCCTAACACTCGGACTAATACAGCGCACAGCCAGCAGGAGGAATTTCCTAACACAGCGTTTCCTAACACAGCGTTTTCCTCCTGGAAGAGCTGCCTACCTGCTTCGCCCTGTCCACACACGACGAAGTCCAGAAGGGGACAGCGCTGAAGCAGGGCTTCACAGGGGTATCACAGATCCTTTTTCAGGCTCCCCTGTACTGGTTTGCCCCAGGGGAGACTTAAAGCCCATGTTAGGTGCTCAAACGGAGAGAACTGAGAGGTGCCCGTGGCCACAACGGTGCCAAAATCACACCACCAACAGCCCCTGCCCGTATAAATCGTGGTGACAGCTTGGCAGTAGCAAAAGCCCAGGGATGTAAAAGCAGAAAGTCCAGTTGGACTCATTCATCCCAGTACACACAGTGCACGCCAGCACGTAAAACCATTAAATGGTCAAGATGCTGCTGAAATAACGAAGGGAACCGAGCCAGCGGAGTAAGTAACTTTTATTTACATCTGCAAAACGTCACAGCACAAGTCCTGGGCAACTGCATTCGTCTGCGCTGCTTGCAGCCACGTCCAACAAAGCACCCACAACGCCACAGAAGGGCATCTGGATGAAAAGCTCACCAGCATAAGGTAAAACGTATGCTGGAACTGTGCTTAACCCTTTGTTGCAGCACAGAGGAAACTGATAGTCTTGCTTTTACTCCTGCTCAAAGCACGACAGCCACACAAACACATCGAGCAAGGCAAGCTGGAGGCAGCAGTCTGCTGGCTGCAGCTGTGACTTCTCTCTTCCGCGGATTTTAACCGGGTAGGTTTTCCCCAGAGACCACGGCCAGGAGTCGGTGGCAGCGGATCTGGTACGTCGCTTGGGTTCCCAAAAGTCAGGCACTGACGCTTCTGCATCTTCTCCCTCCGCGCGGAGCCTGGCAGGAGCACGCAGGGGCTGAAGACAAATCCAGGAGCCAGAGCATTCAGATGCACGCTCCCATCTCACGTCAGAAATCCAAGATCAGTTTCAATAAGAAAGCTGAAGCGTAGCAAAAAGGGTTGAAGACAAAAATTAGGGAAGGATGAAGTGGAATGGAAGCAGCACCGCGCTGTGGCAGAGCTGATGGAGGATTCCTGCCCATGGATGATAGAAACTCCATCACCCACCCGTGGCTGGAGCTAATCAAAGCCTCCTGGAAAATTGCAGTTGTCCTACTTAAAAAAGCTGCAGTACAACAAAAGCACTCTGCAAAATCTAATTTAGCAAAAGGAGAGAAGGAAGCAACCGATATCGGGAGTTCCCCGAAAAAGTACCTTGAAACCCTGTTCTGGGTCTTTTTCTAGAGATCCATTAATGTAATCCAACCTTTTTCCAAGTATCTTCACTGAGTCAAAAATGGTTTTCCAGAATCTTTTCTGCAGAGCATTTTTTAAGTTTACGCAAGGCTCATTTCTGATCCTAAAGAAATAAATAGAAGAACAACAAAGCTCACAACAACCAGCCCAGGTTTTTCGGAGCCAGCTTCCTCTCCCTCCACATTCACTTCTTCCAACACTTTTCAACTTCTGAAATTTAGTTCAAGATTTTTGAAGGATGCTTGCTGAGGTTTCTGCCGATTTACATTTAGGCAAGTGAAGGAAAAGGAAACACGTTTTTCAGGGGTACCTTTCACAGCGACGTGCACACACACACAAATTTACACGCGTGCACACATTTTTAAAGGTTTGGCATCTTTGAAAATTCAAGCGACTTACCTATTGACATGGAATTTGCAAAAATAGATGCAAATTCCAAAGCGTAGAGACTGATATCTGGTCCTTTTGTCTAACAACAACAACAACAAATCATCTTTTTGGAAATAACATCCTTGGAAAAGCTAGGAACCCAGTTATATCAGTGCCTCAACGCTGACAGCCCTTTGCACGCCACCGAGAGTAAACAGACTTTGGAAACCTGAGCAAGTCTTGCAAGCTAAAAACAATCTTATGCAATCTGCCAAGCTCTCAGAGAGCCTCTGCTCATAAACTCTTCGAACAATTTTCTCTGGAAACAATTACTAAATCCTTCACTGCAGAAACATTATCAAGAGCAATGCAAAAATAAAATAAAATAATAAAGAAATAAAAAGTCCCTTAAATCGCAGCCGTGTCGGATCTCGGGAAAAACCTGAGCGTTTCCACACTGATGTAACTTACGGTCATACTTCAGCAAAGCAAAACCAAAACACGAAGTTTAGTTTTTTCAAAAAATAACCAGTCAGATTTCATAGAATCATAGAAATAGAATCACAGAGGCTGGAAAAACCCTCTGAGATCACCGGGTCCAACCGTCCCCCTACCACCACTGTCACCCACCGAACCACGTCCCCAAGCACCACGTCCAACCTTCCCTTGAACACCCCCAGGGTGACTCCACCACCTCCCTGGGCAGCCCGTTCGTTTTCCCTGATATGCTGTTGATGAAAGGCTTCTCTGTAAGTTACTCTGACGCCTTACCGAGCTTTAAAACCTGCTGCTGTTACAGACATATAAAGGATATTGGGAAAAAAAAGTTCAAGTTTCTGAAGGCTTCATGTTCAGTACCTGTGGGCACCGATACCTAGGGAGCTTCCTAGACGATGGTTTGTTTTTTTTCTACCAGAAAAGGCTCAGCAAGGGAACACGTGAGGAATTCAAGGAGGAAAAACTCCCCGGGAGCAAAGAACTTGAAGGCAGGACTATGGGGCTATGCCCAGAGCTCTGAGGACATACAACAAAGAGTCCCAACCCCAGGTAATGTGCTACCAGGGAACAGTCTTTTCCCTACTAAACTCTAGGAATGTGAAGTCCTGAGGATATCGTGCCATTTTCCACTGGGGCCAGCTCCCATTTTATCTTGCTAATCGCACGCCCACAACGGGCTCTCCCTGTGCTACTCGGGGGTTACGTCCACGCTGCTTCCCCCTCTGACCACAAAAAAGGGGTGTTTATGTGATGCAGACGCAGGTGAAAGCCCCATGCACAGCACAGATAACACCTCAGCACCTACAAACTACAATATTGACTTGAAAAGCACCAGGGGGCAAAACCTACTGCAAGTTTCTGGTCACAAAACTCGGACTTGAACACGTCTCTTCCTGCTCGTGTGCACGCAGACACGGCTCAAGGCTTGCTCCAAACACTGCCAGGCACCAAGAGCGTGACTGATAACCTGTGTAAATTTTTCACTGATTTTCACCAAGGCATACCAGGTAAATCCCCTGACCTGAGTAACACGGGAAGTGAGCATTTCTTAAACACAAATTAGCGTACACTGACAAAGTTCCTTCCGAGAACATGAACTGCACGAGCAGAGTCCAAGCTGTTATCTAATCACCATCTAATAAACCAAAGCTAACAGCCAAGTACAAAGCCACAGACACAAAACAGCTCAGACCTTAGGAGTAAATCATCTTGAGGCGCTTACTTCCGTAACATCACAACGTCAAAGGTACACGGGCAGGGAATTTATTGAATACATTGAATATATTCAGAGGAGTACAGAAGAGGAGATGCAACTCGCCTTTCCTTCACCATTCACCATTCGTGGCTGCTTGGGCTTGTAGGGCACATTAATCCTTAACCTTAATCCTTAACCTCTGTGGGGTCAGCAGTGGATCTCAGAAGGGTTTGTGTTGCTTTCAGTGGGACTGCAGGGATGCTTGTATGGCCACAGCCGACACTTTAGGATGCTCACTAGAGCCTTGCTGTTAAAAAAAACAACAGAAAACACCCAAGCCCACAATGGCTCGCCCTGATTTTGAAGTTGTTAAGCTAGAGACTGATGCAAATGAGGAGTTTTCCTCCTCTCTCCCTTTTCTTTCCGAGTGCTGCTGCATCAAGAAAGCCCCAATTAAAAGCCATTGTTTCGGGTAAATCTGAAGTTGCATCCAATAAAGAAAGGGCTGTTACGGCCTATTATCAGAACAATGGCATTCTCTCCTAAGTTGATTAACAACTTAGCTTTGTTCGTTTCTCCAAAATAAAAATAAATAAATAAACGGCACAGATTTCAAGGGCCATATCCTTCTGTGGTTTGCTATAAACAAATGCCCTGATTTACAAGCATGGAATAGCTATTAGCTGCACACAGAATGATAGAAACAGATACACAGGTTTTCTTTTATCTATTTCCTGCATTTCTAGCATAACATCCCCTCTCTGCCAGCGAGGTGCCGCAGCGCAGGTACAGCTCGAATGAAGTAATTCCTACATGCCAGCTCTCACACAGTTTGATAAGGATTTATGAACCCTCCACAGGGATGGTCCCCCCCAGCTTGCTACGACCCCAGCCAATCTGAATACTCAAATTTTGGAAACCAAGAGTTGCAAGAGCTCAGAATTGCCCCAACAATACAATTTATTGCCATACCTTGTGCCACAGAGAGGCATACAACCATGAAATGCCTCGAGAATCTGGCGGCTTTGCAAGCAAAAAAGCTTTTTTAACCCATCTCATAGCAACCCATCGCTCTTCGAGCACTTGCAAGACCATCCCGGCACTGCCTTCATCGGGGTTTTCCTCCCAGAATTGGGTATTTCAAGGGTGCTCCAGGCTTCTCTGCCAATCTCACCAAAGTCTGACAATCAGTCTACACTCAATAGCTTCTGCTTTCATCCCTCTTTCCGTGGTACAGCTAAATTAATGCTAAAGAGCTGCCTTGCTTCGAGAAAAAATCAGTGAGTGACACTGCTAATTTGATGTGGGAAACGTGGTTTCTTCAAAGGAGAGCTTAGCTTCGCCCTTCTCTGGGAGATATGCAAATAGATGAGAAGTGATTTCCTGGCTGCCAGTCAGAGATAAGGGCAGGGCCTGCAAAGCCCAGCAACGCCCGAGAGGAAGGTCAGAGAAATTACAGCAGGTAAAAACGTATCCCCACAACCAGTGATTCTCCCAAATGCCCTTAATCCCTTTGTTCCTGGAATATCCACCTTAATCTAACAAACTGCTGCGCTCCCAACAAGCCCGAGCCAGTGCTGACAGCCTCAGAGAGAGCAGGAGGCACAAATGCTCCGACAGCCTTAAAAATCACTAAGTCCCCAAGCTGGAAACCAAATACTTTCCAACACTGCCTCTTCTCCAAAGGCTACAAACAGTATCTGCAGTAGGGTCCTGTTCCCGATGCTGTCCCAGCTCCTTCTCTTCTGCTGTCACCGAAGACAAATGCCACCAAAGTTGGCCCTTCTGGGGCTGGCCGGTGCTTTGCTTTCAGCTCCTCTTTCTGTTAGAGGTTGCTTTCTCTCTTACCCTACAAACGCTGAAGTTACAATAAAGGAATTATATCCATGAAGAAACGGCACGACGAAACACCAAATTACCCAACCTCGACATTCAAGGCAACAGAAACAGTGAAGGAAAAGCTGATTTCCCTCCCGAGTGTCAATCTCCCACACACTGGAAGCACTGGAAAACCATGCCAAATCCCAAAGAACATCAACATTTCCCCGCCTGACAGCCACAGGCTAAAGACTGCCTCGTCATCACACCTGAAGAATGTGCTGTAGCTACACCTGACCCTCCTGCCTCCGAACTGGTCCCACAATTACATTCTTATGGAAATCATCCGCAGTTTAGATTCCTATCTCCATTTCCTCCCTTTTATTCCTCTCCTTGTGTTGGGATTTCCAGCCCCTCGCCAAGTGGCACTGACCCAAGCGCCCAGGCCGCAGGTAGGCCAGAGCCTCCTCGAGCACCTCGCCTACTGCAATTTCTTCCTCCCATTCAAACTCACTGTGAAGGGGAACACCAAACGATGGTGTTATTATTACCCTGGGACCCTCTTCTTTATACAAGCAGCATTTTGGAGGGGGAAATTTCCGTAGCTTTGCTCTACTGTCACTCTCACAAGATGCCGATCCCTCCCTCCACGCCTCAGCCGGAACCGTTCTGAGTCCGCGATTCCAGTCTCGGCTGTTGGTGAATGTTTCCAAAACATTTCTCCCAGTGCCTGTATTCCAACCAGAAACAATTCCACGACAAAAGCCCCCTCGGATACCTCCCCCTGAAGCCCACCTTGACCTGAAGCAGCTGCCTTGCAGATGGTGCGCCCTACGGCAACTGTCTGTGAGGCTGATCTACTGGTCGCACTACTCTTTCCCCATCTGTTCACAAATCCATTTGTTGGATCTTGGCCTCGTTCTTTGGAAGGAAAAGAATTCAGCTGGAGGCATTCAAGATGCCCAGAACAACTCGAGGCTCGTCCCCTGCCGGTGGTCCTGCACCTCACCCCATGCTAATGGCCTCAGCATCGCCAAAAACCAAACGCCCTGCAAGCCTGAAGGAGGGCGAAAGCACGTTATTGCAATTAGCACAGGGAACACTGAAAGCTAACGATGGAAGAGCTCCAGAGCCAGGCAGGTCCCGTCGAGGTCTACCACTGGATGATCACAAAAATTAATCACATTAAATGATCCGGCCTGACTTCACCTAGTACTGAACAATATATAGCTGATACAGCATACAACATCATCTATGCTTACGTAAAGCACGGATAGAAAAAATAATGGTTCTGAATACACCCAGGAGCATGGAAAAGAGCAAAACGTCTTTATTTTTTAAATCTGTTCTCGAGTTCCAGTTTGTATTTTACCAAACGTTAGCTCCAATCGTCAAGTTTTTGTCTACTTTTCGACAGTGGGGCAAGGGCAAAGTGCTGCAGTGCTGCACTATTTTTTAGTTTCTAACTCGAATTTAAAAGACAGTGCTAGTCCTATGCAATATTTTCTGCATTTCAATTCCTCCTTTTCAATATTTTCTGCATTTATCAATAAGATCATACCTATGAGATATCTAACTTTTGTTAGGGTAAAAAAAAAGAGTGTAATTTTAAGAGAAATGGGTCTATACACACATTTGGTCTACACAGAATTTAAAACCAATTTAACACATAACAAATTTTTCAAGAACTTGCTAGCTCAGAGGCTTCAGAACACAAAATATTCTGCAGATGAGCTATTTTAGACTGTTTCAGGATATGGTTTGTTCTTCTGGTTCTGCCCATCTGAACTCATTTTTCTAGCAGTTAACATCTTTTTGCTCATTATTCTTCCGAAGTTAATTGCCATTCACACTTGGTTGCAAATAGCACCCAAGGTTTGTTGGATAATTTTTCAGCACTTTCCCAAAATTAGAAACGTTCCATTAATCAAAAACATATCTTAAGTACACGTACAAGCATCTCAATTGCAGTATATCACACCTGTGTACGTTGTAAATAAGCCATCGTAACTATAATTTTTCAACCACACGCACTCAGGAGTGATAGACACATCAATCTTCTCCGGGAGCTGAAGAGCACTTGGCTTCAATATGTTTTCAAGTCACCAGTCCTACTCCTGAAGCCCAGGAAAAAGTGTTCACTGGTGGCACGTGTAAACAAAACGGGGCCGAGCTGCTGACTTCACCCTCCAGTCAGCTGCAAAATGAAATAAACCTGGTTTAAGGCCACCCCCGTGGAGCAGAGGACCCGCATCCTTCTGCAGTTCACTAAGACAAGGTCAAAATCCCCAAGTCCGAGGAAAATCAAGCCAAGATCCTCCTAAACCACGACACCTGAAGCCAGGCAAAGCATGCCCAAAATCCTGGCCCCCCTCCAGCGATGCTTTCAAGGGCAGGTGCTGAGCGCAGAAACCCGGGGCTGCATTCCCAGAGAAGCTCCAGCCCAAGATCAATCAGTTTTGCAGGAAAAAAAAGAGGGAAACGGAATATATTGAGACAGCCTATAAATAAATATCACAACCTGACCCACTTTCCTATAGGGGTAGAAATAATTCCTTTTATTTCCTGCCTGACGTTCGAAAATTTCTGAGCTACTAAGGAGCAGCATTACCTGCCGGGAAATGTTCCCAGGAAAAAGAAAAAAAGAAAAAAGAAAAGTCAATAGAAAGCAGCCCGGGGTGATGGTTCATATCCATTTGGTTCTACAAAAAAAAATGGATTTTGATGCATATCTGCAGGTGTGGTTCATTAAAGAAATAAAATACAGAGGTCCCAAGACCCAGATGGGGTTCTGTGAACTCACCCAGTGACAATCCCTAACAAATTTTAAAGCAGCTTCCTGGCTGAGACAGCACGGAGGAGGTTATGCAAAGAGCAGGAGATCGATATTGTAAGAGGAATCCAGCGGAACACGTGTTTTGGGCTGCCTGGGTTTGTTTCCATCGATTTATTTGCTGCAACAGTTTTTTTTTTATTCGCAGGAGCTCCTGCACCCAGCAACGTGCAGAAAGTCGCGGCTTTTCCTGCTGCTCCCGGACACCGGCGACGTTCCACTGCAGCATTTGGCAACTTCCACATCCAAAGCCAAATACAGCACGTTCATCCAAGTTTATCCGTGAAACAGATTTTCAGACAAAATTTTCATCTAATTATACCTTTAAAAAAAATGCTAATCAGGCAAAATGTTCTCTGGGATGCCACTAGGAGGAATAAGGCTACATCCGTAGGAGCCCACCGAAGCACTCAGCATTAAAGTTAAACTTGAGACACCCAAGTGCAGCCCCCTAGAAGTGTGTATGTCCGTATCATGAGGATATGCTGTCTGGCCCCCAAAAATCCTTCTCCTCACGTGTATTACCTTAAAGTATAACAGGCGTTTAAGTGTTATTTGGCTTTAAGAAAGGGACGGAGAAGGATTTAAGCGGAGCAGATGGAGAAATGCATGGAGTACCATAATAACCTGACCTTTTTGTTCCATACAATTTTCTCAAGTCCCATTAAAATATTTCCTTCTGTACTCATTTCACAGAATCACAGAATAGTCTAGGTTGGAAGAGACCTCTAAGATCACCGAGTCCAACCTCTGACCTAATGGCAACAAGTCCTCCACTAAACCATATCCCTAAGCTCTACATCTAAACGTCTTTTAAAGACCTCCAGGGATGGTGACTCCACCACTTCCCTGGGCAGCCTGTTCCAGTGCCTAACAACCCTTTCTGTAAAGAAGTTTTTCCTAATATCCAACCTAAAACTCCCCTGGCGCAACTTAAGCCCATTCCCCCTCGTCCTGTCCCCAGGCACGTGGGAGAACAGACCAGCCCCCACCTCGCTACAGCCTCCTTTGAGGTACCTGTAGAGAGCGATAAGGTCGCCCCTGAGCCTCCTCTTCTCCAGCCCAACAAGCCCAGCTCCTTCAGCCGCTCCTCATAGGACTTGTTCTCCAGGCCCCTCACCAGCTTCGTCGCCTTTCTCTGGACCCGCTCAAGCACCTCCACGTCCTTCTTGTAGCGAGGGGCCCAAAACTGAACACAGTACTCGAGGTGCGGCCTCACCAGAGCCGAGTACAGGGGGACAATCACTTCCCTAGCCCTGCTGGCCACACTGTTTCTGATACAGGCCAGGATGCTGTTGGCCCTCTTGGCCACCTGAGCACACTGCTGGCTCATATTCAGCCGACTATCAACCAATACCCCCAGGTCCTTCTCTGCCAGGCAGCTTTCCAACCACACACTCTCATTGAATTCTGCTCCCAAACACGCCCCGTGCAGCCACCTAAGCCCTCTCCTGATGGTGTTCCCAATTCAACCAAGGGGTCAATGGGCTGGGGGCTGTGATGGGCAGCTCATTGGGCTGAAAGGGGGCTGAAAGCAGCTCACCGCTGGCTCTCAACCGCAGAGCCCGCTTCTGTCCTCTCCACCGAACGCTTTTTGGCAGCTGCAGAAGTAACCAGAGGTGAGCAGCCACCTCAAGATGCATATCTTATGGATAATCTTGAATATACCCAGAAGAAAGAAGGGAACAAAAGCCATCCCTTCTAATTTCTGGATTTGCACGGACTTGGCTCGCCCGTCCGCACGTGGCGGAGAACTGTAAGCACCCTCCCTGCACATCTCGTGCATCATTCCTTCCCCCCTTCCCTCCCATTTTCCACTTCAAGCCAGCTGCTCTCCCATCCCATGGTCTGCTTTGCTGAATTCCTGACGACAGCAAGAAGGATGACTGTAACCCCTAGCAGAAAAGTGAGCGGTATTTTCCCCCCGTGACTCAGTGCTAATGAAAGCAATTCGGTACAAAGTAGGGATAAAAACAACCAAATATTGAGCACTTCAAATGCCTTGTCAAGGCAGATGCGTGCACTTAGCTTCCTGGTAAGCTCCCCGGTAAGCTCCCCGTTGTTAGGTAGAACAAAACTCGGAAAATAATAAAAAATAAAACAAACGACTGGAGTTTAGGCAGCAGTACTAAAAACCCAAACTCTGAGCACTTTAAAGCATCATGTTCTTGCCCCTCTTCTGCTTCGGTGCTGTGTACATCCCCGTGCTGCACCCCCAGGCAGAGGCACCCCTGATGGGTTACATGCCAACGTGGGAAATCTGGCATCAGGACAGCAAACAAGGGGGGAAAAAAGGGCATATCGAACTGTAAGGCTGCTCGAGAAGTAATTTATTATCAAATGTAACCCTCACCCACACGTACGTTAACAGCGAGCTGTATTTTCAGCAGAAACGCTGATGTTTAAGGTCTGCTCAGCACCACCGTGCGTCCCTCGAGTGATAAAATCCACACGTGCAAACGCTTCTTTTCCGTTAGATAAACTGGTGACGTTTTTATTACGAACTGGTGAAATTCCTCTGAAAGAATCAACAAGTTTGATCGACTCCGTGAGCACGCCGTGAATCCCTCATCTAAGCCAGGGGGTAAGGAAATGCAGTTTGGGACCCGATGCTGTTCACGCCCACGCTATGGGAATTCCCCTCTTTTAGTTTATACCCAACCAGAGCCAGCATCCTGGCTTAGGGGAAGGAGAGAAGGCCACATTTGGCGTCGATTTGATGGAATAAACTCAATCCCTTAAATCAACACTGCTGGCACGGAGCGGTCGAGCCACTACGCAGCTCGCTCCACTAGCGAGCCTCAATTTTTCCACCAGCTCCTTGCGGGAATGAAGTAAGCCCACGCTGCTCAACCCAGCACAATGTTTTTTAAAGAGCCCAAGAAAATCAACGGGACGATACCCAGCAACCCAACTGATCTCAGCTCCTGCGGGTGAAGATGTAAAGGGACTTTCAAATATCATTCCTTGACCTCCCCATGCCCACCCAGCAAGTGCCAGTGACTTAGCAGCAGCCCTTCCACGTCGGCTCTTCTCAGCCACTGCAGGTTCCTGCAGCTAGGACGAGAGGGAATGGCCTCAAGCTGTGCCAGGGGAGGTTCAGGTGGGAAATGAGGAGACATTTCTGCTCAGAAAGTGATCAGGTGTGGGGACGGGGTGACAGGGAGGTGGTGGCGTCACCGTCCCTGGGGATGCTCAAGGGAAGGTTGGACGTGGTGCTTGGGGACGTGGGTCTGTGGGTGACAGCGGTGGTAGGGTTGAACCAGATGAGCTTGGAGTGCTTTTCCAACCCTAACGATTCTGTGATATGCATCAGCACACTGAATTATCATCACTAGATCTTTCCGAGTGCACCAAGTGAGATTCCAGGCTATTAAAACACCTAGCCTTGCTTCCTCAACTGCAGTATAGGAAATAGCAAGAAAAACTATAGAGAAATAAGACAAACCCCCTTAAAAAAAAAAAAAAAGAGAGGTTTTACATGATCTTTAACCAATTAAAGGCTAAGAAACTGCTTTCTATTTGGAGCGAAGCTTGAAGATTGGAAAATGAGGCACTTATTTGCACATAATGCAGAATTTACGGCCTGTGCCAATGCAGCCTTAGCAACAGACTGGCTAAAATATCTTCTTCCCCAAGATCTGCCGGTGTTTCTCTACGCGACAAACACCTCCCAAGTGTTTGTCTATGAAACGGCTCGGGGGAGCAGGGGAGGTCGCAGCCGCCAGCCCACTGATTTCGCAGCAGCAGAGGCGGGCGCGCACCCAAGGCGCTTCTCTTTCTTTTCTTGTAGTAAGTCAGCATCTTAACGCGCAGGTCTCTTGATAACCTCCATAAAAAGGTAAAGCTGACCCAGCAGGTGGGCTACGTAATCAACTCTGGGGTCAACTCACCAAGCGAGGCAATTGGGGGCGTCCTTGAGGAGCATCCGCAGAGCCCAAAGCCGTCCGGCGAAGGACCGGCCGCCCCCAGGGCTGCAAAAATCATTGTTTCCATCTCCGACATGCCATATGCACCTCTCCCAACGCCTCTGAAATGACTTCAAAAGGAGTTATTCTTGGACGGCAGCGGGAAAAAATGAAACCCCCATCTGCTCCCAACAGATTTGTGGCAACAAAAACAAAGACGGGCTGAACGCCGCTTACGCAAAGTTTTGAAATAACCTGTCTCTGTCTTCACTACCAAACGGAGTTGATGTAGAGGCCGTATCTCAAGTAACCTTTTCCAGGAAGAAAAAAGAAATCCTACTTTGTTGTTTAGGATCTACTCATCAAGTCCTTTCCTCGTTCCAGTAACATCCACATTGACACTAACCGGGAATTCTGCACAAAATCTTCCGTTCACGTATTTTTTTGTGAAGAAAACCAAAAAAAGGCATGATTGTGCCTTCTCCCAGTTTCCCTGTTAGCTTCGTGCAGTTCCTTTTAGTCGCCTCTAGACACAACCAACGTGTCCTAAACCATAATTTGAAAGACTAACACCGACCACCTACTGTAATCACCCTTAAGCCCTGCAAGACAACCTCGCTCCTGCCTTTAAAATGCTGAAAACAAGACTCAAACTTCCGATTTGCCCTGTCGGAAGGATTAAGAGCAGCAGTTCTGCGGAGTCCTCCGGAGCAGGAACGTGTCACCCACTTCACGTCGAGTGCTTGGCTCCAACACTGCCCCATTGTCCACCCGCTGGGAGGACTCGGGAGGTGCTGATGTTATTCCCGAGCAGCCGGCTCCGGCATCCCACACGAGTCAAGCCCAGCGATGGCCAACCTGGGTGCCGACGAAGCAGTTTTCCCCCAGATTGTGCTTTTCTTCGTGGCCCAAAGCTGCTCTGCCCTGCTGTCGGGCAGATCAACGGTCACGGCTGCAGCACCGAGTGCAACCTCGGTGGAAGCAGTACTCATTTGTGCTAGTTAACGCAATAAATAGCGTTAATACCAAATTTCAAGTTATTAAGAGGAGAGAAATTAAAGGTGAATGGCTTCCAGACCTAACAACAGATGTATCGAGGCATCATAAGGTCAGTAACTTGCTCTCATTTGCTGCAATTTAAATTAATCTGCCGGAGATAATTTACAGAACGAGGGCTAAGAAGTGAGGCAGCCGCGGTAATAAATTCCTCTCTGACACCTAATACAAAGATAGCGCTCGCTGGAAGGAAACTTTTTCAGGAACCGGTTTGTTCTTCCACCAAAACCACCTCTCCAGAACATAAATAAAAATCCAGGTGGCTGGTGGCTCATTTCATTTCAAGGTAGAATAGCCCAAGGCAAAATATCCCGACTTGGAAGGGACCCACGAGGATGAGAGTCCAGCTCCCGGGCCTGATACCTGCAGCCACCCCTGAGGGGATGGAGAAGTCTCACAGCGGACTCCACAAACTTCTTGGAACTACAACCTGCACACCACTCACTTGCAGCGCTCTCCAAGTGATGGGCAGCAATAAAAAAGGGCTGCCCGGTGTTTTCCTTGAAACCTGAACACCTGCACTTCTGATTTCATCTGGTTTCAGTGTATCGGGGTTACCAGGAGCTCTCCTGGGTGGGGTTCCCACAGCACAGGTCACGTCAGAGCCCTTTAGAGCTGCGATCTTTTCCTGGAGGACAAAAGGCAAACGTGATCCACAGGCAAGCAGAGGGGAAGGCGGTGCCCAGCTCCTGAGTGTCACAGCTCAGCAGGAGCTCGGGGACAGCTCAAGATGTCCCTGCACAATGCCCCAGAATCCACAAAGCCCCAAGGGGAAGAGGACACAACTTGTTTTTCCCCTTCAGCCCACCCGCACAACCAGATGCGTTCTCGCCCCCAAGAGCTCCGCAGGGCTATTTAGAGAATTTTTGCATCTCGTTATTTAATTTATTTATTAGAGCCCGATTTGGGAAAAGGGAGACAAAACTCGCTCGGAGCATTCGGGTTTTTATTTAGATGAAGCCAGGCTGTTCAGACTGGCTCGGAGTCAAATTGTTCCGCTAATTACGGTCCCTGTTTTCGAGAAAGTGGAAATGCTCCGATTCTCCAGCTGCGTAGCTCTTTGCTTGGGGGGGGGTGTTTCTCATCTCAAGTTGGACGAGCAGAGTTTGAAAACACCTGACAGTTCTCTAACCAGGAGATGGCATTCCCCGGGAAACGAGTCCTAAAATTAAAGCCCGTTAACCACTCACTGTTAATTAAATATTACAGGTGAAAAGGGGGAGAAGGCAGCAGCCTAGGGACAGCATGGCCTGGCTTTGCCACCTTTAAATTGGGAATTAATGGGCAACAACTCCCCAAAAGCAGTAAGGATCGGCAGCATTTAAACAATTCCCATCACCTACATAACAAAACACAATGGTATTTTTTCCCCTTTCCTCCTAAGCCTTTCCCCAGAAGGGCAGCTAGCAAAAAGGACAGAAAAAAGACTGACACTTAACGAATGCCCAGCATTTGAAGAGCTGGGCCGTTCATTTACAAGCTTAACTCGAACCTCCGTCTTCCGTCGCGCATGACCAACGATTTTAACACGCGATCCGAGTGTTTCACGAACAGCAAACACCCAAAATCCTTGCAAGCAGAGCGGGCTCTTCAGCCAAAGCCGATCACTAAACTCGCGCACCTGACGCAGGACGAGACCTTTCACAACAGGAGCCAACAGGACACTTTTGTCCCAGATTTGCAAGTCAAACACGGGGCAGATTGCTGCGGCTCTGGAACCCTGATGAATTTAGAGACTATTTGCACGGCGGTTTTACCGCCTCGATAAGGTGGAGGACTTCATCCCGTTAATGTTGGCTGGCACGGGAATCAATAAGCAATTCACACACGGCGAGCGGGGAGTAAAAAGGCACAGTGGATCGATTTATTATGGGTTCAGAGCTGCCTCTCGCCTCACAGAATCACAGAATTTCTAGGTTGGAAGAGACCTCAAGATCATTGAGTCCAACCTCTGACCTAACCCTAACAGTCCCCACTAAACCATATCCCTGAGCTCTACATCTAAACGTCTTTTAAAGACCTCCAGGGATGGGGACTCAACCACTTCCCTAGGCAGCCTGTTCCAGTGCCTAACAACCCTTTCGGTAAAGAAGTTCTTCCTAACATCCAACCTAAACCTCCCCTGGCTCAACTTAAGCCCATTCCCCCTCGTCCTGTCACCAGGCACGTAGGAGAACAGACCAACCCCCACCTCGCTACAGCCTCCCTTGAGGTACCTGTGGGGTGCAATAAGGTCGCCCCTGAGCCTCCTTTTCTCCAAAAAAGCCTCCAATCGCTCCGTAGCCAACTGGAAAGCAGACGTCTGCCCATGGCTCTTCACCCTGGCTGCTCTGGAGAAGGAATTGTTTCAGCACAATCAGCGCCGTGACTTGTCACCAAGCGGACGCCGCTCCACCAAGCGAGCCCCGAAACTCCAAAGCCTCGTGGCATTCGGGAGCTCGCTTCATTCAGTCGCGTTTCCACGCTGACCAAACACGGAGGCACCGTCAGGATGAGATTTTATAAATAAAAACCCTCGGGACAGCAAAGCAATACGTAAAAGTCATGGTAGGAGCCACGTTTTGCACTCAGATTTTCAGAATTGTATTCAAAGTGATCGCTTTTTTGACCCAAAGAGGAATGTTACCAAAAAAAAAATGGAAGTAATTTGTATGAATAAATCTCAGAAAAAGAGTGCTTTAGGGACTTAGTACTTCTGTGCCCTACGGAAGTTTCACCCAAATTTTTACTATCTATTTAATAGTATATTTACTAGTTATATTTAATTTATTAGTTAATTTAATCTATTTATTTAATCATTGTTGCACTGGCTTCACTACCCCTCACCAACAGCATCGCTTCCTGCAAGAGATCTTGTTTGAATGCTCCAAACCATTAAAAGCTAAAGCGACTGAAGTGAACGTTTCAATCCCTTTAAGCACTTCTTGATCATATAAACAGCGACCACGAGTGCTGTCGGGTCTGCCACGCAAGAGACTGGAAGTGGAAGATGCATTTTTAAGCAGAAAGCTCCTAAGAAATCCTTGAATTTCAAAAAGACACCCCCCACAGACATAAATACATTACAAGCAAGGAAAAAGCTGGACTTCCTGCAAATAACCTTCCATCCAGAGCAGGACACGAGCCCCTGGAAAGGTCAGGTTTCCCTCCAGCTCGGATTTTTTGGGTAGAAACATTGAACTTCAAACCGTGATGCAGAGCGAAGCCTGGTGAGAGCACCCAGCCTGCTCCGCTGGCAGCTCTCCATGCCAACCAGTGCTGAGTGACATCAGAACCACATTGTTTTGCTTTAATTATTTCCATTTGAGGTTGCTGCTCTGTAGTAAGAGTCCTAGAGGGCTTTATACAACCTTTTCACGCCGTTAAATGGTAACATGGAAATTCCTTTCCATTTGGGAAAACACTGACGCCGTAACGAGGAGAAAACCAAATAACCCCTCCCCACCTACGCTGCTGAAAAGCAACACGTAAATAAAAACCCCACCACCATCTTGGCTTCTAATCCAATTTAATAGCTTTGAAAGGGGAACGTGGCGCGACAAAAGGTTCCACAATCGCGGTGTGCAGGTTTGCAAATGCTTCCTGCTCCAGGCAGGTTTCCGCGGGCCACGCAGCGCCGGATCGGAGCGCCTGGCGCCACAGTGAACCGTCCAGCTCTCCGCATTGAACGTGGGGATTGCTTCGTGTCAAAAAGCTTCATCCATTCCCTTCTTTCCGAATCACAGGGCGAGCACCTTGGGCGACTGGAAGGATGGTTTGTGGCTCGCACCGCTGACGCGCTGTAAGGCTATCTTTAACTTCTGCTGGGGAGAAATAACTGCGGGCGAGAGCATTTGCTGATCAACAGCCATGAACAGCTTCGGTGCAAGCCTCAGCCGGGCTCCCTAGAAATTAAACCTCAGCCAGACCCCCTAGAAATAAGAGCTGAACGCTCCTCTTGGGTAACCAGGGGTTAGAAACACACCGCCTGGTTAGAGGAGACCACGCAGGAGATGCTTTTACCAGTGCTTTAAATGATACTATTATTTTCCCTCTTTTACCTCACCGCCTTTTTATTTCATCTGATCTTTTGAAGAGCTTCACGCGGACAAATGCCAAGCCTTCAAAGACCAGTTGCTGTAAATCAGCACGAGAAGCGCCGCACGGCAGCGCGATTGTCACTTTGCTCATCGTGCTTTCCCAGGGTGACGCAGGGAGCTCCGCAGGCAGGATTCCCCGTGACACCACCAGCCGATGCCATCAGTGCCCAGGTCAGCAGAGAAAACACCAAATCAGGTTCCAGCTCCGTCTTCAAACGCATTTCCCCTCCCAAACGCTGCCCGTTCGGCACCGGGCGGGTGCTGCCCGTGATACCTGCCCCCCTGGTTCCTCCGACGTCAGCACAAGTGACACAACGGGAGCTGTGCTCGGCTGTCAGCTCCCTTCCGTGTTCCTGGCTCCCACACCGAAGGGGAAAAGCTCCCTGCACGCCACGTAGCACGCTCCGGCTTCTGCTTTGGGACTGCTCCGGGTGACGCCGATTCATTTTTAAAAAGGGAGACCACTACACATCCTTATTCCAGTCCGAAGACTCAGCTGCTGTTACTTTCTACGAGCAGCTCTTCATGCCGACTGTTTAAAACTGCTCTTAAAAGATTATGGGAATCCTCACCCGAGAGAAAAATTTGATGCTGCTTAGACAAAGAAAAGGTTTTCAAAGTGAAATAAGGACAGAGAGAATATAACAGCGCTTCCCAAAACCTCGCCGAGCCATTAAGACAAAAGAGGAGCAATGAAAAAGCCAGAAAATTCGATGTGAAGCAGTGAACGCGAATCCCATGGCCACAAATAATCAGGACAACTTACAACGGGGACTATTTTAGGGGAAACACAATCCAAATGTTATGACTAAGGCTCCTACGCACTCCCTCAGTACAAACAAGTAAGACGATCCGGGTACGTACGTCCTCGGTTCTCATCTCCGTCGCCGATGATGAGCTTTGCAGTTTAACAACCCGTCAGGGGAAGGACTCCGCGTTCCCCAGAAGAGCGGTGAGGGAAACAGCTCCCAATTACCGGCTGCGGATTGACAGCTAAGGCACTGATTTGCTTCAGAAGGCTGTCAGCAGCCCGGCCTCAGCCTGCAAGGGCTGCGAAGTACTTGCTGTACTGCATCCATTAAGCATCAAAGCGGTTAACCAGTTCATAAATCAATGCTGTAATTCCAGCCCACGTTAATTCACTCGGAAACGTGCTGCACCCGGCTCACGCGAGGCTTCTTTGAAAAAAAAAAAAAAACAAAACAGGGAAGAAACCAAGGTACAGACCCCGACTGCGAAGGATCAGAGATTTCCCTCCCCCATTTTCAGACCCGCTGCAGTTGGCTGTCGATAGCGCTGCGAAGCCGAGACAGCCGGGAAGCTCCCTGCGCTCGCTTCGGCTCCTTCTGCACCCGCCGAGCTCGCACCGAAACGTTTCCGAAGATGACCCTGACATCGGGCTGCATCAGCACCTTGCCATCATCCAGCTTCAGGCACCGCAACACCCAGTGCCCGAGGGTCATCCCCCAGCCAGTCTGAGGGTGGTATGCCTCAAAAGGCAGCTCACAGCACAATTTTGGGATGAAATAATGATTAATAAACTTAATATTATCCGTATCAAAACTCCTTTGGACGAACTATCTCCCACAGCCCAACCCTTTTTTCTTTCCTCCCTAAATCCGTTACTGAAGCAGGGTATTGGACGCCAAGGAACACCCAGTGACCTGCCCAACTCTTATTTTAAACCCACACCGAGGTGACCGCACAGCTTCACTACCCTGGAACTGGTTTATGCAGAAGACACAAATATAACTGCTAAAAGGAAATAAAACTGTAGAAAATCGCCGCTCCTACTCTCAGTGTACGCAGAGGTCAAAACTAATTAGGGCCGAGGTTTTCCAGATTTTCAAGACTTCTTCTACGTATTCAAGAGCTAATAATGAAAACGCCTGACCAAGAGTGAAAGCTTATAAAAAGGTTTTTCTTCCCTGCAGAGCAATTTCTGCTCGAAGTCATTAGCAGAAAGGAAATCCTGTGTCTAAGCGCCAGAAGGTCACTGGATGAAGGGAGAGATACACACGGATAGAAAGCTAGAGATATTTTTACCCCATTAAAATCATACCGATCATTTTGTTATTATTATTTAACTGGGTATTTAAGTAAAAGCAGCTCGTGCCAAGCCACACTCCCGACCTGCTGTAAACCCTTAGCCCACCAAGGGTCCGGACTCCCGAAGGGGTTCCAGGGTGTTTCCACGTGTAAATGAGGAGAACACAGCAATTCTCCACAAGATTTGCTGGCCTCAAACCGAGTCGCGTTTCCTCTTCAGATGTGACAATGATACCGTGGAAAACATTCTGGCAGTGCTGGAGGAAATCCACCGCTATGAAAGCGGCCTTCATCCAGCTACCCTGAATTTCTCCGTGAGAATTTGTTGCTTTTGGCCAAGCCGTTCATGAAACTGTTACGCTACGAGGCACTACAGGAATCAGCAATTCAAGCTCCGCAGTCCCACGGGGCAGCGAGATGCAAGCGGCCCGTCCTCGGCAGCCCTCGGATCCAACAGGACAGCTTTGATGCCCGAAGAGGACGTGGAGAAGCCCGGCTCTGAAACGTCCTGGCAGATTTCTGACACCCACGACTCCATCGTAACTTTATGAGGACAAGAAGTGGAGGAACACTCATGGGTAAACAGAAATCGATGGACATGTACGCAGTCATCTCCTGAAGTCATCTCCTACAGAATTTCTTCTTCCAGGCACAAAAAAGAGAATAAAAGCCTTTGTGCAGGTTGACTTTTGCTGTTCTCTACACACAATAAGAGATTCACAGAATGGTTTGGGTTGGAAGGGACCTTAAAGACGATTTAATTCCCACCCCCTGCCATGGGCAGGGCCACCTCCCACCAGCCCAGGTTGCTCAAAGCCCCGTCAAACCCGGCCTTGAGCACTTCCAGGAATTGGGCAGCCACAGCTCTGGGCAAACAGAAAACAGGAAAGCACCGATCTCTTTTCCAGGAAATGTTACTGATTTGGGGTCCGTGCAGAGGAGGGGGATTGCTCACCCCGTCCTACCGCTCCCACGCTGCGGTGGGCCTGCAAAGTAACAACGGGGCCGAGCACCCTTCCCTCCTCCCCACACATCGTGCAAGGAGCAGCTCTCAAATCCTTTTTCCAGGGATCACAGGAACACTGCTCCTTCCTAGAAGAGAACTATTTAGATCCCAGCAGCTGCGCACGCCCCGAGTCCCATGACACAGCCAACGTTTTTTACCCCAGAATGACGCAACGAGATGCGTGAAGTTGCATCAACCCTACAAAGAAAGGGAAAAGCTCCCTCAGCCTCCCCCGGGAGCTGCAGAGAGAGAGTAAGCCACTCTGCCTCCGTGCCTGCACTCATTTCTCACCGTGATGAGTCTTAAAGCGCCTTGAGATGCTGAAAGTTTGGTTTCGGGAGGCCGCGAGTAAGAAAAAGGATGTTGTCTTCAACGCAATCTCTTCACGCTCTCGTACACACCCAGCTCGTGTGGAAACAAGCAAACCGCAGGCACAGAAGATGTTCTGATGCCTTGACCGGCTCTGATCGAATAAAGGAAGAAGTCACCACGTGAAAATCGGGTTAAATCTCACATGACAGATTCCTGTCGGCACCGAGTAGAGAAATTTAGATCACATTTAAGCTTCTTCACTTTTAACTTACAATATCCTTTTTTATAAGCCTGGGCGAAGCTGATTTCTGCACGTTTTTAGTAACATGAACTGCATTTCTTTTGTAGGACACTACAGACCTCTAACAGAGGTTGGATACCAGCTGCCATGCAGAACAACCACTACAATGTCCGCCGAAACCTCCACGTTCCTGCATGAGTAACGCCACCATGGGAACATTTGTAGACAGCTCTCTTTAATAACTCGTCCTTGTTTCATAGATAAGGAGAACAAACCAGGAAGATCAGATGGATAAGGAGAGTAAACCAGGAAGATCCTGCTTGATTCCTAGAAGTAGGAGGCATTTCCACCTCAAACAAGTTTTGAAGAAACGGCCCGATTTTGAAGAACTGACGTACCAATCCTGGCTGTTTCTCTGTTCATTGCCTTTGCCTTTTCAGGACTGAAGCCCCCGTGCCCTTGTTCCACTCGTCCGTAGGCGCTGCAGGAAGAGTTACAAAGTCCCTACGGCTTCACCAACCGACCACGCGATCCCCATTCCCACCGAATCATCCCCCCCTTCACACCCCGAACCCAGCCCCGCACGCAAACCGTGAGCTACGCCGTTTGCAGCAGGGATTTATGCAGGAGCTGGCACACGCCACTGCTGCCCCAGAAACCTTCGACAGCTCAGGCTGCCGGGGATAGCAGCACACAGCGTCAGGCCAGGCGCTGGTGGATCGTCGCAGGACGGAGTTTTAAGGCCCGTGATGTAAATTGAGATAAAACGGGTGAAAATATTATCAGCATATCCTCTAAAAAAATTACCAGCAGCGTTAGAATGGATGTTTTGGGGGGAAAAAAAAATATGCAGAGGCAAGAAGTCAAGTTCTGTTTTTGACTTTGAGCTACTTCAACACCTCCTCCAAGTGATTCATACTCCAATAGTTGAGCGAGGGCATGTTTGAACACCCATTACGGTTCCCGAAATGAGAAACACCAACTTGAAAGAATCTCCGCCACCTGCGAGAAGCAGACACCGACTGCCCCATATTTCAACGGCTCCCGGTGATGAGCCTGAACGCCATAAATCAAGCAGTTAACAAAAGCACCAACTCCGTCAGGCTGCAACTATAAATAAACGCATCTGGGAGCACGGAGCCCAGCTTGCATAAGGAATTTAGCACCGATTTTTTCGAGCTGTACACATTTAGCTGACCACAATTATTCCTCTTCCCAATCTCAGCTCGAAAAAAAAATAGATAAAGGCCATCAGTGACCTCACGAGGAATTATTTCCCACCGTGTTATTTGCAGTGTGGGTACTCGGCCTCCAGCTGAACGAACGGCTTGCGATGCCCGCCTGCAGTTCTGCCAGGGCAGATGATTTTTTTTGGAGAACCTCGATGGCAAGGATCACAGGAGGTTTGCCCCGAGCCCCTTCCTGCTACCCCGCAGTCAGCATTTCAGCCCCCTGCTCCTCGGCAGCTCAGGCCTCGCTGTGAAGTTATTTTCGCCGCCGCTGACGCACAAGATCAAAGTTTGTCAGAGCTGCGGATCCCGGAGAACCTCAGCACCGAGACTGCTGGAAAATTCACGTGACGCCCCGCAGTCCGCATTCATAGGGTCTGAAATTAATCATTAAGCAGGCAGGCGCCTGACTTGGGCAGGGACAGCACCACACGTGGCTGCTAAAAGGGTTTTCACCAAGCCGTCCCGGACGGCTTGCTGTAGGGGAACACAAACACGCTCCCCGCGGCGGCAAACGAGGCAATCCAAAAGGTGCACGCTGGGCGAACCTCGGTCGTTGATTTTCTGCCGATAAGGCAATCGGGTTGGAAAGAGCTGGCAGCAGCCCCACAGTACCCACGCTCTGAGCTCTGCGAAGCCGTGAAAGGAAGGATGCAACGCCACACGTGCGAGGATGCTGGAAATAAAACCCCACACTCACACAGCCGCACGTTACACCAGCAGCAACTCGAAGCAAGAAGCCCTGGCAGCGTGGCTTTTTTTTTTTTCGTGGCAATGCTAACGAGTGAAAAGCAGCAGGGAGAAAGGCAACCACGGCTTCAAAAAGCACCGTAATCGAAGCCACGGCTCGACAAGGAAATAACGTGAAAGCCAAGCCACGTTTTCTGAATGGAACAATGCTCCTCACCCTCTGCATCTGGGTTCATAAATGGGTGTAGAGAAATGCTAATTCATCCGCGCCAAGCTTTTATGCCCTGAGTAGACAAGCACCACCTTGGAGACAGATATTAAATTTTCATGCACCGCAAACACTGACTAATAAGAAACTCTTCAAAAGGGTGTTTTCCTACCTTAGCCTCGCTTATTATCTGTCCTTTCAGACTCCAGAAGCTAGCAAATAAAAACTAAGGCTTCTGAAAAACAGGAGCTACAAAGAGAACAACAAATAAGAGAAAGAGTGGGATTTTCACAGCTGCATTCACCCATCCTCAGGTCTCCACACAAAGCCTGTCTGCGCTGTTTGTCCTGCAGCTACGAGCTCAGCAGGCTTGGCAGAAGGAAAATTTTTTTAAAAAAAGAAAGTCTTCCACACTGGAAAACCCCAGCTAGCACAATCACCCTTGCACCAGCTGAATTCTGCTTCTGCATTTTCGGAGAACTGAAAACTCTGACTGCTAGCACCGCGGGAAGCAGTTTTACTCAAGGAAGCCACAACTGGTACCCGAAACTTCAAGCATCCCCCCTGCTTCATCCTAGAAGCATTTCACGCCATCTGATCTGGCCATCAGCTGCCCTTCTTTATCGGGAAGATGGCTCAGCTGATGAGCGTAACACTCCGATCCGTTCCACATGACAAAGGCTATTATCAGCCCAAAATACTGAGCCTGGTTCCTTTAAAACATTATCCTCAAAATCCACCATTCTGATGTGCTAAATTTAGCTCGTGGGATTTTAGCTTCAGCGTGCGGGTCAGGTCTCTTGCCATCCTTCACCATTTCACCGGGACGGATCCCTCCCGTTTTGAGAATCCCGAGGATTTAAGGTTTCTAGAAGCCAAAATCCTGCCCTGCAATCTCACATCCGCCGCAAACCCTCGCAGCAACCTGCATCTCCGTTTGTCCGGAGAGATATAAAATAAATATTTATTTTAAGGAAAGGGAGGGAAGGACGTTTGTGGCTGTCTCACGTCCAAAGGAACTCCATGCGATCTGCCATAAAGGAACAAAAGCAGGAAGCACAAACCATCCATCATTACTGGCTCAGTCTTTCGTGACTTCATGATTATTTGACTCAAAGCCACGCTCAGAAGTAAATTAGCATCTTCATTCTGTGCTCTACTACTGCTTATCAACTCTCCCAGCCCCGCTCTCGATGCACTGCAGAGGTTTCGCAGGCAGACTTCAGCTACACAAGAACAGAAGTACTGTGAGAAGATTCTCGCAGTCCTTCTTAGGGTGAGCTCCGCTTTGTATTGGCTTGCTCCTCGTCCCAAACCCCTTTACTTATAAAACCGTACGATTTTGAACCCCATCTTCTGCATTTTTTACTGCATCTTTCCACTGCATTGTAGGAGACGCGATTTAAGAGCTCCTTGCACAGAAAATGTTGAGCACGGGAAAAAAGAAAGCAAAGCTCTACGAGATCAAGGAGCTAATTCCAAGCGCCGTGCTTGGAGCTTCAAACTGGAAACAAATTCTTCCGGCAAACTTGAAGAAAAGAGCACCCGAGGGTATCGTTAATTAATGCAGTAATACAGCAGGTGGGTCAGCAGCAGCATTATCACAGGGTAGAGAGGATTTTCAGCAGGGATCACCGCAGACACTTACGTTACGCACCGTAAGCTCGTGGTTTGAGATTCGATTGCTCACCCAAGCTTCAGAGGAACAAGCCGGGAAACTGAGACCTGCCGCCTGCCTCGCAAATGTTATTTAACTTCATTAGGGCACGCGACGAGAGCATCTCCCAGTTCTTTTGAAGACTTGGAAGAAAAAGAAACTCAGTCATTTGGTGACGTTTCAATCAAATCACTTCTGTTAACCGTACATTGAGTGAGACGGTAACGAACACCCGGCTCAACGCGAGGTTATGTTGGATCCGTGATGAAAGAAGCAACGGAGCCTGCAAAATAATGGGAAAACCTGGAGCTGCATCAGCTGTTTTTCAGCTGACCTGATGCAGGTGGCTTCTCCCTGGTACTCTAGGAGAGAAACGAGACACAAATGTCTTCTGTGTGGACCGCTGCAGACAAGGAGGTGCTGGCGTTCACACACCTGCTCGCAAATTTTCAAACCCCGAGCTGTAAATAATGCCTCCGAGAACTGAATTAAACAATTTAAGTTTTTTTTTTTCTTCTTCCCCCAATGTTTTCCTTAAAGCTCGTCCTGCTTAAACATTCCCAGCTCGAATAGCCCACTCTCTCGCCACGAGGGCACGTTGTTCGAGGGAGCCTTTCCCAGAGCAACACGGAGAAGAATTTTAACGCACGAGAACGCCCTAATGAAAAGAGAGCCGTGGAGCTGGGATCAGGCGCAAACACAACACCCAAATCTAATTTAAGCACTTAAACTGATTTGATTCAAATTGCCAGCATCCTTTAATATATTAAGCAGCTTTCTGACTTCCATAAAGCTCTGAGCAGCATCAGGTAGCTTCTTAAAGACAGCGCGCTAGGTGTTGACCAAATTCCCAACTATTTAAGACCGGGAACCGTGACAGTCCTGTGCTCGCTGGCAGCTCTCGCCGGTTCCGATCCGCCCAAATCATCTAGAGAGAAAATTCCTCTTTCCTGCAATATTCTTCGGCCAAGGAGAGCGTGTTACCACAGGGTCCTTAAGAACGTTCAGTCAGCAGCCCGTAAGCGCCTCCGTTGAATTAATCAAGCGGTGGGTTCAAAGACACGCTCCAATCTTTATTTCTTTTCCCCCCACTGCCGTGTTCCATTGCTAAGCGCCGCCCCGCGTTTTCCATCTCCCACCTCAAAAACCAACAATAATAATAAAAAAAAAAGGATTACCATGAAAGGAGAAGCAGCGCCCTTCCACGCAAAGCCCGGTTTTCTGGAAACATTTGGTATCTAATTATACACAACACAGAGTCTGTTCGCGTTTGCAGCTAGCGTCGTACACCAGATCGCCCAGCAGCGTGCCTAGCGACACCGCAGGCATCCGGCTCCCCAGAAGTCAGCGCCCTGAGCGTTCATCTAATCCTCTACAATTTTTGGCCGAGAAACCCGTGTACAACAGGGGTCACCCCTTAACCTGTGCCCTACCTCTCTCTGCTGCCTGCACGTCCGAAATGATTCCCTTGAAGGCATCGAGTGCTGAGCAAAGCGCCCGCTGCTGCACCTCCCTGGGCAGGAGCCCGGCAGCCCGCGGCGCTGAGCCAGAAGCGGAGGACAGGAGCACGTCAGGTGTGCCCTACATTTTCCTCCACGGCTTTGTGTAAAACCACGGGCCTGGTCCGTGCCTCGAAAGGACTCGGGTGGCTGGCTCCTCGCCTCGAAAAATAGGCCACCCGAAAGGGCTCGCACCTCGGTCCTCTGCTTTGCGCGCCGCTGCCCCGCGCACAGCCGGGCCTTTTCCCATTTTTCCTGTAACTACGAATTACCAAGACCACGTGCAGGTGCGCTTCTGTATCGTTTCCTTTTTGAGCCCGAGCAGCATCCACCCCGAGGAAAAACACACGCACCTCCACGTCAGGCCAGCGCTGCACCGCGCGGAATCTCCCCTCCTGCGGTTTTGGGTGAAACAAGGAGGAAATGGGTGCACGTTTCTAACCACGGAGACTCGCCCGATGCCGGGTGTCAGCAGCCTGCACCACGAAGCAATGAGTTTCGCTCCTCCCTGCCAGCACAGGAGGATGCGAGGGTCGAGCAGCTCCGTGAAGGCACCTGGACAAGCCCAGCGTGCAGCATAAACCAGCCGAGGCCACGAACGCGGTCATCAGAAACACCCAGATAAAGAGCAGGGTGACGAACGTGCCCATTTTAATTCCATTTCACGCTCAGGCAGATAAGCACGTGGGATATACCACGCCTGGAAATACATTTTCACCAGCCTTTACGCTTCCCATCCGTACCTACGGGTCAAAAACCGAGCCTTCTGAAGCCAAGCTCTTGAGAAACGCACACAAAAAAGCTTCGGTGCCACCGCAGACGGGACACCAAGTCCGAGGCAGGGGAGAGCTGTGACCGCAGAGCTCTGAGCATTGCTCAAGAACACTTGCTGGCACTTTTCTCGGAGCTCAAAGTCTAAAAAGCCGACTAGAAACTTCAGCTCACCAGTAAACAAACAGCGGAACAAAACAGCTGGGAGAGAAAAACGTTGGTTATGTTTTCCGGTCACAATTTTACACTGGAATTGGGGGGTGAGAGAGAAACAAGGAGCTTTAATCGAGGCAGACAACAGCAGTTAGCAGTGAAAACAGACCAACTTTGTGTTACTCAGCAGCCCCGGTCGTGCTGCCCAAAAAAAGCCTCTGCCTCTATTCACATCTGGTCCCCTTAAACGTCCAAATGCCCTCAGGTTCTCGAGGGAAGTAACAGCAAGTGGCTGTCCCGAAATGTTCCCTCGTAACTAGGAGAAAATACTTGTCGTGACACCGGCTAAAATCCTTGAAAAGGAAGCTCCCAACTTCCAGAGCTCGCCTGGCCAGGCACGGATCCCTTCCGAAACCTCTTCCCAATGAGCCGCATCGCGTCCCTATCCCACACAAATAAAAACACAAATAAAAACCCAGCGGGATCAACTTGTAAATCACGTGAAGCCTCTCTCATCCACGCAGCTCCCCTTTCCCCCCCGAGCATCACCGCAGGGTGGCTGGTGCTTTCCACGAGGAGCTCTCTCCCGCTCCTCGTCCCCTGGGACAGACGCCAGCCACGCAGCCCACCTCGGAGCCCCATCGCCACACAACCCGGTCCCGGAGGCAGCAGCAGTCCCAGCAGCTCCCAGCCGCCACCCCCGTCCCTGCCCAGGCGCCAGCACCACTCCCACCAGCGCTCAGCTACCCCAAAAGCTGCTCTCCCCATGTGCCAAGACCCCCCTGAATGTCCCTTTTCCCCCCAACACCCCCAGTTCACCACTTCCCAAAATCTCTGCTTTCTTGAGCTACCAGCCGAGCTGAGCTTGTTCCCTCCCCCAGCCCCAAAACCTGCCCGTGCACCCCTCCTCTCCCCCTCCAACCCTCTCCCGGCCGGGTCCTGCCCCCCAGCTGCTTCCCCCACCTCTGCCCCTACCCAGGAACCGGCCCCAAGCCCTCGCTGCTCCCACCTGCCTCCGACCACAGCAGTCCCCACATAAACCCCAAACCCTCTACGTATGCAGCCCCCACACCTTCCCCGACCCCCCCCCTCACTTTCCAGGCCTATAAAACCCCATTACTCCCCCAATACGTGCTACCATCACCCCGTTTGCCCTCCTAGCTCTCTCAGCCCTACACCCAGATGTGCCCCTACCCACAGCCCTACACAACCCCAGCCCTTCAGCCTCACCGCTGATGGTGAAGGTCCCCCTGGAGACCCCCAACACCCCAAGTTCTCCACCCTTAATCCTGCCCCCCTCAGCAGCAGCACCCTGTGCTCACACCCCACTGCTCCCACACCCTGCCACCCCCCTACCACCCTCCTGCACCCCCACAGCCCCAGTAACCCCCAGCCCCTTTCCAGCCAAGCCCCTGCACCCCCTGGATCCATCCCCACCCACCTGAGACCCCCATGGCTGGGCAGAGCCGGCGGGGGGCACCCAACCCCTGCTGCCCTCCCAACCTTACACCCAAACCCCACCTACCCCCAACCCTGCTATGCCACCAGGGACCATCCCACAGACCCCACCAGGAGCCATCCCATAGGGGGTCACCCCACAGACGACCCCCCTGGGGGGACACCCCATAGGGGGCCATCCCCCCAACCACCCCCCCCCAGGGACCGTCCCAGAGGAGACTGCCCAACAGACTCCCCCTAGGTCATCCCATAGGGGAGGCAACCCCACAGATGACCCCCACCACGGGGACCACCCCAGATGGGGGCCACCCCACAGACGACCCCCCCCAACGGGAACCACCCCACAGGCACCTGCCCCACAACAGCCCCCTCTGGGGGACTACCCCATAGGGGACCACCCCACAGACCCCCACCAAGGGCCACCCCATAGGGGACCACCCTACACACCCCACCGGGGCCCACCCCATAGGGGGCCGCCCCTTAAGCCCCCCTTTGGGCCACCACACCCCCCTCACCCCATTCAGCCCCACAAAACCCCCAGAAACCACCACGCAGAACCCCCCCAGCCCTTCAATACCCCCCCACCAACCCTACCGGAGCCCCCAACCCCTCACCTCCCCCTTCCCCATCTCCCCCCGGGTCGCCCCCAGCCCTCCCCCCGGCCCCCCAGCCCCCGTTACCCCCCCGTTCCCGATCGCGCCCCCCTCCCCGGTTCTGACCTGAAGCGCCCCCCGCAGTGCTGGCACTGGTCTCCCACCCAGCCGGGCTGACACTCGCACTGCCCGCTGGCCGGCTGGCAGCGCCCGCCGTTGGCGCACGGTTTGTCGCATTCCTTCCCCAACGCCGCCGCCAAAGCCGCCGCCTCCGCTTCCTCAGAAGCTCCGGCGGCACCGGCCGCACCGAAACCGGGCCCGGCAGGTCCCAACAGAACCAAGAGCAGCAGCAAAGGAGGCAATAGCCTCTTCCCGGCCCGGCGACCCGGGTCCCGCAGCGCCGAATGCTCCCGCGCCATCTGCCGAGTGCCGGCCGGGACGACGCGGCCCATCCGCCGCGGGGCCTCCCGGGACGGTGGCCGGTGAGGGGGCTTCCGCCGCCGCCGCTACGGTGGCCGGGAAGGGGCGGGAGGAGGGAGCGGAGCGAGGCGAGGGAGGGGAACGGGGAGGGGGGGGGGGGGGGGCCGCCCCCGCCCCCCCCCCGCCCCCCGGGGGGGGCCGCCCCCCCGGGGGGGGGCCGGGGGGGGGGGGGGGGGGGGGGGGGGGGCCCCCCCCCCCCCCCATTTTGGCCCCCCCCCCCCCCCTTCCCGCCATGTTGTTCCCCACCACTGCCACTGGTTGGGTGCCGCTGTTGGTTCTTAGAAGTATGGAAGCACGGAATTACTGGGGTTGGAAAAGCCCTCTGAGATCACACCCCCACCACCACTGTCACCCACCGAACCACGTCCCCAAGCATCACATCCGACCCTTCCTTGAACACCCCCAGGGTCGGTGACGCCACCACCTCCCTGTCACCCCATCCCCACACCTGATCGCTTTCTGAGCAGAAATGTCTCCTCATTTCCCACCTGAACCTCCCCCAGCACAACTTGAGGCCATTCCCTGTCATCACCGGTTACCTGTGAGAAGAGGCCGACCCCCAGCTCCCCACCCCTTCCCTTCAGGCAGTAGCAGAGAGCAATGAGGTCTGCCCTGAGCCTCCCCTTCCCCAGACCGAACACCCCCAGCTCCCTCAGCCGCTCCTCACAGGACTTGTGCTCCAGGCCCTTCCCCAGCTACGTAGCCCTTCTCTGGACATGCTCCAGGGCCTCGATGTCCTTGTACTGAGGGGCCCAGAGCTGAGCACAGCACTAGAGGTGCGGCTTCACCATAGCAGAATACAAGGGGACAGGGAGTTGATGTTTTCAACTTGAGGTTGAAATCAGATCAAAAAATAAATAAAAATAAAGTTTTCATTTATTTTTGGTTGGTTGGTTGGCTTTTCAACAAGCTCTCGTGCTGCATGTGGTACGGTGTGCCCCGCCGGTGGCCCCGTGGGCTGTGGTGAGGGGAGCACGGTGCCACCAGCCAGGCTTTGGGATCCCCTCTGGGACACGGGGCTGCGCGCAGGAGCACCTGAGGGAGCTGTGCCTTGTGCTCAGGTTGTGCCCTGGGCTCATCCAAGTTGCAGATCAGTTCATGCTGATGTCCACCATAATATGGACTGGCAAGAGCAAAAGGAGCAGGCTGCTGTCCAGGGGCACTAAATCGAGCTTGGAAGCTTGGGGTGTTTGTCATTGAATGGCAGTGAGGGCTTCCTGTTTGAAATTGGGAAGATTCATCATCCATCTTACTTAATTGTGTAGGCTAGAAAATGCAGTCTTCAGAAAGGGATACCTTCCTACCCTGGAAAACAAGCTAATGTTTTGCAAGGATTTCTAGGCCTTAATTCCTCACGGCGCAGAGCAGAGGAAGAAGTAACGCGGCTGTATCTCTAGCCCTCTCCTGAGCTCCTGGGCAAAGCAGCAGGATGTTTTCCAAACACACCAGGAGGATGCCATTTGCAGCAGGAAGGGTGGAGCAGAAATGCGGGTGCTGTGTGAAATTATCGTACCTTTCATTTTCAGCTGGGTGAAGAAGGAGTGAGAAAGTTGAAGATGTTGGCATTCTTGGGTAAACGTTGCCCTTTGTGTGTCTCCATTAATCTGTCTCTATTTGGAGTTACTTGGGTAGTTCATTTAATACCTTGTTTCAAATGGAGAAAGATGACAACAATTGAGAAGTATTTTTGTTGTTGTTGTTTAGTGAAAGGCAAAAAATACGTATTATTCACATTTTCCCTTGAAAGGGGGCAACCAGGATTTGGGTATACTGATGCGATGATAAACAATGACCAAGATAGAAATAGCCTGACTCACCGTATTTATTGGTTCATTTTTATTTATGAATAAAAACAGCAGTTACCTGAGCTGAAGGAGGTCTGGATAATAAATAGATAGGTATTGAGTGCATAGGAAAGAAAACAGTCTGAAGACCAGTATGGGTATGTCTGCTTTCAGTCACACATCTCTCTAATAAAAATCATTTTTCTTATGGTTTGCCTTTTCTGTTTGAGGCCCAGGAGGGAGAGTGAAATCATGGCTTCAGTTTAAAATGCTGTGCTGGGCTGATCTGGTAGCCAAAGGAGGAAGAAAAAAAAATGTCAGAGATGAGAAAGAGATTACACAAACCTTCTGGACCATGCAGAGGTGGAGGCACAGAGGTGGTGTTTCTATCTACGTGCATTTTCCTGGGCCACAGACAACTGCCAGGATGCCTTGGGAGGATTCAGACACCATCCACTTGCCTGCCACTGTCCAAGACATTGCCACCAAAAGCCAGTCTGGCTCCAAGGCTCACCCAGCTTGGGATACAGCCAGCTCATGATACTGTGCTCTGGACTGTCCTCAGTGTGCCATACAGATGCTGCCAGCACAACTTGCTCCCACCAGCTCAAGTCAAAGGCTTCCCATCTGTGGAATTTCTCTGGGACAGCTTCTTTATTGCGTGTATTGCTTAGATATCACCTGCTCTGGCCTGGGGTTGGCATCTGCTGTCAAATATCACCTCCACCCTCTGCACAGATCAGCTTGTGTTCACCTGCAGATGTCAGAGGGAACAATACCTGTATTTTCACAGCTCCTGCTTGCCTCTTTCTTGCCAAACATAGGTATTTGTTGCACAAGAAAATGGAAATAAAAAGATTGGTTGATATGGTGAGAATAAACTTGGAGAAACTGCTTGCATCCTCCAGCTGAATTTCTCTGCATCAGTGTCACGCTTGGAGAAGGGCTTGTGTGCTCAACAACTATTTTTTTTCCCACCTAGATTTGTTGTTCCAACACAAGATAACATCTCTCCTTACACCTTGCCCTACCCTTTTGGTATAGTAAGTAGTTCCTTAAAATTGGTAATCAGGAGGAAACCTTTCTACAAAATGACTGAAATAATCAGGTCTGTGCGGGGGTGGGTTAGTTTTGATCAAGCAAACTTCAGCTCTCTTAAAGGAAGGGTTAAGAAAGATCAGCTCGGCTGCGTAAAATCCATCCAGCAAATGAGAGCGAGGAGAGAATGCTATCACATTGTGACAAGGTGATAGTCCAGCTAATGCAGCATTCATCAGCTGCCCGTGGCCAATCTCGAATGCTTCAGAGAAGACTAACATCCGTGAATGTTGCACAATAGAAGAAATCTTTTCCTGACCTTGTGAGGGATCACACTGTGCCCTGTTGCTATCTGGAATAAAACATTAACCATGGGAGAACATTATTGTTAAATTAAGTTTGGTCTGACCAATTTTAACATGCAAAGAATGCTCGTAAATCCTTCCCTGTTTGTTTGGTTCTTGTTTCTGTTATCAAGCAACTTTCCAACATGCGAATATGGTTTGGAAGGGGAGGAGTTAGGTTAGCTCAGAAGGCAGGCTAGGCTGTTGTTGTTTTGGAGAGCTGAAATACTTCATAATGGACATACTACAATGATAAAACGCCCTTTCCTGGCAACAGGCATAGCAGGACAATGGTGTTTTTGCAAACCACGCATAGGAAGAGCATTGCACTGAGGGATGGAAGAGTTCTGGGTATCCTGGGCAAAAAAAAAAAAATAATCATCAGAACAGCACTTAGGTGACCGTCACACAATTACATGCAGCACTTGAAAACAACAACTAATTAGTAAGCGAGCGTTTCCTTGGACGTGGATTCTAGACAAGCCTGCAGCGAGCAAGTATCACCAGCACTGACTTGTACTTGGAGCTGCCCTCGCCTCATTTTCACTCTTGCTGCCAAAATTTTAGGACCCTGTAGGTTGTCGCTGTGCTTAAGTTAAACACATATTTACTCAGCGCATATTTGCTCAGGATATAAGTCAAATCACTACCCTATTCGCATGCCCAATGACAGGATAGCCGGAGACGCTAATTAATGAATTGGCCTCCGAGGTGAAATTACGTCCTCGTTAAGAAGACTCCCATGGATATTAATAAGGTCAGGCCATCATTGCTGACGGCTGAGTCAGGGCTGAGCTGGGTATCGCGGAAGTGTAAACAGCGGAGCTGCCCTGCGAGGCTGGTGGCTCGCTCTGGTTATCTCTGCCACTCAAATGGGCCAAGTCACTGTAAGCCACACGAAGCCTAACGCCGTGATATAAATGCGTTTTGCCTCCTGGTGAGATGAGCTGTAGCACAGGAGCCCTGCTGAGAAGCTAACCTCCAGAAATAACTCCCTTCCCAAGGGCCTGGAACCAGCTATTTCCAATCAGCTCACGACCCAGCATCACCGTTTTTTCTGTTCCTCACCCAACCCGATGTTCCCACCCGTTGCAACCTCTCCCACGTTCCCGAATCCTCAGCATCTCGCAGCCCGCTCCCTGCTCTCGATGCCCTTCCAGCTGCCCTGCCGGGACCAAGAAGTCACAGGGCTCCAGCAGCGTGTCCTTGCTGCCCATCCGAAACGTCTTCCTTGGTCTGCAAACAGCAGCAGGAAGGAAAAGGATTTCCTGCTGTCCATCACTGAGGCCATCCCATGCACCCCCCCAAAAAATTCCTCACCCTCCCAAGATGAAGAAAACAGCAAGAAAGAAATTCCTTCTGTGGCAAAAAGCAGCTCGTGCCTAGCGCTAAAGCCCTTCTCATTAAATGCAACTTCAGGCCGAATAGCAGAGATGACTCGAAACAAAAACCTATTTTCCCCAAGGCTTCTCTTCCCTTGGTACTTCGTCTCTGCAGCTCGGGGAAAGTCAGAATCCGAGCAGCATCAGGCCCAAAGCAAAATGTATTTATTCACTGGAAACACTCCGCTGCTGTCTGGGGAGGTGTGTGGGCCAGTCGTGCACTCAACAGCTGCCACATGATTTTCCTTCAAAACACTGTCTGGGTCATTTGAAGGGCTTGTTTGATCTTTTTTTTTTTTCTCTCCTCTCCAGAATTCAGACTCCCGGCAAACAACTCACGCTTGTTTTCTTTTGGTTTTCTCTGATAATGTCTCAGACCTCACGCTGGCACCGCTCCTCCTTCCCGCATGCAAATCAGGAGCTTTCCCACTGAAGCTCCCCAGCTGCTACGAGTGTACCCACGGCAGGAGTGAGCACAGAAACCTGGGATTTTCTGCCCACCCGCCTGGAAATCCTGCGGTGAGCACGTCTGACAGCACGCGTCCACTCATTACAGCACATGCGGGCACACCGGAGATTGCCAGAGGTCCAGTTTGACCTCTGTTTTTCCTTCATTTAGATATGGGAACATGATGACCAAAGGTCCTTAGACAATGTAATTAATAAGGAATTAAATATAGCGAATAGAGTGCTGCAGGGGACAAAGGTCTGATAGGCAGAGTGATGGCGAGCAGCTGAAAAATACCTGCACGTGCACAGTTGCTTCAGATCTTTCATTTTTTTAGGGTAAGGGGAAACTGGTAATAAAACTTCATTGCGACTGCAGAAATTGGGACAGAAAATGAAAGACTGTTACAAAGCTGATGTGGGAATTGCGGCCAGGAAGGCCATAACTACCTCCCACAGACCCTGGTTCTGCTCACCTGCCTTTGTGCGGAGCCCTGTGAGAGCTTCAGTGATCACAAAAATTGAGGACCTCAGTTTTATATCTCATTCAAAAGAGACGGCGTTTCATACCATACAATTCTGCAACACCACACAGCCGCTGGATCGATCCCTGGGCAGCAGAAAGCACTGCGGTGGCCGAGTTGCTTACGATATATCTGCCCTGCCTCTGTTTTTCATGTAGGTTTTCTATTCAAACACCAGTCAAGGCTGCTTTCTTTATGAGACCAAAGTTTAGAAAGCTTTACCGGGAATGGCCCAGATGGCATTCGGCTGCCTTCAGCTGCCTCTCTGATCAAAAGTGCTCCAGTTTCCAAGTTGTGTCTTGAAAGAGCTTTATGGGAAGATTTGACCCATTTTATCTCCCCCCATGTTAGCTGGAAGATGTGCAGGCTCTGAAGACCAGCATCCAATCACCTCAAACTGGGTGAAAACTGTGTGTGTTTGGGAAAACGTGGATGTGCACGGGCCTGGGACGAAGGGTGGCCAGGCCTTGGAGAGCGTGGATCCCAGCCCAGAACCATAACCTCTGTGAAGCCACTGCTCCGAAATCCTGGCATATTCAGAGATGACCTTGAGTTTCAGAGGAAAAAATGGGGGTATTGTGTGAAGAGTAAGGATGGAAAAAGTTAAAACCAAATTAAATTCGAAAGAAAGCGACTTGCACTTCTTGGGGACAGAAGAATCACCTCAGGATGCCACCCCTGGCAGCTGCATTTGGAAGACTGACGCTAGATTGACCGACTGCTCTTTCAAACTCTGCTGTGTATAAAAAGAAAGGCTTTGTCTGCAGGCAGCCCTTCTGCCGGGCGTAGTCGTCCCATCCAGCCGGCTCTTTGCAAGGAGTGCGTTGAATATATCAGGCCTTTTTTTTTTTTTTTCAAGAACAGTGCAAAATCCCGAGTGTGGTAAGTGACTGAAAGACCATTGACCAACAATAGCGAGTCAGATGCGGTCTGGGGAAAGCCGAGATGCTATAAAAACAGCTCTGTCTGCCCTCCTTGCTAAAGGGAGCCCAGCGAGAGGATCGGGGCAGGCATTCAGAAGGCCGGGACAATGCGGCACGTTCAGCTGGAGGGAAGAGGATGAAAAGAGAGGGGCTGTCGTGATTATGTGAGGCATTCCAGGCAGGAACAAAGAGAGGCGAGGAGGTTTTGTGCAATTGAAACAAACAAATAAAAAAGAAATGGTGAAGATGTGACGCAGCATCTCAAAGTTACTCGTGGGGAGGGGGATCTGCGGGGCCTGAGCTGGCAGCTCTGTCCTGTGGCACTGGGTGCAGGAGCACTTGGTGCTTGAGGTGGGTTTGAGGTATTTCCTTCCCCAGGGAGATGAGAATACCAGAACATGGGGGCAGGCAGAGCCCCCTATGTCCTGCGGGACCCCCTGCCCCAGCAGGGCCCCCCCAGCAGGGTGCCCAGCCCCACGTCCCGGCGGCTGCTGCAGCTCCCCCAGGAGGAGCCCCCCAAGCTCTGGGCAGCCTGTGCCAGGGCTCCGGCACCCGCCCGGCCCAGCAGTGCTGCCTGAGGGGCAGGGGGAGCCGCCGGGGCTCCGGGCTGGGCCCGCGGCCTCTGGGCCCGGCCCTGGGCACCGCTGAGCAGAGCCTGGCTCCGGCCTCTCCGCACCTCCCTGCGGGGCTTGGCGGACACGGACGGGATCCCCCTGCCCTCCTCGTCCCCAGGCCGAGCAGCCCCAGCTCTCTCGGCCTCTCCTCACAGCAGAGGTGGCCTGCAGTGGCTCGGGGCCAATGTTGGGCTCTTCTCACTACGTCCAGGTGTCTCTGGCACTGAGGCTCCAGGTGTGGCTTCACCAGTGCTGAGCAAAAGGGGAAGCACCACCTCCCTTGACCAGATGGTGATACTTTGCCTAAAGCAGCCAAGAATACTGTTTGCCTTCTTGGCAGCGATAGCTTGGCAAGGAAGAAGAAGAAGCAAGGGAGATGCTGTGCTGTTCCTGCCCCACCATCCTCTCTTCTTCACCCGCAGGAGCTGACGGCCCCACCAGGCTCTTGCAGTTCACCGCTGCCTTGCCTTTGCCCTTTCTGGACCAGCATGGACCAGCGCCGCCCAGCCCTGTACAAGGAAACACAGCTGCTGCCCGTGATGTGCAGCCCGGCTGCCTCTGACTCATGCTTCTGCCATGGGAACACCTTCCTTCCCTAATCAGCCCCCGGGCACCACCTGGGGACAGGGGTGTCCCCAAACTGCCAGCCCCCAGGGGACCGCAGGGAGGTTGGGCTCCAGCTCCCGGTTCTCCCTCTTCCTCCAGCTCGCCGTGGGGTTGACCCTGGCTCTTGGGAAGGACACCTGGATGTTCTTCCCCCTTTGGAGGAGGTGCTCATCTCATTTAATCAGTTGCTTGAGGTCTTCACCCTCTTCCCCCAAGGAAGCAGCCGTGGAAGGAGGCACCAGCCTGGGGCTGAACCCCTGTCAAAAATCACAGCTCAGTTTGCACCTCCTGGACATTCACGTCACCCTGACAAAGCTCCAGGGGATGGAGTGGGGCTGGGGGCAGCTATCTGGGCAACCCCCTTCGGCTGAGGCTAACGAGCTGGCGTGTTCATTAGGAGCTGCCAGCAGAGTTCCCCCTTGATGTGGCTCTGCAGGAAAACACCCTTCTGAAAGGGCAGCCGGGGCAAGTCTCCCCAGCCAGCTCCTCAATCTTCCTGACAAAACCACCCCAAGCTCTTCCCCATCAGTGGCACACTTGTCTCAAAGCCTTCATATCTTTTTTTTTTTTCATACCAGCAGCTTAAGTGGTAATGCTCCTGAATTTCCTCCCTGCCATCCTGCAGCTTCTAGCTCCCGTCTTTGCCCAGGCGGCTGCCGAGCAGCAGCGCAGTTTCACACCAGCCCGACCCCCAGCTCCAACTGAGCTGCTCCCTTCTCATCGTCCAGGCAAAAAGGAACCAGGCCTGACCGGGGCTAGGCTGCTGCTTTCTGTGGGTGAAATTATCCGGGTTTAAACCAACTTCATTATGGGCTGGGGGCGGTGTTTGAAGAAGGGACGTGAGCCCTGTTGTTCAACCACCTGGGGCTCATTTCGATTCATCAAAGGTCCTCTGGGATTCGGAGCCTAACATTTACACAAAGTTTATTATGATTTAATTTTTACCCAAACTTTTACAGGCGTGATTAAGAGCGTAAATGATCCGGCTGACTTCCGTGGGAGTGCCTGGACGTGTGGTTGAACTTGTGCCCGCAGCTTGACAAGAGTGAAACTTCCACACGGGCTCGCCCGTGCCCTGATGAAACAGCACACAAGGAACTCGGCTCCAGATTGCATCAACTCGTTCTGCTTCCTCCTATCACAGCAGGCCAAACCAGTACGCAGCCACTGATTTTAAACCCAGGTTTGAAACCAGTTCTCCAAACACTTCTCGCACACCCGGTGCAAAGATAGTTGTGCAAAGCATAATTGGTGTCATAAAGCCCGGGATAATAACAGCATGGGAGCAGGTGTTTCATTAGAAGCAGCATGAACATCACCGGAGAGTAGGAAATGACTAAAAGTTACAGGGGAGGAAGCATGATTATATGCAGAGCACACAGAGTGTGCGGGGATGTGTTTGTTTTACGCGCGGAGCGAACAGAAATGTGGAATCGCAGAAAAACTTGAGGTTGGAAGGCATCACCCGGTCCAACCCTGCCCTCTTCCAGCAGCTCACAGCACCTTGGAAGCAACGTCAAGGGCTTGAAAATAAATGGGCAGTCAACACCTCTGACCACTAAACCAAGATTAATAGTTTCACGCTCCTTAACTCCAGCCCAGCCGTGGATGCCTAAATATTACGGGGCTTAACTAAGGATTAGACCAATTTTATGAGTGAAAGAAACTTGGAAGGAAGAACGCTCGCTCCTCACTTGTATAAGGCAGCGTCACTCCCGCATGGGTTTGAGCAGGAGGAATAAATTGGGGACAGACCCGTGACAGCTTTCACTGAGGGGGGTGAGTCCTTGCAAAATGTGGGTTGCAAGGGTTGAGTGAGAAGAGAAAGGGGAGGTGAGAAGAATAGGGAATGGATGCAACCCTGGTGCTCTGTTCTGTGTGGGATTTAGGGGCTCCAGTTTCTGGGGTCAGAGGCAAGGAGGGAGCGGGGGATCATCGAGGCTGGCCACATGCCTCCATCCCGATGCCCCTGCCCTGTGCGTGGCGCTCCCACCCCGCCTGCAGCCCCCGAGGGTCTCGCATCCCCCTGCCCTGGGGCTGCTGGCAAAGCTCAGCACCACGGCACAGTGCGGGGGGATTTCCACCGCGACGGGAGCCCTGGGCAGCTGTGCGAGGAAGCTGAACGTGTGGCTCAATAATATTGCTCCATAATCCCTTGGGTTTCTTGGGAGGAAACAGTGCTTCGTTATAATCCAAAAAGGTCGGGGGGGGGAGGGGGGTTCTTTCAGTTGAATGCTATTAAAATGTTTGATATTATTAAATCTCTTGTGATTTCTACAAGAAATATAAAAAGGCTTTTCTGCTCTTCTTCTGCTCCTTCCAGCAGCACTGCTGTGAGTGTCCAGCCTTACGCAAAGGCAACAGAGGAGGAAGAGTGGAGGGGGCAGAGGAATGGGAAAATCCCAGCCCCGTTCAGCGCGTTGAGGAACCACCTTCCCCTGACATACATCCGGGGGTTCGAGGCCTTTGGAAGGTGAAGAGACTCCCAGTAAAATAGAGAAAAGGTCTTTTGGAAAGAGGGGAACTGCCTCGTGCCGCAGCTCTGGGCTGCTTGGTGAAAGCCTCTGCTCCCGGAGCACACACGGGTGGCTGCTGCTGCCACGGTGCTTGATAATGCAGCTGGGAAACAGCGGGCTCTCCAGCAACAAGATGCTCCCAGGGGGGGTCTTTAGAGCCGTGTTGTGTGTTTTAGAAACAACGTTGGATAGAAAGCTTTATCTGGGGATCCGTGAGTCAGCTTATGCTTGGTGCTGGGAGATAAATATGCTATTTAGGTAGGTACAATAATGCCCATCTCAAAGGAACGGCTTAGAGGCTCAGGCAATCGATATGAGCAGCACGTTTGCTAACTGCGTGCAGAGATCAGCGTTAAGAAGTTGTTGCGGTTAAGCCCTGAGCAGGCAGGGAGAGCCAAGAAAATGCATTCCTTGGCTGAACCGTGTTCCAGCAATGAGTAGGCGGCCACGGCCTTTGCAAAGTCATGAACGCTGTCCTTGCTCCAGCCCAGAAGTGCTCGCTGCATCTCCTCCAGGTTATTTGATATTTTTTCAATACCGCTGCCTCTGTCTCAGAGGCTGGAGCTCATCCCCTCTGGCGTGAGACGCTGGCGGCGCAGATGTCTCCATCTGAGGCAGTCCCTGAGGTTTTCTCTGTGGTCAATAGAGAACCATGGACTTTCCAGCGTGGGATTTTCCCGAGCTGCTTTACGCAGAGGTCTGCCTACACTGCACCCCGCGGGGCTGCAGGGGCTGTTTGAACAGCAGGCAGAGCTCCACGTGGCAGATACCTGCCGCTGCCTGCACGGATCCCACTCACGGTCACCTGCACACCAAAGCATGGCAGGGTTTTGCTTTCGTACGGGAACGCTCGTTCCTACGTGAGGACAAGCTGTTACAGCTGCCCCATGGCACAGCCCGAGCTCCAGAGCTCCTGATTCGGACACCTCAGGCTGCTCGTGGTTATTTCTTCGGCCAGGGACTGTGCTCTTTGCGGCCCTCAGAGCTGTTGCTTCAATTTCCTTTTTGCCTGGGCTTTGGCTCAGAAGCAGTTCGCCAGATGCTTTATCAGTGCCATGTCTCACTCCTAAGTTTGCTCACTCCTAAGCAACTCCGTGGGGCAACTATAAAACTGTGTAAGGGGCCTTGAGAGGTCTCTAGCCCATCCTCTGCCCCGTGACAAGGCTGTTGCACTCTTACACACCTGGGACTCATCAGTCTGCTCAGTCAGTGGTCGTTAAGAGCTAGCATTGCCCAAACTTTGAGCTGGAGTCAAGCTCAGCCAGTCTGGGATTCTGGGATTTTGTCCTACAGAAGCCAGAGGTGGCTCCTGAGAGCTTGTTCATGCCTGTGTGGTGCTGGGGAAGAGGGCTTGACTGCTGCTCCTGGGCAGAAGGTCTGGGAAAGCCCAGAGCTGCCCCAGCAGCACGCAGTGCTGGTCTCTCAGGCCGGAAGAATTGACCTTCAATATGTTCCAGACCCGCAAACATGAATATTATAATCCACCACATACCAATATGCTCATGACTGGTCCTTGAGCTGGCCCGAAGCCCCCTGCAGAAGGGCTCCCAACCAGAAGAAGCCACCCTGGCTTCGCTCAGATTGTCCCGTACAACCGTCACTGCCTAATGGCCACGTGTTTCCTTTAAAATGCTGTCAAATCACATCCCATAACGAGGACGTGCACATTGCCTCCTCCCATCAGCCGTGCGAGAGATCGATGTGTTTCTAGCGGCGATGTGTCGGCAAACACAGCACTGAATTTTTCCCTTACCAAGCGTGCTACAGCTGGTGGCCAAAATGTTCCCGTGCTCCCTTCCGCGGGGATGCAATACGTGCAGATTTTCTAGTGGAATTCCTATTTACAGCCATCTTTCCACGCGGGTGTTCCTAAAGGTCTGCACAGCTTCGTTTTCGCTCCCTATTGATTACTCGCCAATTATTTTGCTGTGTTGATTAATAACGCACGCGTCAGACCACGGGCGAGGACCAGAGGCTTGGTGCAGGAGATGCCAAAGCAGCGCCAAGCGAAGCAAAGCATTTCTCCCACAGCAAGCTGGGAACCACCCAGCAAAAGGAGGAGGCGAGCAGGAGGATGTGCATAAAAGCCAAAATCTCCGATTTTCAGCCTGTGGTTTATAATCTTCAGCAAGGGCCATAGCGGGGAGAGAGTTAAGGAAAAAAAAAGAACAGAAAAATGCCAAACTCCGCGGGTTGCAAGAGGATGCAGCTAAATGGGGAAAGGAATTAGAGCTGAGAAGAAGGAGCCGTTGTTTGGCAGGGGCTCAGACGGCGAGGCAGGGGCAGGACGGAGTCACGAGGGCGGTGTGTTTGGGGGATGAGCTGGAAGACAGCCCCAGAAGCGGGGGCTTGCAGAGGAGTCCCCACGTGCTGGCGGAGAGGTGCCCTTCGGCTGGCACGGAAATCCCGTGACCGTGTAAAGTGGCTCCTTCTCAGAATGATTTTTATCATCTTTTTCACCCTCTCTTTGCTCAGGGATGAAAGGTCTGCCTCTGGGGCAAAGGTAGCCAAAAAATAAATAAATAAATAAAATTAAAATTAAAAAAAAAAAAAAGAAATGATTCACCTCTAGGCAAATCTCAAGCTAAGGAACGAGGAACAGGAGGGGGAAATAACTGAGCTGGTGACACTGGGAGCTGGGGGTGGGAGCGGGGGGTTAAGAGCAGGGATTATTTCGCAGGAGTGATTTTAACGACCCACAACAAGCACCCCGCTATAATTAAGCGCTGAAAACCAGCAGCCTGCCACGAAGAGATGGTATTATGGGCTCCACAGTGCTCATATAGCAGCCTCAATAATGGTGTCAAACCGGGATATTCACTGGGGGATTAATGAGCAGTTAGAGCACGAAAGCTCCCCACCAGAAAGTAATCTCCAGGAAATGTCTGCGAGCTCGATTGTTATTACTTAAATAAACAGGGAATGGCATTGTTGAATATAAAAACGTTTACATTGTCTTATAAAAATGTCAGAAGAGAGGTGAAGGGGAAGTGTTTTACAGCACATATCCAGATGCCAACCTTTTTCCCACATCCTTTGCCTTAGCTTTAGCCCCCCCCCAAACTCCCGAATTTGCGCGCGGATACCACGCCGTGATCCACGAGTGCCTGGCGTCTGCCCGGGAGAGTGGATATTTCTGCAAGAGCTGTTCCGTGACAGCTCGAATACATCGTTCCCGTTTCTATATGCTCTCTTCCCCGGTGTGAAAACACCTTCTTCTTCTGCTTGAGCCCACAGAGCGTGACGACCTCCCGGCCGATGGTTAGAGAAGTTTCGGGAGCTGCTGGAGGACACAGCTTTGGGACTGCTGGTGTTGTCAGTCCCAGGCTGGTATCTCAAGGTAGAGGCATGAGGTTTAAAAAGCCTTAGGGGTGGGAGCTCGTCTTGTGTTGGGGTGAGCGTCTCCGGTGATTAAATGCTCCTCTGACTTTTCAGAGGATTCGCCTTGAGTGAGGTGATGCTGTACAAGTCACCTGGCTGACGGCCGATAAAGGGGCAGTGACGCACGAGGCCAGGTGCTCTCAGGGAAATTAACTCTCGCCACAGACACGGAGATAACGAGCTTGTTTTAACCTCTGCTCCCCAGGGCTCGGTTCTGTTACATGGGCCTGATATCCTCTGTGCCTCTCCAGGCATCCTGATGTGCCTGCTCTTCTTCAGCAGGCCTGCAAGGCAGCGCTGTAAGAGGACCAGCTTCTGATGCCTGACCCTTGAGATCCTCAGCCCAGGACTTGTGGACTTGCCGCCTTATGCCGTTGCACGCAGGCCACTGGAGGCAGCCGTGGTTCAGCTCACGGTCACCCACTGCAGTGACAGAACAGGGACCGAGGACACGCAGATGGCCAGAAATTAGAAATTCACCTCTGTGGTTCTCTGTCTTCCAGCTCCTCACTGCCAAGTTAAGCCGAGCCGCGTGTGAGCAGAGAGGCAGAGAGCATCCTAGTGCCAGCCCTGAGCATTCACAAGGGGCAGGCGGGATAAGGCCCTGGGCTTTGCCGTCTCCTCTGCATCACCCTCGATGCAACCCTGCTGCCCATGGGAGCATGCTGACATCTGCTCCAGCTTGTGTTGGCTACCCCAGTTCCCAGCTTGTTAAAGCAAGGAGCTGGCAGCTCAGGTGGCCAGAAAGTCCCAATTTCGCACACATTTTTGGGAACAAAGCCTTCCGTGGCAGGAGGTGCCGCCAAGAAGACCTCAGCTCCCACCAGCTCCCACCAGTTCCCTCCAGCAGCCTCCTGGAGAAGCCGTTTTCTCCCCAGAAGCCGCGTGTGAAGAGGAGGTGTTATGGGGAGGCCAGGCGGAAATTTGGTGTGCCGGATCTGCCGTTCTGGCTTAGCCAGAAGGAAAAAAAGAAGGGGATGGGGAGGAGAAGGTTATTGAAATCACGCTCTTTGCTTTCCAGCATGCAGCTGCTTAGCTCCGGACCTCTCTGCCCCTCTGACAGCGTTCACCCCGCTCTGGTCTCAGCTGTACTCAGACATCGAACGTGCAGCCACGGCCAGGGCAGCAGGCGGGGAACTTCGGGGCTTTAAGTCTGCCTTCGGAGCCCTGTTACTTTCTGCGGTCCCCAGCTGGATCTATTTTTGGTGCTGTGGCTCCTGCACCTCTGAGCAACCTCTGAGCAGTGCTGATTGCCTGCTGGGGCTGTCGGGAGGCCAAAGCACAATGTGTCTGAATTGGCCTGGGCTTTACAAAGTTAATCAGCCATGAAGATGCCCCTCCTTGCCATCCTGGAAGAATTGACTTTTTATGACGAGAGGCATTCTCTCTGCAGCCTGGTCAAAAGGGTGGGAGGCCTTCTGGGGAGATTTCAGCCGTCCTGAGCATCCCATAGCCAGAGAGCTCGGGCCTCTGAGCTTTCCCTTAACCCTCTCCTAGCCTGGAGTCGGGAACTGCCAGGGCTTAACTGCTGGGTTAACACAAAACCTGTGCACTTGGCTTTTAATTCCTTGTCTCAGAGATCAGCTGCACGGAGCGGTGGGCACCCTCCCTGGCTCCTGGGGACAAATATTGATAGATATCTCTAATTACAGACAGCAGGGTTTGGGCTTGAAAGCTGCTGGTGGCAGACGATAGCAGGGATTGTCCTGACGAGGCACATCCTACGACCTCTCCCTGGAAATATCCTTGCCCACTGGGGTACCCTGATGTCCTGGCACGGCTAACGGGGCACGGCTCCTGGCTCCTGCCCTTGCATCCGTGTCACGCATCCCATCTCGCACCTGCACAGCCCACGGATGGGGATTTATCTCCAGGGTGCACTGTGCTGTTATCCAGGGCTACGTTTAGCCAGCGATGCCAAAAAGAACAACGCAGGAGGTGGGGGCTGAGGTTGTCCCGTGTTGTAAAGCCCCCAGGCAGCAGGGTGGCCAGAGGGGAGCCGTGGCATGAAGGCAAATGGTTGTGATTTACCCTGGAGAGGGATATTTCTTGCTCGAGGACAGCTTTATGTTATTGGTAATATTAATAATGATATGAACTGGCTTTGCAGCAGCATCCAAGGCTATGGCCATGGAGGGCAGGTGGAGGCCAAGTGCCAGCTGCACTTCGGGTTTTTTTGCAGGTTGCTGGGGTCAGCTGTGACCTCCCAGCGTGGGTTGGAGGTGGCTCAAAGTGTAGGACCAGCAATCGCATCCTCCTGGTCTCTCCTGCTGGCTATCCATCATATGGGTATCAGGAACCCCGACCGAGGTACTCATATCTCAAGAGAGCAGGGAGGAAAGGACTGACATGTCTGCAAGCAGTGCTGGGGTATAAATCCTTGTGCTGCTCCTCCTTTTCCCTCTGCACTCCTCAGGTACAGCAATTAACACAGTGATGGGAGAAAAACGATGAATTCAGCACGATCTGAAGACAAATCTTTCCAATTCCTCTGCGAGTTCTGCCTGCCGGACTGGCTTGAGGTAGCGGGGTCAGGAATTTATGGCACATCTGAGCTCGCAGGGATGGCACGGAGGCTGCTCTGCCTCGGCGCTCTTCTCCGTGCTGGAGATCAGTCACGCATTGCTGTGGGTCAGGAGGGAATATTCCCGATACAGATGAGTTTGCATTACATACAGATGAGTCCCTGAAGGACTCGGCGGCAGAACAAGGCCCTGTCCAAGCGGTTTTCACCCCACACCTAGCCTGGCATCTAAAAGGAAGGGAGGGGTTCGGTCTCCACCACCAAATCCTTCCGATATTAGCTGGCAAGGAGACAATCACTCACAAGAACGGCTTTGTAATCTAAGCAGGCCACTAAACTCAAAGCTAACGGTCACTGCATGGAAATGATGCTCGGCCATTGTGGATTCGGGTCCGTCCCTGGCCCTGACGATTTCCATCAGTGATTTATTCAACCCCACGTCAGGTTGCTCAAGAGTTAGGTCTGTAAGCCAAGTCCATTGCTCCCGTGCCTCATTTTTTATCGCAGGGCTATCCATCCTGCAGTGACGGCGTCTCTTTATCACGGCACAACGTTGCCTAGAGCATGTCGCCACTTGATTTTTCATCCGCGGGTCATCAGGTTTTGTTTATCGTTGGCTGGGAGGGAAGCATGTGTTCCGCCATTTAGGTTAATTAATAGATGATGTCGCTCTTCAGGGAGCGAGACGGGGGAAACGCACGTCGGGATGAGATGCATCGGTCAGAGGAGCGCGCAGCAACATGTGCTCATAAATTTTGCATCCCTGGATCTCTCCGCCTGCAGCGTGGTGTTCTCGGCTCTCCAGGGCTTTAAGCAGTTCAACCAAGGAGACAAAAGCCTGCGTTTATCTCAAATTCCCCGTGTGAGCCCATGTGCTGGCAGAAAGTCAGTCCTAGAGAGTAGGAGATGGCGACACATCCTCCTGCTCTAACCAGCACCTTTTTTTTCGTGTCTGGGCACAGCAAGTTTCATCTGGTGGTGTCGGGGGACTATCTGCAACCTCCACGCTTTCCCTCACACCAGAGGTTGTGGTGCTTTCCCCTGAAATGCCAGTGATGCAGCACAGGGCAATGGAAAACACCAAAGAGACCCTCAGGGGAAAGCCCTGTGCCGCCAGAAGGAAATGAGAGCCTTTTCTAGAGAGCTTTTGGGGAACCAGTTAGCAAAATAAGAACTGCACTCCCTCTAAAATTTACTTGCATACGGCCAGTTCTAGAGATCTGTTAACTATCACTGTTGCTGTGAGCCCCATCTTTAATCCAGAGAGCTGAAAGCAAGGAATTGATGCTCTGGCCCTGTAGGAATGACTGGAGAGCAAGCAGAGCTTAGCTGGCTCCTGGCAAGGTGCACAGAAGAGGGGCAAGTTTGTCCTGCTGAGCTCTCCAGCTGTTTGGTTTTGATTGCTCCATTCCATGGCCATTCCTGAGGTGGGTTAGGAGATGTAGGAGATGTGTTAGGACATGCAGGAGATGCCAAGCATCAGCATATCCCTGGCACCATGTCGGGGTGCACAAGCCATCCCCATGCCCTTCAGCTTCCCCATGGAGCCATCCATCCCTCATACTTCTGCCCCAAACGGCATGGGAGATCACTCCTCCACCTTCCACCACCTTCTTGGACACTTCACTATGAAAGGACACATCCCTGCGTGCTTTGATCTTTGGAAGCTGAGCCACTTCTCCAGCTACCTGCTTTCATAAAGACAATAAATGTGAACAATCGTCCTCAAAGCAGGGTAGTGACTACACACAGGAGTTCCCATCCCATTTAGGCTGTGGTTAGAGAGGAATTAGTATCTGTGCAGGCTTTGCCTCAGCTCTCCTTGCTTTTAAGGTGGTCTGACTGGGAAATTGAGGGTTTTTAAGTCCAGTCCACGACTGAGCATCATAGAATAATAGAATCATAGAATCACAGAATCATAGAATCACAGAATCATAGAACTGTAGAATGGTTTGGGTTGTAAGGGACCTTAAAGCTGCTAATCATCGAATTCTACCCTTCCTGCCATGGGCAGGGACACCTCCCACTCCATCAGGGTGGGATTAGGGCTCTGCCAGGGAATGGGGCATCCACAGCTCCTCCATGCAGCCTGTTCCAGGGCCTCACCGCCCTCATAGTAAAGAATTTCTTCCTTGTATCTATCTTAAATCTACTGTCTTTTAGTTTAAAGCCATTACTCCTTGTCCTATCACTGCCTGACAGAGTCCCTCCCCAGGAGTATCCTCCTGCCCCACCCCAGAAGTGTCTTTGGGCTTTTTAGGATTAAAAATAAAAAAGTTTTCAAAGTTTGCCAGCAGGGTTTTGTCTGGCTTGCTGAATTGGTTGCAGAAGGGCATCACCAGGTGAAGCCAACTGCTCTTGGAGGCTCTTGGGCTCCACAAGCAATAAAAAAGCTCACGAGGATTCAGCCAGCAAGGGCTTTAGCAAAGGGAGAGCGCTTGCTTCCCCGAGGGGTATCTCTGCTGGCAGGAAGGCCTGTGTGAGCCTCAGCAACCCGATGTGACTTGAAGACGCAGAAGAAGATCTGCTGGGAAAGAAGAAGCTATTTTCGTTTGGAGGTCACAAAAACAGCATTTGTGACCACAGCCGCCTTGCAAACAGAGGCCCCTTATTGTTTGCAGAGACACCCTTGGCAACCTTTCTTAGCAGCCTGGATAGGAACCAAGAAGGGCTTTGTGAAGCCTTATAAAAGGGCATTATGAGCGGGGGGCCCCACGGGCGGCGGGATGTGCCAGGGCGGTTCTCCCTGGAGGGATGCAGGATTCACCAGGAGATGTTTTATCCCGGAGCCAGCCCGGCCCCTAGCTCCTGCGCGCTGGGGACGGGACCATTGCTCCAACCTCTCTGCTCAGGACTTCCTCCTGGTCAGCAGAGATGCTGTTGGTGAAAGCTGAGCAATTCATGAGGTGATTTGACTTACATGGTTTGACTGAAACCCACCACAGCACAACCGTGTGAGTGTGGAAGTGGGGGCGAAGGCTCCCAGGCAGCTCTGCTGCAGAGGATCTGGTGGTTGGATGGTCCAGCCCAAGAAAATCCCAACTTTGCTGTGAGAATGGTAAAACAAACAAACAAAAAAACCCACCTGGTGAAATCCAGTCTTTGCTTCTTGATTTTCACAGAATTGTAGGGGTTGGAAAGGACCTCAAGAGATCATCAGGGCCAACCCCCAAATGGCATATGAACGCTTATACCCCAACTCCAGTTCAGGTCCATGGGCTCTAGAAAGGATTTTTAAAGGAATTTTGTTCCCTTTGGTCACTCAATACCAGCAGTAAGGACTAATAGCCAGGAATTGCTACTCTTCAGGGAAGGACATCTCCAGGAGGGCATCCCAAGAGGGATGCTGTAAAGGTCAGGGCTGTTTTCTGTCTGTATTTTGGGGTGTCTGACCAAGGCAGGATCAACACGCAGGAACTGATGTTGTGGCAGCTCCCAAATCCTGTTTACATGCTTGTCCCAGCAGAAGGACATGTCACGTTAGCAGTGATGTGAGCAAACAAACCTTTCAGGAGGAAGGGGTTGGTTTTACCTCACAGCCAGGACTGCTGCTTCTGCAGGTGGACTCGGGGCAGAGGCAGAGATACTCCAGGTCAGCAACCAGGCAGAAAAATTCGGCTAAGGTATTCCCTAATGGGTATTCTCAAGGGACAGAACAACAGCAGGGAACCCACCAGCTGTGTTGGTCCACACACCTTACAGAGTGAGGCCACAAGCCCCGGTGCTCTTCCTCCTGCTCCCCTGGTTTCGTGGCAAGGCCCACCGTGCTGCCAGCCCTCCTGGCACACGACGAGAGGGCCGTGACTGTAGGGGGGACCCTCTCTTGTGGCACAAAAGAGCTGCATGTCTGTCTTTTGGCTCAGACATGCAGGCTGAGGAATCCATGACCCGGCACGTGCCAGCCACACCATGACAGGGCCTACATTTGGCTCACTCCATGCAGGGGTGTGAGGCCTTCGAAAGAGGAGCGCATCGGTGGCTCTCTGCTCGTATCCGGGGGCCCCTTGAGAAGATGGGGAGGTGGCAGGAGCCTTTCTGCAAGCCCCCTCGTGTAAGGACGGACACCCAGGGCCTCCTCACCCCCAGATCCAGCTGCAGGTCCCTGCTCACCAGGGCCTGGCAGGGGCTGGCTCCATCCCTGGTGCCCTGGATGTGGGCTCCATCTCCTGGCTGCTCTGCAAACCCCGCTGCCCTCCTCCCCAGCCCTGCTGCTCTGCAGGGACATCACCAGCAAGGACATCGCAAATCTGGGCAATGCTGTCTCTGCTCAGACTATTTACAAATTCAAGGCAAATTATTTTTTTGGCAGGAGAAACCCCTTCAGAATCGGGATACTAACTGGTGAAAAGCCCAGTTTCACCCGTGAAGTCACCAGCCTGCCTCAGGGACTGACTCTGCTGCTCTGCAGGATGCTTTCAACCCCAAAATACAACCAAAGGGAGCGATTTCAGGGTCCCCTACAGTCCATGTAGAAGCACTTGAATTTGAACTGCTTTTCCCTTGCCATAACAAAGCCATCTGGTATCTTGATGTGGACCTCTCGTGGTCTGTCCTGGTGGAGCCATTCAGCTGAGCGTGAAGCACTGAAGCATTCACCAAGGCGATGCATGGGAAGAGCTCGAGCTGCTAGTGCCAGATGTTCACCCAGAAATGAGAAATTGGAGCACCAGAACATTTCTCTCTTATTACTCACAAAAAACAAACAAACAAAAAAAGCCCAATGTCTGCAGAGAGATGGAGCAGAGCATCCCTCAGCTCCAACCTCCACCTGGGAGGCCCACGACGTCCCTCAGCAGGACTCAGCAGCGGGACCTGGGGCTGTGTCTCCCACCTTGTGCCAGGGTGCTGAGAGCACGTATGTGGGGAAAGCCTGCATAAAATAGGGGTGCCATGGAGAATCGGGCCCCCTGGGTGCTTTACAGGAGCGTGTGTGGTTTTACTTCAAATGAAACATTCTTGTCCAGCCAAGACATAAATGAAGATTCGCCAGGGGATTTTTAGGTTAGATGTTAGGAAGAACTTCTTTACTGAAAGGGTTGTTAGGCACTGGAACAGGCTGCCCAGGGAGGTGGTGGAGTCACCATCCGTGGAGGTCTTTAAAAGACGTTTAGATGTAGAGCTTAGGGATATGGTTTAGTGGGGACTGTTAGGGTTAGGTTAGAGGTTGGACTCGATGATCTTGAGGTCTCTTCCAACCTAGAAATTCTGTGATTCTGTGATTTTGATTTTGGGGAGTGATAAGAAATTTAAAAAGAGCATGATTTTCTGTCTGGTGCTTGGAAAGTACACAAGCGCTGCCAACAAGAAATAAGTGATGCAGGGGTCGCACAGATGAGAGAGCTGGGAGTAACGTGATTAATAGAAGACTGGCAAGGCAGATGCCTTTTCTAACAGCCAGGAGCAACTCTGCAAGAAAAGGATGAGAGTCCCAGCATGGGAAAATTGCAGTTTTCAGTAGGCACAACTCCAGAAAACCTCCTGCTGAGGACAGTCCCTGCAACCCACACTGGCAGGCAAAGCGGCCGCTGGAGCTCATCCGCCGCTTGCAGTCTGCAATTTCTCCAATTTTCACACATTCTCCAGACTTGTAAGACTGGCTCTGAAAGTGATGTGAAGGTGCAAGATTAATTGCTTTGAAAGCACAAAAGGAACAGAAAATGCCTGAAGGCACTGGGACAGATATTATGTTGTATTCATAAAGGTTTAAATAATTTATTACCAGCAGCTGTATAAAGTTATTCTGTCCCCTTCCACTACTCCTCTTCAAGGACGACTGGAGGCAGCTCGATTCCTGCTCAAGAAGTGCAAATCAAAGGATTCCTTGATTCCTTCTAGGTGGAGTCATATTTTATTAACCAAAGAAACTTGTTTGCTGCTGAGAAATTAAAAGCGCTTCTACCAATTTCAGGGCTCCTGAAGAATTCCAGATTAATACCCCGGAAATTGAAGACTGCATTTGCCTTGGCTCTCGCAGGGGAAAGCAAGCCTGCTCAGGGGAAGGAGTTAAGCACATGATTAAAATTAAGCATGTGCCTAAGTGACCTCCTGAATCTGAGCCTGAAAGAGCAGGGATGCTGCAGGACTCAGCTGTGCTACCCAGGCTCTCATCTTTTGGGAGCATCATAGGCAATTCCTGCTACAGGGCATCTGGTTTCTTCCTCAAAATCCTGTTCACATACAGCCCTAAACCCATTGATCAGCCATGGGAGACAATAACAGCTTTCCTTAAAGGATGGAGGCATGGAAGGGAAGATTATTGGGTTGGAAAGGTGAGGAGAAAAATAGAAGCGTCCTACAAACGAGCCTAGAACAGCTTCTATTTGCATTTGTGTTTTATCGTGTTTAGAGGCATTTCTTTCAGAAATATCACCCTGGGTGTGAAGCAGAGAGATGGATGTTGCTGTGGATGGTGTGAAGGAATGAAGTCAGCCGGAACATGCCTGGGCCACGGGGTTGTCCTTGCTTAATGGTTTTAATTTGAGCACCAGTGATTCGCTCCTGTTTGACATCCATGATTGCACTAAGGAGCAATGAGCACAGAGCAGGGAAATGGGACCTTTTGACCTTCCCTTTTTAGGAGAAAATGAATGAAATTAAAAATGATGAGAAGCAGGAAGAGGGACGAAGGCCAAGGGCTCAGGCACAGATGATGAGTGCACAGGGAGAAGACCAAGCTGAGCACCACTCCTGGAGATGGGAGCCGTCTCTGCATTCACTCTCAGGTCCCACTACCAAATTTTCTCCAGGCTGATCAAAGCTGAGGGGTGGGAGATCCCTTGACCTGGCAGGACCATGGATCAAGTAAGATTATAGGGGTCTGGCACAAAATCAACACAAGGGAGGGTTCAACTGCAAAACCCATTGTTGTAGGGTGATGTGAAGGCCAACACTTCCCATGGATTCAGAAGAAGGCTGGCCAGATCCACTACACCCTACTAAACTCCGCTAAAACTTAGGAGTTGGAGTCAATGATCCTTGTGGGTCCCTTCCAGCTTGGGTGTGGATGTTCATAGGATCTTCCATTCTTAAACCTGTGAGCTCAAAGTGCAAATCAGGTCAGCCAAATCCCATGGCCTGATTTTTTTGGGGGTCCAGTTACACAAACACAATGATCCCTTTCAGCCTCAAAATCTGTGCATAAAACTAACAAGAACCATCCTTTGAACTGTCAAAGATCTGGCCCACGGAGAATAATAACTGCTTTAAATTGAGCCTGCTTCAGCTCAGAGAAGCCAGAAATTATATGAATAATTTATGAAACCAGACAGGACACAGAGGGGGAAAAAAATGATTTTTTTTTTTTTTTTTCCTGATCCTGCTTGACAGAAGAAGAGGTGAAGAGCAAGGCTTCCCTTAATGAAGGGAGGCTGAAATCTCTGAAGCTGGGCTTGGGTCAGCGTGACTTACCGTGACCACGTTACAAGTGACTCAAGAGCTCAGCTGGCTGAGGGGAAATCCAGACGGATTAAATGAACAGAAGAAAGAAATATTTAAAAAAAAAAAAAAAATCAATAGCATTCTCTTCATGGGCAGAAACCTACAGGAAACAAAAGCCTTAGATATTGTACCCATGGATCAACCTGGTTTTGTGTAGACTTGTCCAAGCTGATGCTCTTCGTGTTGAGGGACAGAGCAAGACTGAAAGGTCACCCCTTCCTTCGCCAGCTGACCCACAGACCTGGGAAAAACTGCCTTTCTTGGTGCCACACAGAGAGATTTAGGGGAAAAAAGAAAAAAAAAAAAAGGGGGGGGGGAGAGGGGAATTACCATCAAGAATCAACTGGTGCTGAGCTAACAGTGGAGGTGTCTCCACTGTGTCCCACAGGGGAGGATGGGCTTGCACAGGCTGAGCTATGAAACTGCTCACTGTGACAGTGAGCTGCCTCATTTCCATGGAAATAACGTGTTCATCACATTTATTTTTTCTTCTGTTGCTGCTTCTGGGCTCCTCGTGAGATGTTTCCCTGACCTCTCCAGGCCTCTTCTTTCTTTTGCTGCAATTACTATCCTCATTCATATCCTCGTGGTCTTGTAGGGCAGCATAAAGACCTCGGCATTCAATATTTCATTACCAGGCAGTGCAAGATATTAACAGGGACAGCTAATAGTAAATGTTCTCTTTGTGATGGAGAAGGAACTGATCTGTGACACACTGTCTTGCTTGTTTCCACAAGGGAAAGGAAAAGTCAGGGCGATAGCCCTCCAGCCTGCATTCAAATGCCCGTTACAAATAAAACTTAAATCCAGAAAGAAGGGCTTGCTCAAAGACTTTGTGTGTTACAGAAATGTCTGCATAAATAAAGATAGGCTTCTGTGTCTACGCAACAATGAGGATTTCTGATCACATCTTAACAAGTCGCATTTAAGCCCAGGCTGGCTGCAAAGACATGGAAAACTAAATTCAGCGTTGTCTAGGAAGGGGACACAAAATTTCTAGTCTCTTCTCTTCCCCTTCCCTTGCACCAAACCATGCTACTTGCCTGTCTTGCAGTCATTTTAATTAATTTGATTAATTAGTCCAATTCTGCACCATGTCTAAACCTTTCATTAAAGCAGAGGTGGCTCCTGCTTCGTCTTTCTCTAAGCCTCCCTTTTCTTTTTTTTCTGCCAAGGTCTGAAAACTCTCTTAGCACTCACTGTGCTGGTATAGGAAGGGTGAAAATATCACTGCTTGCTCGATTTCCTGGCTTTCCTCTCCTGGAAACCCCCAGCACGGGCTGCAAGCTGAATCACCCATCCTGTGAGGATGCGAGGAGGATGCTGGAGCATCTCAGGGCTACCACCCATGGTGGAAGCCCTCCTGGATCAAGGAGGAGAAGGGATGGAGTAGGGACAGGGGGATGGAACGTGGTCCTGTGGCCTCCCTGCTGCTGTGCTCCTGACCCCAGCAGCAAGGATGCTCCACCAGCAGTGAGGATGCTCCATGAGCAACAAGGATGCTCCACAGGCAACGAGGATGCTCCACCAGCACCAGCTTCTGATGCAGCTGAGGAGCCACATGGTGCTGGCAGTATTTGGGATGGCTTTGCCTCCACATGACAGCTTTATTGATTTAAAAGTAATGTAGATGCTGAGTCACGGACAGATCCTGCCGCTAACATCCCACCCAGGCTGTCAAATTCCCCCAAAGAGGGGAAGGGAACGAGCTTCGTCTTTGCTAGGGGTGAGCATCTCGGATGAACCAGAGCCCTGGGGTCAGCTGTGCCTCACCTCCTCTCATCCTAAAGCAATCGTGCAGCTTGCAGACGTGCTGGGCTTCTGCCCCTGTGAGTGGGGTGACCTCTTGTCCCCCCATGAGGAGTCCCACCCGCCAGGGAGTGAGATGAGAAAGGGAGCAGGGTGGAAAAGCCTCCAGCTCCTGCCCAATCCTCACCATTGCCCCTTCACTCCATCCGTCACAGCTGCCCTGGGCCTGGGGGATGTTGTTGCCTTTCCTGAGGAAATAAAACGGGCAGTCTGTGGCACTAACCACAGCGGGCTGGGATGGGATGTCTCCGTTATCGGACTGAGCAGCCCTGCAGATCGGCGGGGGGGGGAAATGCACTGGGGGGAGGGAGGAGGCTCGCAGGGACATCCTTGTATAAAATGCAACCAGACCTGAGATGTTCTTGGTTAAACCTCTGGGTAAAAATAATCCTCCGGTCCCAAGCACTGAAAGGGAGCGGAGAACAGCTGGGCAGAACGTATGTGCCTTGAATTTCTCTCTTCTGATCTGCTCCCTTTCTGCAGTGGAGACACAGAGAGGTCAAAGCTGCAATTGCAGGAAACCTTTATTCTGTGCTAATTGAGAACCATCACCTCGTTAGATGGAAGACACAAGCCTCTTTCTTCCCTTCTCCTCTTTTATGTCCCAGACCAGTTTTTCTGTCTCCCGGACTGGTGAAGTGATAATTGCTCCGGTGGCACCACGCAGTCTGCTCCTGGGAAGGCTCCTCCTCGGTTTCAGCTCCAGAGGGCTCAGGTGCATCTGTATGTTAATGTATTCACAGCCCAGGAGACAAAACAGCTGGGAGGGGACTGAAGGGGAAAGAGGAATTTCATTTTTCATTGATTTGGGAAGGCAAAACATTCAGCACAGTAAGACAAAGGGGGTGTTTGTTGCTTTTTGGTGTTTTTTTTTCTTCTTCTTTTTGAGTTAACACTGAAAACCGGAGATAAAATATGCAATTACTGGGTTCAAATTCCATTTCAATCCCTTTTTTTTTTTCTCACCTAGAGAGTGTCTGATGGCTGACACGCAGATAGGGATGGTTGCTGTGGTTTTCACCCAAATATGTCACCCGCCTCTGCAGCTCTTTGCTTCTTTGTTTGTCACTTTCAGTATTTCTTCCTTCTCTTTCAGGGCCAAAGCTTTAAGGCTCCTTCTTCGCTGCCTGTCACTGCTCAGATCGTCCCTCCTCCCATCTGGGTTGGCGTGAACACTGCTGTGATGTCCAAGGGCTCTCCTCTGCCTTAAACCGAGTCCAGGCAGAGTCCTGTCCGTGGCTGAAACCTCCCGGTCACGTCAACGCAGAGGCAGTGAGGCTGGAAACGCTCGTGTCTGCTCACTGCCCCTGCTGCACAACGTGCCAGGAGGCCGATAAGCAGCCCCGGTAATGGAAAGGAATTGAATTTTCACTCACATGGGCTGCAATCGCCTCCGTAAGCAAATTCGACAGGCAGATTTCAACCCAGCCGTCCTTCCTCGGGTGATCAAGACGAGGAGGCTGCAAAAATGCTCATGTACCCTCCTTTAGCCTAGAAAACAGACTGAGACCTCTTGTGTTTTCCTTCCCTGACCACTTTGCTGTTCACAACCCCCTTGTTTTGGCCTCTTTGTAGACCCCGTGTGTTACAAAGGTCCTGTCCCTGGTGGCCAGGGGACTCAAAGATGAAGCACAAGTGATGAAGGCGCCTGCTCACATCTCTCTGTATTTTCTTGTTGAGGAGCATCTCTGCAAGTATGGGCTGTAATTCTCTGTATCAAGGATGCCACCAAGATTCTCCATCATCTGAAGGCCCTTTGCCATCTGTTTTCTTCCCCACTGCTGCTTTCTCTGCTTCTCTTCCTCCCCATTCACAACCACATGGATTGCCATCCGCCCTTCCCATCTGCTCCCTTTCCCCACGAACTTTGTACACTTTTATATTCACTGATCGAATGTTTGGGGAGGGAAGGAAAGGGTTTTTTTTGTGGGTTGATTTATTATTCACAGGGATTCTCTCCCAAGCTTTTGGTACACCGACTCAAGCAGGTTGGTCCCTGTTCCCCTCCCTTCCCACCAGCGGTGACTCAGGCCGTCTGCGTGGCTGGGTCCTTTTCCATCCTGATGCTGCCTCTGTGTGTGTGCGAGCATCCACACGATTAATTTGCAGAACTGCAATGCAGGTAGGATTGAAATTGTTCAAAAAAAAAAAAAAAAAATCAAGATTTTAAAATTTTTTTTTTCTTTCCAGCTCTTTCTAATAGGAAGAAAATAAAGAGGGGCTGCTGCAGCAACAGCCCTCGGAGTATGCCCGTGGGGAGATTTGCTGGTTGCTCATTAACCCATTTTGGGGTACCAGATTTTTCTCACTGGCACGGATGTCTGCTGAGCCCGTACAGGGACATCGCTTCAGCAACATGTTAGGGGTGTGGTGGGATGCATCGCTTCTGGATGAAGCTGAGGACTCCACAGCTTGATGGCACTGAGAGGTCCCTGCATTATTTCCAAGGGCTGGAGATAAGAAACCCAATTTTTCCAGCCCCCTTCCCAGCCCATTGTTGTATCTCAATTAGACGAAATGCTGGGTATTGTTCCTCCTCAGCAAAATGCCCGTGGTGTTTCAATCCAGCCCAATCTGTAATCACCAGTGGGTTATGGGGGGTGACACGATTCCCACATGAAGAGCTGCCACACTTCCAAATCAGGTTCTTCCTCTGAATCAGAGAAAACATTGCAACCTCTCCTGGAGAGCATCACTGAAAATCCCCCGAACCTTCTGGTCAATCAAAATGTTCTTCTTCTATTTTGACTCTTTTTTCCTTTTTCAATCCATAAGACGCCGAAATAAAAAGCCCTTCTGAAATGAAAAATGAAAAGGCTTCACACTTGAATGTTAAAACGTTCTGGTTTGATACCTTTAAAACAATTGTGTGGGTTTTTTATACTTTTTTTAAGCTGGGATTTAATTAAATATTCAGTCTTGGGAAGCTTACCTCTTTGATTTGCCTCTGCAAGTTTTTCAACCTGCTCTCTTAAGAACTGCTAACTGCAGAAAATATGGATCTGAAGGATTTTCTTTGCGTTATGCACATACAGGCTGTGTTTTTATTCCTCAAAATTGAGGGCAAATCCACTGCAGGCAGAGTGTCTATGCACAGCCCCTCGCACAGCCCTGTCCTTCCTCCAAAGCCAGCCAGACTGCAGCAAGCTAGGGGAGGTTTGGGGTGGAAATGAGGAGGCATTTCTTCTCAGAAACAGCGGTCAGGTGTGGGGACGGGGTGACAGGGAGGTGGTGGCGTCACCGTCCCTGGGGGTGTTCAAGGAAATGTTGGATGTGGTGCTTGGGGACATGGTTCAGTGGGTGACAGTGGTGGTAGGGGGTGGTTGAACCAGATAAGCTCAGAGGCCTAATGATTCTGTGATTCTGTGCTGCGAGGAGAGGCCGAGGGAGCTGGGGCTGCTCGGCCTGGGGACGAGGAGGGCAGGGGGATCCCGTCCGTGTCCGCCAAGCCCCGCAGGGAGGTGCGGAGAGGCCGGAGCCAGGCTCTGCTCAGCGGTGCCCAGGGCCAGGCCCAGAGGCCGCGGGCCCAGCCCGGAGCCCCGGCGGCTCCCCCTGCCCCTCAGGCAGCACTGCTGGGCCGGGCGGGTGCCGGAGCCCTGGCACAGGCTGCCCAGAGCTTGGGGGGCTCCTCCTGGGGGAGATGCAGCAGCCGCCGGGATGTGGGGCTGGGCACCCTGCTGGGGGGCCCACATCCTGGGCTGTTTGGTGCTTGTAGGAGATGGAGGAGTCGTGAAATCCAGGCTGCAGCTGCTGCTGGGGCTGAGCATTTCTCTGTGCACACCCGGCAGGTGACTCATTTCAAATTGCCCAATTTGCCCTTTCCGAGTGAAACATCTCCTGGCTGATTTAAATATAAGGTAAATGGTTTGGAGACTCAGAAACAGCCTTTGGGGCAGGGGAGGATTTGGTACCATGCTGACAGATGCTAAAGGTCACTTTCTGGTCGTATTTATAGAGAGGAAAGGAAGCAATTAAAATAACCAATCTGCAGCCATTATCTCTCACCAGACACTGTCCCAGCAGCAAAAACCACTTATTCCACAGGAAAAGCCCCTTGGAAGAGCCCGTCTCCTTGGGCCTCTGAGGCACTGCCTAACTGGAGCCTCTGGTTGCCCTCATGGTGCAGTGGGAACAAAATGCTCTGTTGAACCCTGGCTCTCTTGGGTTGATCTGTTGCCCGTGCACTCACAGAGGGTGTGGGCACCCCCATGCAGTGCTAGAGGCAAGGAGCTGCCTGGAGCCCTCAGAGAATCACAGAAGAGACGAGGTTGGAAGGGACCTCTTCAGGCCATGTGTTCCTAAAGCACCACTCAGGCAGGGCCACCTAGAGCAGGGTGCCCAGGACAACATCCAGCCTTCATTTCTTGCCAGATGGGGAAGTGATGGAAAACCTCTCCCCGTCTTGAGCTGTTCTTAGACCTCATTCACATTACTGACGTGTGGTAGCCCATGAGTCAGGTAAATTGTGTGACCGTCGGCCTACACCACGACCGTAGGCATCAGTACCCAGGTTGAAGTGTTGAAGGGGGGGAAATGAGATTGCAGAGGTGCTCCCAGACTGCTCACATGGACAATGAGACACCAGGTGATGCTCGGATGGGTTGGAAGCCAAAGGTGAGACCCCAGTGACGGCAGGATGGCAGGGGGAGTGCTCAGCTCACTTCATGGAGGAGCTGAGCAATAGCACAGAGAGAGCTCCGGTTAGCTGCATCAGAAATCTGCAGGAAGAAAACAGATTGGAAGTTGGCTGTCACAGTGAATTTGCCTTATGTTGCACTTATCACACTGTTGACACTATATAAATAATAACATTTTATGATTTATTTATGAACATGCCTGGAGGTGACCTCCAGCTGTAGACTTGCAAAGCCGTAATAATCAGACAGCCATTTAGATATTGATCTCTCAGAGAAAAAAGAGATCTGTGGAGCTGGCACCAGAGGAAATTAAAAAGACAGGCTGGTTTTCTTGGAGACATTATTGCACGGAGAAGAAGGCCGGGGATCTTCCTTCAGGACAGTCATGGGAAAATCAGTTTTGGGGAGGCAGCTCGGAAACAGGGCTGGGGAGGTGGTCAGGGATCTCTGGGTGTTACTGATTAAAGGAAGGAATTTAAGATGTTGCTCTGCTTGGATAAAATTCATGCAGTAAGTGATAAATTACTGTAGGGACGATATCATAAAGACTGGAAATTTCCAGCCAAGTGGTGCTTAAGAACCGAGACCTACGGGCATGGGAGAAATACTCACAATTGTGTGAACCCTTCTGCCTCCCTCCCGTGGAGCAACGTGGAGACCCCAGCTGAGGGCTCACCACCAAGCTCTGCTGGGACCAGTCCTCTCATCGTTTTCCTCCAGCACCCTTGGAGAAGAAGGAAAGAACAGTAGGTTTCCACCATAAATAAATAAATAAATAAAATGAAGATTCAGATCTGGGAACCTGAAGAAAAATCCACTTCGTTTTGCTTGGAATTACATGAAGATCCCAAACATCTCCATGGACGTCTAGAGGCTCCCGATTTCTTTCATTTTCCCTGTGGCTCCCTGTCAACGTGGTTGCGAATCATGCTAAGCTGGGAAGCTGCCAATGTTTGTTTTCCTGTAGAGTCACCAGACCGTCCTCGCGGGAAACCCTGGGACCTGCTGGAGATAAGACAGGAGCCGTGAGGGCTGCAGGGCTCACCCCTGTCCTTCCTGCCCGTGCCCTCCTCACCCAAATCCACCTTGCAAACAAATCTGCCCCTGGACAACGGCCAGGGATGGCATCTGCTGGGCCACCAGCCAGTGCCTCCGCCAGGCAGACCAGTCTCCCCAGTTCCTCGCGTTGATGAATGCTGACGGCGCAGATCTCCTCTCTGCTGCTCCTGCGGAGGTGGGGAAGCAAGGCTTCCTGCGGATTATTTATAGGGCACGTCGTTATTTATGTGCCACTTATCTTGCTGCTGTCAGCGGCTGCGTGGCAGTTCGACATCACCAGTTAATGGCGGTGGCTCCGTGATGGATCTTCCCCTGCATGTTCCTAGCCAGACGGCAGCTTTGTTCGGCCCATGTGAGCGTAAAACAAAATAATTAAAAAAAAAAATAGATTGAGTCTCATTTCAGAGTTCCTTCACTGGCTTCCTGCATTGTTTTCTTTTTATAATCGCAACCAGTGTTTATTCCAGAGTGTGAGATCTCCAGCTCCCCTGATCTCAGTGAGTTATTCTCCATCTAACTGATCTGTCCACGAGAAAATCTCAGCATACGTAAATCAAGCCAGATTTCACTCTGGCATCAGTCCCTCCATACCCAGCAGGTACAGGGGGTTTATTTTCCTTTTTGTTTTATGCTGTGTTATTAATGGGAGAAATAAAAAAAAATGCACTTTAGCTTTTGCAGATGCCTGCTAGTGAAGAGGCATAAAAATAGAAAATGAAAGATTAAGCATGCTTATTTATGTAGCATTATTTTCTGTCAGGGGCTTATTTACCAAAACAATAACTCTCTAAAACTATCGCCCTAAAAGATACAGAGTAGTTTATTTAATCACTAACTTAAACTTCCAGATGTTTTGCTGATGCATGCTTAAAATCTCCACGAGTGACCCATGTTTTATTTTACTTCTAACCAGAGAGGACAGGATTTCTAGCCCTTAGTGGTATCAGTGGGGGTATTATTTAGGACAATTTATTATTTAATGCTGCTTTAAAATTGCTCTTGTTCCTGCAAAATACACAGAATGACACGTTCCAAAATGCAACATAAAAGGCCACAAATTACCCTGACCGGAGGGTGGATTTGTCTGCGTTTTGTGAGAGCGAGGGGAATGACAAATAGCTGGTCCTCAGTAAATCTGCCCAGAACTGCACTCACGCTGCTTGGCCGCAGCGAACGAGAGGCTCCAAATCCAGCAAAGCTGCAGGGAGAGCTTCCAGGGATGGGAAGGAGCGAAGGGAAGAAAAGGTGCTGGGGGAAAGTTTTCCTTTAAGTTGGTAAGAAATAGGAGAGGGGGTGTTGTATGCAAGACCTTTGCGAGCACTTGTGAGCCTGAAAAAGCCCCTTTTCCTCTCCGGTTCCTTCCCTCATCCTCTGTTTGGGTTTATTTTTTGCAATGAAGTGCAAAAGGTCCTGGCTGTGCCGCTGCTGTCCCAGTTTACCAGGGCTTATGGCTTAGTGGGAGCTACAAAACAGGTCTCCAAAGCCACCCGAGCACTTCACGGAGCCACAGACACTGGTGAGGTGAGGTGCATGGTTTGGGGTGGGGGACCCTCTGTCCCCATAGGGTCTAGGGCTGAGCCCCACCAACCAATCCATCTTTTTCCCCCTCTCCAAGCAACACGCTCTAAAAACTTTTCCAGCCTTCTAGGGAAATTCGATTCATTTCATTTCATTTCTTCTCTGGTCCTGCAGGACATTCAGTAAAGGGGCAGCTCCTCCAAAAATCCCTCGCTGTCCGTTCTCCATCCCCTCTTAGATCGGAGCACTCAGAGCAGCAGGGACTGCCCCTAGCAAGCACTGGAAGGGGAAAAACTCCATCTGGGGCACCTGTGGATCTTCCTTCTTCCAAAATCATTAGCCCCTGTAGAACAAACATGTAGAACACCCTGGATTTTTCACAGGTGACATTACGTAGCCCTTCCCAAGGAGGACTTGTGTGCATGGCTGCGTGTATGTGCACATGCTTTCAGGGCCAAGTTGGTCTCATTATCTCTTAGCTAATTAAGAGGCTGTTTGTGACAGCTTGCATCCAGCCGCTGCATGTTCAGCAGATCAATTTTCTCCTCTTTGCTTATGGGGTTGGTGAGCACAGCACAGCTTCGAGCGGGTCAAACTCACGCTCCACATCCCCAGAGAGGCTAATGAAATTTGACTACGGGATATAGGCTGCCCTACATCAGGTACGGGGAATTGCAGCTCCTCCTGGTACAGCGCTGACCAAACAAGGAGGGAAAAGGCTTAGAAAGAAAGGAAAGCCCCTACCCGGGCAGCACGTTTCAGGTTCCCGTTGCGCACAGCCTGTGAATTCAGCCTGGCCTGCAGCTGGGTGCCACCGGCGACCCAAACTCTCTGTGTGAGGATAAGAATCAAGCAGAGTTTTGCAAGTGAGATGCATACGTAGCACCGAACTGTGGCCATGTGCTCAGTCCCGGCATGTTTTGCAGTGGCATTTTAAGGGCCTGAAGTGAGCCAGGTGCTTCCTGCTGACTCTGCTCCCATCAGAGGAGCTTGGGAGCTTTGTTATAAAGAAACCAAAGCACGTCGCCTCCTATCATCAAGAATTTGGCACAAGACATTGACTTAGATGCTGTTATCTACCTATTTCTAGAAAAACCAGCCACCAACGACCGCATTAGTTCTCTGAAGACAGAGTGATGGGGAGAGCTGCAGAGATGTGCCTGCGGTAGGAACTTCATCTCTTTGCAGCAGAGAGCGATGAAGTTGCCTTAACCTTACAACTATTTCCTTCGATTCAAACGGACCAAGGAAAGCACATCTGACAGAGGAGGGGGCCACGTGGCCGTGATTTGCTGCCTGTCAAGCATGCTGAGACTCTTGGATGGCTTACACTAGCGTGGCAATTATTATAGTTGATGGCTCTGTGTGGTTATGGGACCTCAGAAATGTGGATAAACCACTTCTCGTCCGCACGGCTGGCCCCCTTCATCTGCACTCCCATCTCTCCCGGGATTGCTTCTCATATTGCAAAGCTCTCAGCTGCTTCCAAGTGAGCCATTGTAAGGTATTAAATCTGGCAATGCAAGTCTTTTTTCTTCCTCCTCTAGAGACAGGCATCGACTTCAGGTGAGAGCAGAATCCCTAAAAGACCGGGATTTATTTTGCTCAGTGCTGGGCTCCTGGGAGCCAAGGACTTTGCAGTCATTTGCAATTAGCTGCGGAGAGAAGCGCTGGCTTGTTTCCCGTGGGAGCACAGCGATCCTAACAGGACCGGGCATCACTTTGTGTAGCACGTGCAGCCTCTGACCCTATTTGGGATCGTGATTTATAGGATTGTGCACATCTCCTGATTTACAGAGTCTGGGAGCTCTTGCAGTTCAGGGCTGGCTTTTTCCTCCCCTTGCCTTTCCACAGGATTTACTAGGCTGGTGGGAGCTGCCTCTAACAGACAGGGATACAGAACCTTAAAATCATATTCATACATAATTTGTACCAGGATAAATGAATGGATGAATGGATGGATGGATATTTGGTCAAGAGCATTAAACACGTGCGTGTGAAATAAAAAAGTGTAATTATAGCTTGCTGGAGTAAAGCGTACAATTCACTCACCACCTCCCCTGGATTTTGTGGCTATCCCAAACTCCTGCCTTTAAGATAAATGCTCAGAAAATGTAAAACGGTGTCCACATGTGGATATAATTTAAATCCAAGCATGAAAACACAATCATTTGAAACTTGTTTCTTCCAGATTTCAAGCCTTCTGAGGCCAGTCTGCAGAGAGCCTAGTGAGATCTGATTTAAAATGCTTATTCACTGTATCATGAGCTCTTGGCAGGTTATTATTAATTTTAATGACTTCTGTTTTCCTAGAGGAAGCCTGCTTTGGTTTTGGCAGCTATGAGCTCTGCTTACAGCAACCTGGGTGTAGTTGGGGTAGAGGTCCTGGCAGCAGAGGAAAAGGGAAATGCATGGACTAGTTAAAAAGGCCAAGTAGAAAATCTGTCTGAGCCTGCAGGAGGAAAAGGTTACGGGGAATCCCTTTTCTGTCTGTCCAGCAGAGACCAGACCTTTCTTCAGGGTCCAGGTATCTCCAGCAGATAACACAAGACAAGGCCGAGGTTTCTGCGCAAGCCTCCTGCCAAATTTCAAAGGGTGCGAGGGGTTTGTCAGGCACAGAAGCACAGAATTGAAGGGGTTGGAAGGGACCTCGAAAGATCATTGGGTCCAAACCCCCTGCCAAAGCAGGTTCCCTACAGCAGGCTGCCCACGTAGGCACCCAGACAGGCCTTGAATATCTCCACAGAAGGAGACCCCACAACCTCCATGGGCAGCCTGTCCCAGTGCTCCATCACCCTCACCATGAAGAAGTTCTTTCGCATGTCGGTGTGGAACTTCCTGGGCTCCATTTTGTGGCCATTGCCCCTTGTCCTGTCCCCACAAACCACTGAAAAGAGGTTGGCCAAATCCCTCTGTCTCCCACACTTCAGATATTTATAAACATTGATGAGATCCCCTCTCAGTCTTCTCTTCTCCAGGCTGAACAGACCCAGGCCTCTCAGCCTTTCCTCACAGGGGAGACGTTCCAGGCCCCGTATCATCTTTGTGGCCCTCCACTGGACTCTTTCCAGGAGAAAAAGACAGGAATTAGAGGTGCCCAAGGATTATACAAGAGGCAAGGTATCCCAGCAGGGTGTCTCCATTAGCCACTGGGACAAGGCCAGAAACACTCACAGGTCGGGGTGGTGATGTGGCTTGTAGCAGAGCAAGGTGGGATTGCCCGACCTCGTGTTGTGCTGAGGCCTGTTTAGGTTTCTACCTGCTCCTGTGAGAAAAATCTCAAATAATTTTCTTCAGACAGGATTTTCTGTGAAGCTTATTTTATTCACGATTGCAATGGCGATCATCCTGTCAGTCAGGAGCGCATTTTAGTAAACGAATCATAACCTTTTATTCCCTATTTCCAGATGCCTGATCACCTCCCCTGTTTCTTCACTGGCTGAGTACTGCAGGTTCACAAGCTACTTGATGCTCCTCTATACCATATATGAACAATTTTTCTATTTTTTTTCCACCCTTTAATTTCTCCTTTCTTATGTTTTGAGAACTTGTGATCTTTGTTTTACTGATCTCACACTGCTCATCCTCTTTTCCTCAAGCTTCTACCTTATTTTGGAGCAGTGAGGCCTGCTACTGTCCACTTACCTACTTAGCATTTCACATTATTACGACTCCACAACTACCTTGGAATACAGGAAAATAATTCTCTGCTGCAAAAACTTTGTGCAAGAGCAAAAATGGGTCAGCACCATGTAGCTGGGCAATGTGGACTTTGGGGGAAGTGGAGAACATGGTGTTTTTTTGTTATATTTTCATTCCAAACCAGAAACTGCTTGTCCTCACCTCCCCCTTGGAAATCCAGGAACCTGAAAGCTCAGCAGCTGCCCCTAGAGTTGAAAACCCATCCCTCGTCAGTGAAACCCATGTCTGCTCTTATAGCATGGGTTATCCTGGAGCAAAACACATCCCCACCTCCTCCACGTCCTGCAAGAGCAGCCGTGCCACAGCTCAAGGATGGGGAAAAGCCTCTTTAATCCAGAGGAAATCACAGGGAATCAATGCCAAAAGCGAGTTTCTGAGTCTTCTTTGGCATGCAGTGCTCCGTGGCCTGTCAGACATGCACCTGATTACATTACCTTCTGGATTTATTTCTCCTGTCATGCCAATAGAGATGATGAAGGTGTGTTCTTGTTTTTCCTTTTTTTTTTTTTTTTTTTTTTTAATCTTGAATTTTGGAAGCATTAAAGACTTCACAGTGGTTGAATAACTCGAAATTGGATTTTCATCCCCGCAAAGCCCCTGCAGAGGTACAGCTCCAGAGCAGGTGATTTCAGCCTGGCAGTGAAAGCTTGGCTCCCACCCAGCCCCAGCTGGTCACTTGGGGCTAACCCCTTAAAGCTTCTGAGTATAAAATTTCCAAGGGAAGCCGTGCATTGACAATTAAATAAATCTGGTCTTTATTTCTAACACCTCTGGGCCAGCTCAGTAAGGTGGGGATATGAGCATCTCTACCACAGCTGTGCTTCTGCCTCTTGTAATGATTTATTCCAGCAGGGCATTGTACTTTGGAAAAAGGGCTGAAATACTTAAAAAATAAAAAAGGTAATAGGCCTGGCAACTTAGGTGCATATTAACTTTTTTCTCCTAGATACAATACCCAGGATCAGCACCAGGGCAGACCCCTCCAAGCAGCCAGATCTCCTCCAGCCAGACTGCACCACGGCTGTCATCCAGTGCGCTGAAATGAGCAAGGTATAGGTGTCTTCATTCAGCACAGCATCCGTTTAGTCTGCAGATGATCTAAGACATTCATCAAGTTAGCGAAACTCGTGTTCTCCTGTGCTGACAGGGTGAATTACACAGCAGGAGAATTTGGGCAGAATCCTAAAATGTTTGCCTGTTTCTGGCCCACTTCACTCTGGCTGCGGATTCAGCCACCCTGGATGGATGATAATTGGAGGATGATAATTTTCACAGGGAGGAGAGAGGATATAAATTAGGAATAAGAAAAAAATGGAATTGGGTCCTTGGGGTTTTTGCAGGGGAGCAAGCAAGTGTTATTCTGATCTTCCTGCTCACAGCTGGCACCGCTCAAGGGCCACAGTGAGAGCCAACGGTAAGTAGAGGAATAACCAACACGTAATGGCACTGCAGTTCAGCTCATTTTGTGCTTTACTGAGTTGCTAGCTGTTAGGGTTCCTCCCTGCACCTCAAAATAAATGTAGGATCCAAACTCGGCATAGTGACCTCCTTCTGTACATCCTAGACTTCACTGGGGGTTCAACCCAATCATGAAAATCAAGCTGAGCTCACAGTGCTGCATCTGCCTGCATGCAGGGAGTTCAGCCTCTTGGCTCTCACTTCTTTCTTTCCCTCACGGATGACAAGCTGCTTCCTACTCAGCAATGCAGCAAGCACCACTTTGTGTCCATCCAACACCTCTTTTCCAGACACCTGGCTGAAATGCACGTCTCTGTTCCTCTCCAGGGTCTGCTCCCTGCTTAGCAGGTCGCCTTGACTGTTTCTGGAGAGGAGGAGCACCGCACCGCCGAGCTGAATTTTGCTGTGCAAGTTGTTTTCCTATTGTATTTCTTGGCTTAGTTGTGCCTCTTGGTTCCCATACCCAATTTTAGGACTCGGTCTGTGTGCCATAGGAGCACACTGAGAATCTGTCTCTACCTTTTCAGCCCCAAGGTCTGCAAAAGAGGGATGCTACAACACGGGGACACTGGGGAAGCAATAAAACCTTAGATGAGCTGGTGTTATTACGTGGGGAATATCCCCTCCTACCCCTCAGCAACACATGCAGATAGCAAATCTCCTTCCATGATGAAAAAATATATTAGAAGTCTTATTTATTTCCCATATAGATATTGCTTCATTAACTCCTCGCTACTGGGTGTCGGTTTTATCTTTCTCTGCTCTGTAAAATCAAAGATCTGCTGCGCAGGTAATTCCTGCCTCCGACACGCTGCAGCATTTCTGCAGGGGCCACGTTGGCTGTGTCAAAACTTTGGATCCTTTCTGAGGATTTTTTGAAGCAAATCATCAGGTGGGTTTGTGCTGCTGTCAGTGGGCATGCCCCAGCTGTGGCATCCTCTCTCAATCCCCGTTGTGCCATCCTGGGTTAGATGAGCCCTTTGGGCTTTGTGCTGTAACTGCATAAATGTTAGCATGGGGAGCAGGCAGGAAAAGTGCTTTTCACCTGTAGCAAGGGGAATTAATCACTGAGGAGCACAGGTTCAGCATCCACCACCACCTGCTGGAGGGAGGCTTTGGGGCCAGGGCGCTTTGTGTGTGCCCGCTGTACAGATGGGCACTGCCTAAAGGGATCACCCCCCTCCACTGCAGCCACTCTTGCGCTCCTAGGAATAAAACCAACCACAAATTAAAACAGATTGCTGATTTTAAGACACCAAATGACACAACAGCTGCTGTTGTAGCAAAGTCCGAGAAGTGAGCACCGTGGCTGGGCCAGGAGGGTGATTATTGCAGTTTCCAGCTCCTGCTTCATGCTCCCTTTGGGATCACACACACTGCTGCGAGGGTGCAGAAGGAAGATGCTGCTGCCGTCAAACGCAGGGCACGTTTTGCTCCATCCCCAGCTCTGCACTAGCCATAGGAGGCAAAGCACCAGGCTCTGTTTCACAGTCAGCTTTGCACCTTTACTGTGCATATGCTGCCTCCTGGTGCCTGCGAAGCGAGGCGCTGAGCAGCTTTCCTCCAAGAGGCACGAAGCCACCGGAGAGCCAAAAATGCCAGCTCCCACCTGGCATGTATCCGGCCCCAGAGGCTTTGTGCTGTTTGGTAGCGAATTCGGGCCAGGCTCCGCTGTTACTGCTCATAGCAGCCAGGAGCAAACCCACCGATGCACGAACAGAGAGGTTTTTTGCAAAGCCAGCTCCTGGGAGGTGAAACCTTCCCCGTGCAAGTCACAGTTTCCTGTATGAACAAAGTTTTCTCAGATGTGTGAACATTTTGGAGGTGTTATTTAAGCTAATAATAAGATGTATTTAAGTTAACCAAAATGTTATATATTTAAGTTAATAACCATGAAGCCTTTTGTAGCCCAAGCTCCCCCCATCAGCATCTGGGGAGAAAAACCAGCACCGGGCGGGGTTTAGCACAGGCAGCTGGCACTCGGGGCTCTTCCTCGTGATTCATTGTCTGCCCTTCCTCTTGCTTTGCCTAAATCTTCTTCAGCTCAAGAAATGACTGGTCACCCATGTCAAAACTCCTGATATTCACAAGCCACATCCTCCAGCTGTGTGATTTTGTGCCTGATGTCGGCGGCTGCGTGGCAGCGGAGCGGCTCCTGGCTCTGTGGATGGACACGGACTTGTCAGGTTGGGTCGTAGAGAAATTAACAGAGCCGAAGGGAAACTTCATGCAGAACAGGAAATGTAAATTCACAGAAAGAGAAACGCTGCCTCCTATTAAATGGAGAAACAGCCAGCCCAGGGCAATCTGCTCCTGCAAAGCATCTGCTGGGGCTGCTCCCATGTGCCCTGTCGTGCCACCAGGTTGTCCTCACCTCTAGGCAACCCTTTTCTCTTGGGACTTCCTGAAAAAAAAAAGGTTTGTTTCTTCCTAAGAAAAAGCTGTTGGTGGCTGATTGCAGGACGATTTGCAATGCAATCACAATGCTAGCAACGTGGCCTTGGATAGCCCTAAATCATCTGCGTCAAAGAGCTTTACAAAGGCTGTCACACCATCCGTGCGCTGTATGAAGAGAAGCGAGGGGTGGTGATTTCATGGTTTTGGCCTTGAAATAAAACGTTAGCAGTGAAATCTCAGCCCCTTGGCCCTGCTGTTTTGAAAGCCATGAGATCCTCCAAGGTGAAGCCGTGCGTGTTACAGTCCTGGCTCATCTCTTAAGCCCATGACAACAAAGTTAACTTGACCACCAACTGCAAAGGCTGATAGAGCAAAGGCAGAGCTCAAGGCCTGAAAACTCAAAGGGTTTTAAAAGTCAGCATGTGCTTTAACCCCAAACAAACTCACTCGCTGTAGCCAACTCATCCTAAAGCTCCCATGGAGCCACAGACACCGTGCCTGCTCCCTTGTGACAAAGACCAGTTGCAGTGACATGGTGGAAGTAAATCCTGCTTGGCCCTGTTTGTCACATTTGGGGTGACATTAGAGCCCACGGAGGTGACACAGAGCTAAGTGCAAGGGATGTTTTAAAAATGAAATGAGTTTCAGAGAGAACATCCTCTTCCCCAAGCTAAAGGTCCGTTCTGTGGGTTTCCTGTTTCACAGCCAGCTTGGAGCTGTGGGGATTTCATGGAAATCAAGCCCGGATCACCAAGGCACTGTCAGCATTTTCAGGGAAGGGGAAATAATTTACACACACAAAAACAAACAAACATGATTTTTGGCCTTTGCAAGGTTTCTGTCGCTTGCCTTTCAGAGCAGCCCAGGGCCGTGGCTCGCAAGCGCCTGTGCTGGTGGAGCTAGCGGCACGTTGTGGTTTAACGAGCTGCCCGGAAAGCACTTGGCTTAAATTAGCGTTGCCAGGGGGCCGTCAGGCAAAACCCGACCGAGCTCCTTTGTTTCGGGGGTAGGGACCAGCTATAAATTGCCATTTCACCCAACAGCTCGCTTCCCATTGTTCCAGGTTAAAGACCAAGCAAGGTGATGCACAGGATGAAGAGCTCCGGGTGAAGGCAGACAAGGGGAATGTCAAGGTCAAAGACGCAAAGGTCAAGGGCAATTCCTCACGCCCTTCTTCTGCCAATGGAAGAAGACATCTCCCACTGGCAGGACATCGCTTAAACATCCACATTTTAGCTTCCTTTAGGCAGTAAAGAGTGAAGACTGTCATTGTGCAGCTCCCCCTCTGCATAGAGGGCCCCTCCACTCGTTATCTCCCCCAGCTGGCGGGGGACATCTCCCACTTGCTGGCCCCGATGGCATTTTAAGCGTCCTGTTTTGGGCAGGAAGACATCAGGTTTCCTTATTTTTTTTTAGCTCTTCCTTTGTCTCCCGGAGAACAAAGAACAGGGAGGGACGAGCCCATCCCCAGGGTAAAGGCGCTGCCTTAATAGGGTTACGCGCAGCAGAGATTTGGCTCCGAGTGTGCAATCACCGCCTGAATTAATGAAGAAAGGGTTTCTTTGGATCAGGCTGAATAGCGCAGCTGCAGCAATTATCTCGTCACTCATCAGAATGATGACAAAATTAGTTCCAGATATAAAACCGGACAATGGAGGCGAGACACCTATGGTTTATTTATTTTCCCAGCTAATGACACTGGAGGTTGCCTTTCTGTCCCCATATGGTTCTCGCAGCCCCTGCCGCATGCTTGCGGCTCGCAGCAAAACCCTCAGGGTTCATGCCAGGCAAGGCGGGGACCTGGACATTTTTGTTCTTTTGGTGTTAATTTGCTGCTTTTTGGGCAATCTGCCATGGCTGTGCCTGGGCTCACCCGGAATGTCCCCCAGCTGGGGACACGGGGGGCTGCACTGTCACCCGATTGCGGTGTGCATGGATATTTATCCCTCCCTGGGGACCCACAGCAATGTTGTGGCTTCCAGGGTAATTAGCAGCTTTGTGGCGCCACTAATTACCGAGATGGGCAACTGTATTTTGGGGAGAAGCTAAACACGAAGGGCTCTTGGGAGTGAAGAAGAAGAAGAAGAAAAAAAATACCGTGCAATAAGACCAAGAAATTTTGTTGCTCATTTCAAAGGATTACAGACAACATCCCCCTCCTGCACTGCCCGATGAGGGCTATTGGCAAGAAGCGTTATTTCCAGGCAAATTGGCAGCAAAACTGCCCTGGGAGGTGGAAAAAAAGCTGATTTTGGTTCAGGGAAGAGAACCATAGGGGACAAAGAGTGAAAAGCTGCACATCGGTTGCTCTTAGACCTCAAGTCAGCCCCTCTGAGCATCCGGAGCTTTTTGCACAAGAGCACCAAGACCCTCAGATCCCTGCTGTGCTCTCATTGTGCTGTGACGATGGGTTTTGCTTCCTGATGCACCCGACGGTGTATCCGTGATGCTGCACGCTGGCATCCTCCTGCTTGCCATCCTCCCTTGATGTGCACACATCATCTTGGCCAGGTTCTGCCCCAGGCTCGGTGCAGGGTGACCCCAACAAGCTCTTTGACACCCCAGATGTCCCCTACGTGTTTCGCAGGGGCAGCTCCAAACCTCAGACATTTGGTTAAGGATTTATTCTGGGTTTGGGGGGACTTGAGGTTGTGGCCACAAGCTGGCGTGCTGCAGCTCGGATGCAGATGCATCATATGGTGAGGAAAAATTGGTAGATTAATTTTGTGCTTTTATTTAAATTATCTGCAGGAAGGGAAGCTTCTGTAGGAGGAAATATTGCAATAACTGCTGCTGGTCCACTGCACTCTCCCTTTGAAGAAGACTTGTAAGAAGCTGCATAGAAAAGTATGTGATTTAAGAGTTTTTTTTTAGCATTTTTACAATTCAGAGGCATGCAGAGACATTGCTCAAATGCAATTTAAATCCCAGTTTTGCTTGTGTGCCCTGCTTCCTTGCACGAGCAGCTCCCGGGGACCATTTTGTGCATTGTATTGCCAGCTGACAAGCAGAGCCACATAAATAACCCAGCTGCTGCTAGCGGGTGTCACGCATGACTGCCAGGAAAGGGCTGACAATGCCCCTTTCCCCAAGAAAAGCTGGCGAGGGTGAGCCGAAGCGGTGGGAAAACCCTCGGGAAGAGGCTGCCCGGCCGGCTCCGCGCTGCGTTTCTCGGGGAACGGGCAAAGCAGCCGCCACTCAAAGCCGGTGACCTTGGGTGACAGCAAAAAAGCGCATTTGCCCCGTGGGATTTAACCGCCCCGCCCGCGTCGCTGCCGGGCGATGAGACGGCTGCTGTTTGGGGTGAAAATAGGAGAAAATATTGTCTTGCGCGTGAAGAACCAGCAGCACCACAGCCCAGCGACGTGGTGCTGTTGCTATTGATGACAATAAAGAAATGAATGCCTATGGGATTCCCACCGGGGTATTTGCGCTGCTGCAGCCAGCGCTTTGCAGGCACCCGCTGAGAAATTCGGTTCCTGCTCCCACTGCTGTCACCCTGGCTGGGCCAGCCCTCGGGTGGATGGCAGGCTGTAAATCACGGTCCTTTAGAGGAGGCTGGTGATGGCTTAGTGCGATGTATTTGCACTCAGCAGTCCTTTTGGTGGATGTAAGCGAAGCCTGAGACAAAGAGCCCACAAAGAAGAGCTGAAGCCCAGTCCTCCGGCCCTGCACGCTGAATCTCAGCGCTCCTCCCCAGCTCAGCAGTCTGCAAACCCCCATTTCTCACCCTTTTCTCCCCGTAGCCTTCCTCCTGAACCCTTTCCGCAAAGATGCTGGTGGCCGGCAGCCTCTCCCCAAGCCCCAGCTGCTCTCAGAGCTGCACGAACCCCGGGAGCAGCACGGAGCAGCTGCTGTCCCTGGGGTCATTTGGGAAGGAAACGGATGCGAGCTGCTGGAAGAGGCTGGGGGTGATGCAAGACCTGGAGCAGCTTGAGCCATGAAGTCAGCTCCAGCCCAACCCCTCCAACGCTCGGCGTTCGGCACACACAGTCCTGCAGCACAGAGCAGCCCAAAAGCAGATTTGGGGGCCAAACGGCAGATTTCAGGCCATTATTACCTAAAACCCACAGCACAACCGACTGGGAGTCCCAGCAGCTGGCCGCGTGGAGCATCAATGCCTTGTCTTCCCTGTAGGCTCTTCACGGCTGGGTCTTCCTCCCACATGCTTTCCCCGAAGGCTGTTTAGCTCATGAAACGCACTAAAGGTTGCTCACCGGGGTTCGAGCGGAGCTTCTCTGAGGCCTGCCCGCCAGCTCTGATTTCTGGTGATTTCCCAGCTTTTCAGCAACAGACTGCAGGGTTTCACTTTCCAGCAGTAACTGTCCTAGAGGTAGGGAGAGAGGCGTTTATTAGTAAACCGAGATTTACGGCTGGTTAAGCCCCTGTGCTGCATATTTTGCAAGAATAACTGGGAACAGGGAAGCTTCCCACCCCAAGGCTGGATTTTAGGCTCTGCTTGATGTTTCGCTAATGAGTGGTTTCATTCCTCTTGCTCCCAGACACAAAAACGCCCTACGCCGAAGGGCTACGCGTTGACTGAATTTCTCCCCGCTCATCCCCTTCCAGACCTCCGTAATCACGTTATTTCATTTGCAAAGCACCCTTTTCCCGGCGGTTTCACAGCCCACCCGGTGAAAGCGAGCCGTAAAACGAGCCGTGTTCCCCCGATTTGTCTTGGTGGCGGCGGGACGCGGCGGCTCGCGAGCCCTGAATGCCGACACGCAGGGGCGCTCGCCCCGTAGATCACCGGGAGCCGTGGGGGACATCAAACCGATGAATACGTGGTGTGGAGGGGACAATGAGCTCGGCCCCATACATCACGGAACAAAACCCAGGCGCTGAGCCCGGCGCGGGGCCTCGGCTGCTGGCTTTGTCCCACCCACGGGACCCCCGCCGGTTCCCATGGCCCCACCATGAAGGGGGGCGACAAGCTCAGCCCTCCTCCCTGTGGACCGAGGCAGGGTGGAAGGGGAAGACAGAGTGCTGCTGGCCTTCATTATCACCTGTGTTTTCACAGATGATGTCCTGCGAGAATGAGTTTCATTTCTCAAACAGGGTGAAGGCGATCGCCGCTCGGCGTTTGCCCATCGGAGCCCTGGCTTCTCACGGAGCAAGGCGAATCAGAAAAAATAGCTTTCCAAACGATGTCAGTGCTGCTTCCTTCCCCTGGTCCCAGCTCCTGGCCAGCAGAGCTCGGGGCTGCTTCACTGAAAGCTGGGAAACTGCAATGGGACGTGGTCAGGAGCTGCATCTTGCCATACAAGAGGTCTGGAAGGAGACAGCAAGGCTGTGATGACTCTGCAGGCTGGAAGTTAGCAGCAGCAGAGTTTGAGGGTATAAAAATATTTGGAGGAGGTGAGGAAATGGTTAAGAGGAGCCAGGTCCCCGTTCCCACTGTCTGTGGTCCGCTCCTCCCACGTAGGAGAGGGTCAGTGCTGGACCGAGCGCGGCGGTGGGCAGGAAGCCGCGGGAGATGTTGGCCTCAGCAGCACGAATACATCACTTCGATGAAATGTTGGCAAAAGGAGATGAAAAGCTTAGGTGGATTTTCCCTTCCTGACATCCCCGGCCCTGTCAGCTCGCAGGGTCTCCGAGCCAGAAACCGTTACAAGAAACAGAGCCCAAGAGGGGGGAAATTCCAGATAAAGAGATCTGGCCGTCTTCTGGGGAAAATTCAGGGCAAGAGAGGGAGGGAGATGGACCCAGGGAGAGGGAAACAGCTCTGGGAGTGTGTTTAGCAGAGGAGATGTGCACCAACACAGCACAGCTCTCTCAGATCTTTTCAGAGCCCCTAGCAAATTTCCAGTGTGATGCAATGGGGTACGAGGGAATATAAACACGCTGGCGCATCGGCTTTTTTAGGCACCTTCTGTGGGCTTTGCAGGAGCCCAGAGCCCTCCAGGACCACCGGCTGAGGAGCTCCGCTGTGCATGGGGAGGCTCAGAGATGCTCCTCGCCTACGCATCCAGCCTTTGAAGACGTTGCGTTGCCTGAAGTCGCAGCCTCTCCGGGCCTGATGGTTTGAGGCCGACAGGTAGAGACTTGAGAGCAAGCTGGAGAGCTGCGTAACCTGGTGCTGCCTCCTTAAATCGTGTTTTAAGAAGCGTCTCTCCAGGCAGCGTCGAGAGGAGACTCCTGGAAGGGCGAAGCAGAGGGAGGGGAGGGGATTTGAGCCCCGGAGGGAGCGGGGTGGGAGAGGTGGGAGGCTGGTCCTGGAGGTAACGAGGTGCAGGGGAGGCCACACAGCAGGCACAGTAGGTCCTGGCTTCCTCGGTGCATCTGAGGCTGAAATGAGTATGTCGAAGGGAGGGAAAAGAAATGGATGTAGGATCAGTTGCCTCCAGGAGCTGGCAGCCACCCAGCACGAGGACGGCTGTAGTGCTGAGGGGGGGTAAGTGGAGGCTGGGGTCAAGCACCTGGAAAGGAGCAGGTCCAGGGAAACATTTGAGGTTTGGGGTTGTAGGACCCAGGGAGGTTGTACTGTCTCCGTCCTCGGAGGTTTTCAAGATGACCTTCTATAAAACCCTGAGCAAGCTGTTCCAGCCTCACGGCTGACCCTGCTTGGAGCCTCAGGTTGGAGTAGAGACCTCCTGAGGTTCCTTCCAACCTGAATTTCCTTACAATCCTATAATCCTAAGACATACCCCGACTGTTCTGCACTTGCAGAGCTTTTACAGAACATCCAGGGGTTAAAGAGGAGAAGCCAGCACATCAAAATCATCTCCTTGTTTTTATCAGGCAAATCCCACACTGGTAAATCTGACATTCCCAAGCAGCTTTAGAAAACGCTACCTTTAACCTCCAGGGTCACGCTGTGAGCGAGCAGGTGAGAACTGAATTTTATTTTATGGAGCCAGATAGAATAACACCAGGGAACAGAAGCTGGGTGGATTTAAAAAAATCATATTTCTTTTTCATCAAGAAGTGTCTCACCCAAGGATGTCCCACATCGTGCTGGGATTAAGAAGCTGTGACACTGCATTATTCTCAGGGACAGTGGTTCCCCCATCAGGCAGCAAACGCCTCCCTGCTCCTACCACCGCTGAAGAAGACAACGACAACTTCAGCAGTTACCACCAAGAGCCCCAAATTCAGATTTCCATACCTCCACGGGGTTAGCGACAGCAACCAGAGCATCTCATAAATCTCTCCATAGTCACCCTCGCACCTCTCTTAGCTGAATTCTTCACTTACAAAGAGCAGGGCTGTAAGGAGAAACATCTGGTGGCAATGCTGGTTTTGTGATACATTTCCTGTGCTCGCGGGATCTCGGTGTGTCACGTCTCCATCATCTCCTGTGCTCAGCTTGCTGAGAATGAACTTGCCTTTTTATTTTCCTTGACTCGGGGGTTGCCTTTTGCAACAAGAATAAAAAAACAATGTAAGGGTAGAGGAAATCTTAGTATCTGCCTCCCCCAAATAACACCTGAGAAGAACTAAGATCTTTTAGCCTGGAGAACTTGGATAAATGGAGTAGGAAGTATTTATCGCCATCATCGGTTATTATTCAATTTTCCCTCCCAAGGTAAAAAGTGGGAAACTTTTGTTACAGTCTTGTTTTATCCTCAGCTGGTGCTATTCATAAATGTTTCATCAAGAGCTCTGTAGGCAGCATGTCTGTTCCTGGTACAAACACATCCGCTGCTCTGAGGACACTGCCTGGAGGGTGGGCTCTGCTGAAACATTTATGGGATCCCATAAACTCTACAGGATCCCATAAATCTGAACGGAAGGGAGGAAAAACAATTCTTACAAAACACAGCGGGTGACTACCTTGTTGGTTTACCACAGGAGTACGGCACGCTTCTTTTTTATTTTCTCTCTGAGAAATCTGAATTATTTCCTTAAAAATGCTGTCACGGTGGGAAAGCGGCTCATTGTATTCCTGATGCTACACGGGGATAAAAAATAAAATAAAATAAAATTGAAAGCCCTGAGAGATGTACCCTTGGCTCACGGGAAGCTGGAAGCTGACTGTGAGATCTGTGTAAGCCATAAAGCTTTTCTGTTTGCTATTCCTAACAGTTGTGCTGTCCGTGCCACCGTTACCAGCAGCATCTCAGCTGTGCCTGGCACCGCAGCGAGAACCAGAGCCAGAGCTGTGACCTCCAGTTTTATTTCTGTAGCTGCCTCTGTCCGGTCAAACACAAGGGGTGGAGAGACATCTCCTAACCAGTAAATTGGGGATCCACCATCCTGGAATGTCCTCCAGGATCATTTGTGGCTTGCGTGGACCAGGACATCAAAGCCTTCCCACAGCCACCAGCCTCCAAACCAACAAAACGAGCAGCCAAGGCTTTGTGGAGGGAATTGTTTGGCACGGGACATCCCAGGAGCACGCGACGTATGCATTTATTTTTGAATCAGATGCAGTCACCAGCCTGGGGGTGAAAAGTTTTGGTGTTCCCTAAACAGAGGTTCTCCAGGTGCACATCTCGGGGCAAACAACAGTTATTTTCAGCCTCTGTGTTTCCAGCATTGTTTTCCCCATCGGTGCAGCAGGGATCTACTAAAAATAAAAAGGTATTCATGGGAGAGGGTGTGAAGGCAGCTGTTTCCATAGGCAGGTGCCAACGTTGAACTAGCCAAGCTGAAAGCACAGTGAGAAGAGAACACTATCAGGTCAAGCAGAGACTTTACCCAGGTTTTGTTGTTTAATATCAGACAAGATTTAAGCCATGAGGACCCACCAAGGGACACCGCCAGCATGTTCCCCCCTTTCCATAGCACTCCATTTTCCTCTTCCTTTCTTTGGCAATTGTGATGGATTTCATTCAGTGTTTGCAGCCTTCAAAACATGCAACAATAGTGGGACAGTGAGGCTCAGGAAGCGGGGGAGCAGGAGCAGCTGACGTAGTGTCCGCTCCAGCCATGCTGCCAGGCACCCCTTCCCCTTCCACTTCACTCCTCCAGGAAGCCTGACCTCTTTTGGGTGTTTCCCAGGCTGTTAATCTGCTTTAGCACCACGGGGAAAGGCAAGGCTGTGGTTAGCAACCCAGGGCAATGCACCAGTGGTTTAAAATGCCTTCCCTTGTTGGGCTGAAGAAGGGACTTCAAGGGAAAACTGCAGCAAGCCCTGTCCCACAAGGTTGTCCTTCACCTCTCCTCTCTCTCCACAGCCTTGTTGTGTGTTTGGGGCTAAGGAGCTCCTGAAGGCCCTGGGCAGGCGGGTGAACATCCCCACGAGGCAGGACTATGGCCATCAGGGTCTCACTTACGTGGCAAGGAGAAAATGGAGCCAACACAATCCATGTCCTGGATGAGGATGGGACTTGCTGCAGGGAAAAGATGTCAGGGGCATTCTGCTAGGAGTTGTTCCCTTCCCTGCAGGAGCACTGGATGAGGAGGGAGCCTGGCTCTGGGTTTAAGGCTAATGCTTGCAGCCTTGGAACAGAATCACTGAATCACAGAATAATTAAGGTTGGAAAAGCCCTCCCAAGATCATCTGGTCCAACCGTCCCCTTACCACCACTGTCACCCACTGAACCATGTCCCCAAGCACCACGTCCAACCTTCCCTTGAACACCGCCAGGGACGGTGACACCACCACCTCCCTGTCACCCCATCCCTACACCTGACCGCTCTTTCTGAGCAGAAATGTCTCCTCATTTCCCTCCTGAACCGCTCCCAGCACAACTTCAGGCCATTCCCCCTCATCCTATCACCAGTTACCTGTGAGAAGAGGCCGACCCCCAGCTCCCCACCCCGTCCCTTCAGGCAGTAGCAGAGAGCAATGAGGTCTGCCCTGAGCCTCCCCTTCCCCAGACCGAACACCCCCAGCTCCCTCAGCCGCTCCTCACAGGACTTGTGCTCCAGGCCCTTCCCCAGCTTCATAGCCCTTCTCTGGACATGCTCCAGGGCCTCGATGTCCTTCTCGTACTGAGGGGCCCAAATCTGAACACAGCACTCGAGGTATGGCCTCACCAGAGCTGAGAACAGAGCCTAGGAGAGCTGTTCAGAGGCTGCAGGAGCCTGTGTCCCACAGCTCCCTGTAGCACACCAGCAAGCTCATCTTGAAGCACATCTAGGGGCTCAAAAATTAGTAAGAGCTCAGGATAGAGACTTGGATGTATGCCATCAGCGTCCAAGGTGGGGCAGGGTGGCATGACACCTGGCTGCAGGACATTTGTATGTGGTGATATCGGGTCACAGCCCGTTGTATTTATCTGATCTCTGCCCTGTGGCAGAGGGCAAAGTCCGATTTTGGTTTCAAGGACAGCACAGCTCTGGGACAAGCTCCAACATGAAGAGAGGGGACGGTGAAGTCCACAGCCCCAGCAAAATATATAGCGGAATTGAAATACGGCACAGAGAGGGGGTGTGGGACAAAGGGATGGGCGGTAGGGGAAGAGGGGGATGCGTTCTCTGTGTTCCTTTTCTATTTTTTACAAAAAACATGCCCAAGGGGGTAGAAGAACAACTCAATGAGCCTTGTGGGTCCCCTCCAACCCAGGATGTTCTATGAGCCTGGGACTGTACGATCCTGGCCTCAAGCTGTGCCAGGGGAGGTTCAGGTGGGAAATGAGGAGACATTTCTGCTCAGAAAGTGATCAGGTGTGGGGACGGGGTGACAGGGAGGTGGTGGCGTCACCGTCCCTGGGGGTGTTCAAGGCAAGGTTGGACGTGGCGCTTGGGGACATGGTTCGGTGGGTGACAGTGGTGGTAGGGGGGTGGTTGGACCGGATGAGCTCGGAGGCTTTTCCAACCCTAATGATTCTGTGATTCTATGATTCTGGGGTTCTTTTATTTTATGATTCTGCGACCCCACAGCTCAAAATGGGGCACATTCGGGGCGCGGGGGCCCAAACCCTCAGCCCTCAGGGGGGTCGGGCGAGCCCATACCACAGCGAGCTGGGGGGGCGAGCGAGGCTGTGCCGGGGGCTGGACGCGCCCATGACAGGAGGCGGGGGGTGGGCTGGGCGCTGCGCCGGGGGAGAGGCATTGGACGAGCCCATTCTCCCTTTACGGGGGGAGACAAAAACGCATCCTTCGCTCTCTTTACATACAACAACTGACGGCGGGAAAATAACTTTTTATCATACTCTAAAATATTTAAACTGAATGTCGGGCTGCGTTCTGTCCGCCGCCGAGGCGAGGAGAGCGGGCGGCATTGCGGCCCATCCTCCGTTCCCCCCTTCTCCTCAGAGGTGGCGCGGGCTGGGCGGGGCGGGGCGGGGCTGAGGGCCGCGGTTGCTGCGGGCGTCGCGGTGCCGCGGATCCCCCCCCGCTGCCCCCCGCCGTCGCCATGGCGCTGTGCGGCCGCTCCGCGCTGCTCCGGCCGGGCCCGGCCCCGCGCCCCTCGTCCCGCCGAACCCCCGCTGCCACCGAAGCCTTCGTCAGGTAACGGGGAGGGAGGTGGGAAGGGGCCGGGATGGGTGTTGGGGGGCTGAGGGGGCGTTAAGGGGGGGTGGAGATGGGGGCTGTGAGGGGGCTTGGGGCTCCGAGGGGACGGTATGGGGGCTGTGAGGGGGCTTGGGGCTCCGAGGGGACGCTATGAGGGCGATATGGGGGCTGTGAGGGTTGGGGGGGGGGTTCTATGGGGGCTCTTGGGGGATGCTGTGGAGGCGATATGGGGGCTCTGAGGGGTGAGGGGGCTCCTTTGGGGCGCTGACGGGACGTAATGGGGGCCCAGAGGGGGCTGGGGGCGATATAGGGGAGCTTTGAGAGCTCTGAGGGGGAGCTATGGGAGTTCTAAGGGAGCGCAGAGGGGGGCAGAGGCATTGTAGGAGGGCTAAGGGGGGCACTGGGGAGGGTTTTGTGGGGTAAGGATGTGGGGGCGTTTAGGGCTTCCCTTGGGGAACAGATGGGGTGTTTTGGGAGTTGCAGGTACTGAAGGCGGTGGTTAAGGAAGAAAAGACGTGTAAGGGGCTTTGGAAAGGTCTTGGGGCTCTTGGGACAGGGTGTGGGGCTCAGGGGCTTTGGAGGTGCTGAGGGAGGGCTGCAGGAGGGGTGGCAGGGATGTCCAGGAGGGGTTTAGGAAAGGCACGGAGGCCAAATTAGGGTAGAGGTAGCAGGGGCAGAGATGAAGGAGAATCTATCCTGGAATCATTAAGGTTGGAAAAGCCCTCTGAGGTCATATGGTCCAACTGTCCCCCTACCACCACTGTCACCCACCAAACCATGTCCCCAAGCACCACGTCCAACCTTCCCTTGAACACCCCCAGGGACGGTGACTCCACCACCTCCCTGTCACCCCGTCCCCACACCTGATCATGTTCTGAGCAGAAATGTCTCCTCATTTCCCACCTGAAATTAGGTTGTATTTATGGAAAGAAAGGAGATCGGCGCGGTGTGTTGGTGTGGGCAGCTGCTGGGAGGCTCGTGCAGAGCTGCTTGGGGGGCACAAAGGCGCTGAGCTTCAGGAACAGGGAGGGCAGGGCTGGAAGGAGATGGGACGTGGGGCTGTGTTAGGGGATAGTGGTAGGACGTGGGGCTGTGTTAAGGGATAGTGGTGGCTCCCTGAGAGGTCAGGTATCAGCTCAGGTATCTTTAGATTGCCAGCTCTGGTCTCTTTTTTAAGGCTTAAGGCGTGTGCATTGGGCTACGGTCCATTATCTGAAGTGTTTTGAGTATCCCAGAGAACAACCCATGGAAATAACGACTGCAAGCAGCAAGCATTTTGAAGTACAATACGTGGAAGTACTCACCAGTGTAAAATCAGATAATAGAATAACCGAGACGTTGCATATGAATTGCAGAATTGCTACAAACAAACAGTTGGCCCAGCTATTTGGTATTAAAATGGCTGCATGTTTGCCACAAGCTTTCTTTTGTTCGAGGAGGGAATAAGAGCGTTTTTACTTGTCAGACAACGTGCCTGTGAAATGGGAAATTCTGCACTGCGAGAGGGAGAAATGGAGGTCGCTGTGTTTGCCTGGAATACACGAACATGGCTGTTCGTGATGGTTGTGTTCCGTCTCAGCCAGCCGTTAGGAACTGGATTGCTCACACGAGGGAAGGCAAAAAGAAGGGATCTTTTTCAGATACATTTTTTTTTCTCACTGAATAAATTAACTGTATATTTGCTTTATAAGGAGCTCGCAGTTTGTTTGTAGCCGGAGGTATCTCACAATTCATTAGTAAGAAAATACCAAGAAGGTAAAACAAAACAAAAAAAAGCTGAAAGAGAAAATGGTTCCCACTCAAGCCCCCTTTCTTTATGAGTGATTTCTGTAATTTGAGAGCCTGTTTCAGAGTTGTCATGAGAACGTTCAGGCTGTGAACATCTGCAAGCTTTCGAGCTCCGCTGGGAGATCCAGACAGCATCTGTAATTTGGCGTGTTTGTAGGAGGCATGTCATCCGTTCGTTTTTTTTTTTCCTCTCCAACGTTCGTTCTTGTGCAGTTTTTTTTTTCAGCCCAGATGGAGGAGGGAGGCCAGCGTTTGCAATAAATTTCCCAAGCAGTCAGCAGATACAAGGCAGTTAATAAAAATAACTTAAAACAAAACAATCCGTTACCCTTCCCTTCCCCCTTCCAGTCCCAAACAGGAATGGAAAAATTCTTAAGACTATATAAAGAATAGAGAAACGGCCAGAGATAATTCTTGGAGTTCTTCCACATGCTTCAGAGATTTGCTCTTGCTGTGTGGTGCGCTGGGAGCTGACGTTTGCCACAGGGACCCAAAGCGTAACGACAAAAGGAAGAAAGTTTTGTTAAATAAAGAGGAAAAGTCCCTTGATTAAGGGATGAGCATTGTTCAAAAAAGGGTTCTCCTTTTTAGAAGGTGATGTCATGCTTCATGTGTCTGTTTTACTTGAGTGTATATGCTATTTTGATCAAAATTTCTGTTCAATACCAGCATCTGAAACCAAGGGGAGCGTGTTCCGTTCGGTGGGGATTTGGACCCACCCAATTCCGCGTTACCCTTATGTAAAACAGCGCAGGCAAATCCTCCTTACTGCTCACCCACGTTTCTAACAGGCGCGCAGCAAGAGCTCATCTGCGTTTTATGTGGGGAAATGCAAAGCGAGTCCTTGGGTTTGTCTGACATTGTCTCTGTGCCTGACATTATTATCCTCTGCACCGGTCTGGTTTTAATCACTGTGTGGTTAAATATGTGGCTTTTTTTTTTTCCTACAGCTTCACAGATCCGTCGGTGGGGTGTTCGGGAGGATGGTGCTGCAGGGACAAAAGAGCTGTTGTGGTTTCCCAACCCATTCTAGCTGGGGACGTACATATCTGTGTTGCAGGATTAACAGTTTGTATCCATGTGTTCCTCGGGTAATTATGCCAAGGGGCAGGATTTTGTAACAGTAGTTTCACCTATTTTTGTTTTTTAAGGAATGCTCTGTATTTTAGCTATGCAAAGAGGGAAAACATTTCACTTGCTGAAGGGCGGGGGGGGTGAAGGGAGAGAAACAAACCCTTGTTCCCTGCATTTGGGTAGTTTTCTACCATGGTAGAGAAGTAAGAAGCGTGAGGGTCTGTCAGCTGCCAGTTCGGGGCCAAAATTCAGAGGGATATGGAAGTGGGAAGGCAGGGCGTCACTTTGTTAGGCGGTAGGTTTTCTGAGGGGGGAGTAGCTGGCATCCTCACTGACGTGCTGCAGTTTCAGAAGGTGAAAATACAGAGCTGGTGTTCACACATCAGGCTAAATCAGTGCATCACAGCCACGGGTCTGGCTGGCATCTGCATGTGCATAGCTGATGGGTGGCTGTTTGAGTGCACCTGTGGAAGAACGTCACTTGGCTTCCAGCCCGTGGTGGGACTTCCAATGGTCCTAAAATCATGCTGGTGCCTATCTATGTGACGCTTACATTAAATTAAAGCAGGTCTTGTCTGCGAGCTGCTCGCAGCAAAAAGCGTGCTGAAGGGCTGTGCTGGCTCCAAGTGTGGTTACGGGAAATACCAGCGTGAATATTGATGTGCAGCCTTAATAAATAGTGCTGCTTTTCGGGTGGGCTGGGGTGTCAGAGGTCCCAAACAAACCTGGAGTTTGGAAACATCACCAGGTAGTCCCAAAAAATCCAGTAAGAGACTTATGCCTCTTCTGGTGTGCTCTGAGGTCTCTGAGTTGCAGAATTGAATCTTACTCTCCAGTTACACTGAAAAAGCAAGGAATTTGGTCCTGCAAAATGCACACAGAGTTGAAGTTACTTCCTCTGCATCCAGTCTTAATGCTAGTTACTGAACGTTGCTAAACACTGAGTGTTTCTAAAGGTGCCATAGGACTCCTGTTCGTAGTCAAGTTGCCTGTGTTCTTTGTTGAGAAATTGTGAAAATAGCTGGAAAATTTTCATGTGTAAGGTAGGTACACGCCATTGTGCGAGTGCCATGCAGTGAAACAGAATTATTTTGGTGAATTAAGGAAGGAAAAAAAAAGAAAAAGGAAAAAAAACGACCACCAACCAACCAAGTGCAAGCATTTTCAGGCTCACTATTAAATTTCAAGTAAACTGCTTTTGAAATTAATGAATTTGAGAGCCTTTAACTGAGTCTGGCTTCTGCTTTTTGTTTTCATAAAAACCTTAAGATGCTGATCGTGTCGGAGTGTGGGAAATCCAGGGAAATCCAGTGCTCTGCTGTATGCAGACAATAACAAGGGTTCTGGTAGAAATGGTGAGGTCAAGAAAAAGCCTGCAAAGAATAAACTTTTTTTTTTTTTTTTGAGGGCTAGAGTGGAAACAGATGGTGGTAGCAGGGAGTGGGATCTGTGGAGAAAGCAAGCGTGAGCCATTCTTTATCTTTCCAATTTTTAATTTTTATTTTAAAATCAAGTGCTTAAGGCAGACGCTGCCTTTAACATTAGGTAGACAGCACGAATCCCTCCAAGTCATTCCCCGAAGACGAGCCTTGATAATGTGAAGATTTGCACGATCTTGCCAGGGGTGTCTCCGACGTTGCTTCCCCTTGTCGGCTGCTATCTGCTAAAGCTTTACCACGTGTGGGTTTTTAAGACTGCCTGGCCTTTGTGGGGGAGGAGTGTAACATCTGCCAATATGGAGCAGAACAGGCTCAGCTCAGCGCTCCCTACGGCAGCAGAATTGCATCCATCATCGGAGCTGCACGGTGACCACAGCTGCGCCGTCCCAAATGTTGGGCAAGCCAGCCTGGGGGAATCGGGGTAGGGATCAACGGGGGATCCGTGCTGGTCCTGATCCTGCATGAAGCACCGCTCGATTGCGACTAGAAATCGCATTAATTCAGCTGGTAAGGAGGGGTGCAGAAAAACTAACACATCATGCAAACATAAGTTAAATGAAAGTTAAAATACCGGGTGGCGTTATTTTAAAAATATATTTGTTATTTTTCTGACTGGGAAAGGCACAGTTGTTAATTCTCCGTTTGCTGCCAGGCATGGCGTGCAGCGCTCTGCCTGTTTCCGAGCTGTGACAGCCTAGGCTGTTACAAAGCAAGGTAATTTGCATAATTAGTAGAAGATGTGTGAACAGATGAGCGCAAATTCTTAGAAGTTAATGATTGTTAATTTTCTTCCTTTTTTTTTTTTTTCCATCTACTCCAAGACTAGTGGAAGATCAAGAATTGAATCGAGAACCTCAACAGAGCGTTTCTTAATTGGCCTAAATGCACTTTATTATGAGATACTACCCCAAAATGTGGCTTTGCTTTCTGACTCTCCTTCCCTGGCCATCAGATTAGCTTGTGAAGGCTGAAAGAATTATTTATATATATATATATATATATATATATATATATAAAAATAAATATAAATTATATTTATATATAAATATATATATTATATATAAATATATAATATAAGTTATATTTATATATATATATAAATATAAATATGTATATATTTTTATCTGTAGTCTAGAGTTTATGACTTGACACACGGCTTCAAGATTGTCAATGAGATACAAAGGTAATGAGGGGGGTGAGAGAATCTCTTGCAACAGTGGGGGTGCTTATACTGGCGTAAACCCATGTAGAAACTGGAGGGATTCTCACTTCACCTGCTTCAACTCCGTACCCGCTTGTATAGCAGCCTGGCTGTCTGTGCTCGTCTCGCTGGGCTGTTTGCAGCAGACCTAATTCAGGTAGCTCTCACCTCAAGCCTTGTCTGAGGCTCACAGAAGCCCAGGACTTTGGGGTTTCCTTACAAAGGCTTCACATAGTTGTGGTTTTGAATCCACGTAATACTCCCTTTCAGCATCAAGCTACTGCAAAATGAAGCTGTATTTACGTACGTGCGGGGATCCAGAGCCCCATCTTCCAGGAGCGCATCCTGAAGCCTGGAGGGTCGTGCGGCTCTGCGGAGATCCTTCCTTGCATCTGTTTGAAATTGTGGGCGAGGTGGAAAGGAGTAAAATTCAGTACCCTTGCTAGGACACCCGCTTTGGAGGTGGGAAAAGTCAGGGATTTTTGTTCCCAGGACTGTTTCTTTGTTTTTGTCAGATGACTGTTTAGTGTGAAACGCAAGAAAATGCCATTTTTACTTGATACGCAGTCTAGCCTGTATTGTCTAAAAGCTTGTAGTAAGAGTTCTAATTATTCTCTTCAGTATTTCTGAATAACGTCTTTATTCGGAGACAGAACTCTTTTGGTTTTTAATGTCAGCCTCTGAATGTAATGATTTATATACACAAGAAATGACGTCGAAAATATCTCTGAAGGAGCTTTTTCAAAGAATTCTTTCATAGAAACCACCTCTTTAACTGAGGCAAGGAAAAATATTCTGCTGACGGCTGTCCAGTGTTAGAGATTGACCATAAACATGTTTATTTCATACATTTCATTATGAAATAACATATTTTGACCTATGCTTTTTGCTTTCATGTCAAGACTATCTCCTGAATGAGACGGAAACCTGACAAACTTTGCTTGGCAGGAATTAGCAGCTTAATCTGAGAGCTCTATGCATTTTAAGGGGTGCTCTGAAATTAATCTCTGTGGAAGATGCTAAACGTAACTACAGAGTTTTAACCTTAAATCAGACCATAAGGTAGGAAAAGATACCCAACCCAGGGCTTACATCGAAGTGTATTTTCTCCCCCTGCCTTTTTTTTGTACCCCCTGAAAGTTACTTGAACAGATCAGAAAATGCTTTTACCAAGCTCAGAAAGACAAAAGCTCTGTATTTTGCTCTTCTCTGCTCATTACGCGGGGCCGTTTTGCTGGTTTGTCTTTGCACATGATAAATGTATTTGATCAGGTCTCCCTTTCATCAGGGATGCTAGTGTGAAATTGAGATTTGAGCATCTTAGAGAGGAGTAACTTGTATCTTATAATAACGCTTTGGAATGAATGAATCTTCTCCAAGGAGTTTCCACACTTGCTCTTTGTTCAAATTTAGCTCTAACCACTCCTTTCCTTTAGAAGTGATCCAGGGCGAGGTGGGGGGAGATGGCAAAATCAAGGTATGTGCTCGTGCTGTGTTTGTAACATGTAAGAGCTTTAAACAATATTTTTCAATCAAGGCAAACCTGCCTTTGGAGAATTGGTTAAATTTGCCTTCAGAGTAAATTTGAATGCTGGTAGTGGAGATGTTTTCGAGTCTTTTCTCTGCGAGGAGTCAATAGAAAATCTGCCTCTTGTGCCTTTCGTTTGGAAGCATTCATATTTTTTCCGATGACAGTTTCTTTTCCTACTCTGAGCAAGAGCAGGAAGATGCATCCTTTGATATGGTAAGTTGTTTAATAAAAGGCAGCCTGCAAGCTGCTGATTGTGTAACTGCAGATGTCCTTGGGCATGCTTTTTCAGTCCTTCCAATCTGTCCTTCAAATACTCCCGGGAAGCATGGGCTTTTCCTCAGCAGCCCTTCCCAGATAGGTTGAGCAGCAGTTTTGTTTTCCCATGTGCTTTGTCTGTACATGAGGCTGTTTCCACGTTGCAACGTTTGAGGCCGGTTCTAGCAATTTTACTTGGCCTGCAGCTGATCCTTAAATATCTGCAGGCTTGGCCGCGTGCTAACAAATGAAGTAAGTTCAATTTGTTTGTAGAGTCCAGGGGATTTTTCTGCTTCTGCTCTTGTGACATGGGAAGAGCAAAAAAGTGCTGTATGGCTTGCCATCGGGGATCATGTCACCCCTAGCTCGTCTGGGATCCTGTTTAACAATGGAGTGAAACCTTCCCAAATAAGATACAAAACTTTAAGTTGAGATAATTGTGACACAGAGTTTTAGGTTAGGTTTCAATTAATAATTAGAAGCTGCTACTCTGTGCAGCGTGAAGCTGAGCGTTTTGTTCACAGAACTCATAACCACCTGCATGGGCAACACCACCTGGTATTAGTAGCGGCCAACTAGACGTCATTTTGCTGTCGTCAGTGCCTAATTTAGCTTAGACTGGATCAAAATACCAATTCATACATACACTGGACTATGATATGATGCAGCATTTAATATGAATTGGGAAGTTTCAGGCAAAAAGAGTAATTGAGGGGTTCACAGCTCAGAAAAATCAAGAGGAGAAAAAATAAATCAGGAATGTACATTTGTACAAGTGGATCTTGATTTTTTTTCTCTTCCCTCCTTCATGTAGAGGTATCTTGATGTTGCCTGACCTTCACTGTTAGCGTGGACGTTCAAATTGCACTTAGATGGGCTGTAATGCAAATCTTTCATGTCTGTTCTGTCTTTCAGAGAAAGTAGAGCATGATAATCGTGGGATTGCTGCAAAGACCTATCCACCTCTCACTTGGTTTAAGTAACTATGAAAATAGGAGTACTCCATGTGGCTTTCTTGTTTATTTGGGCAGATCATAAATTTAGCTCTGTTTGAGGGCTTCTGTAAGAGAGAATTGTTTGCTAGAGCTGAGCAGCTCAGGTGTATAAACAAGAAAACATTCGGTAATACCAGCAGTGAAAATTCTTGCCTTTTATCTGCTTTAAAGCAAGCTCACAAAAGGTTGCCTAGAAGTACAAACCAGAAAGCTCTCTGTGTGGCTGAGATCCTCGTGTAGCTTAAAAATGTGCATTGGCCGAGATCAGAGTGATACGATAATTCATTTTAGTTATGAAAATTTTGGCAAGGTTTGGTAATATATTAAATGTATTTTAGCAAAGGGTTTGCTTTAGGCTTATAATTTTCTTGAACTGTTTATTCTAGAAAAAAGTCCCAGTTGTAATACAGAAGTCATGAGAAAGATACGGTGCGGGTTACCTTACGGAACTGCTCTAGATACCCCTCTGGATATAGAGGGGGATAAGTTCATTCTTTATTGCTTGCATTAAGTATTATTCACTCTGGACTTGGTTTGGGCTGTGGTTTGCTTCCTGACTGGAAACCCAGTAGTGTCAATTTAGTTTGTTAATCTCTTTCGCAGAGAAAAATCTTTCTTGAAGTGAGATTCTTTGGGAGTTCAGCTTCTGTTACGCAAAATGAGAGCGTTGGCTCCATATTTTCCCATTATGGGCTAAGCAAAACACTAGGGAGGAAAAGGAAGAGCTGTAGCACCTGAAGCCTGCATTGTACCAGAAAATCCCCTGGTCTGTAGTTGTCTAATCTCAGTGCTCACTAAAACTGCTTCCTTTTTTCTGTCTGAAGGTTGCCTTTGTTCTGTAAGTGCTTGTAATAAGGGCAGGGTGTCCCCCTTGAGTCGTCACAGTGCTCGTAAGCAACAGCATCGTTGGGACACCAGCAGGTAGCTTGGCATTGTTTTATTGCCGAAGGACGTGGATAGGGCTCCGCAGGTTTTGGGTGCAGAGTGCTCTGTTCCTTCCCCTCCTTCCCTACACAAATACTGGGATTTTCACTTTGGTTTTGTGAGGGATCTGGGGCATCTCAACCATGCAGTTACACAGGGTGAAGTTGCCTGGTGGTGCTGGGGTGCTCAAACTCTTGACTTTGCAAACTCTTCCTGGGCTGTCGAAGCTTTTGCAGTCCCTTCCCATCACCTCTCTACCTGGGTGTCACCTGCCCTGCGGTGCTTTGTGCTGTGCTCCTCTGGTAGGGGCTGGCTTGGGGAAAGGGGAGGGAAAAAAAACAGAAATTCTTGCCAGAGATCAGAGATGAACGAGGCACTTGGTCAGAAGGAATTCTTACGGGTTCGGGTGTTCTCTCAGGGCTACTTGTGCATATTTTAGTGGACAAATGTAAATAGTCTGGGGCTGGTTTGATAAGAGATGTAAAAGCATTTCAGAGAAAAGATACCAAAGCTGAACCATGTCCAAATAGTTTTTATAACAAAGGAAAAGCGAGGTAAACCTTGCCCTACCAAATTCGAGCATTTTAAAACACTGACTTTAAAGACCAATTCTCTTTCTTTTGCAGCTGCAGCCGCCTTCGAAACATTCAGAGTATCCTGACACAGAGCAGCAAGTCTCAGCCTGATGGAATCCTTTGCATTTTAGGTTAGTGTTACTTATTTTTCCCCCTCTGCTCTTCTCGTTGTATTGATGAAGATGCCACGAGTTTCTGAAAGATGATTATCATCTCCTCCTTCCTGTCCCATCCCTGTTTGCTGGCAAGAGGGCAGCTCTCTGACTGTCGCACCCTTTTCTCTCTCAATATTTCTCAGTCCTAAGTTCAGGCAGACTTAGTGCAATAATAACAATAGTAATGTTCTTCCAAGCCTTAAGAAAATTGAGCGGCTGGAGGAAAGACAAAATCTGGCTTAATGTCCAGGAAGGACATTAGGGGGAATTTAACTCATGCATGTTTAGAGTAAACAGTCAGCTGTCTGGGCAGTGCTTGTGCTCTAGCTGGTGCTTGGCATAGGAGCTGAAAGCATACATGTTGCAGCTGGTTCCCCACAGAGGCAGCGATGTAGAAGAAACCAGGAGGAGCTGGATAAGACCCTAGGAGTGCCAGGGTTCATAATCATGATCTTCAGGGCTGTGGGGAGCGGTGGTTGAGAGCAGGCACAGCTTGTAAGAGATGAGGAGGGGGAGAAGGGGGAATCAGGAACCTGGCAAGAGTTAATAAAAATGGATTTTAGCAGGAGTGTGGTCTTCCCTCAGGAGAAGTAATTCAAAAAGCACTAAAAGAGTTGCTTGAGAAACCTGGGAAGCAGTCGAGAGTTAAATGGTGGTGTTTAAGCAGTATGTGGTTTCTGTGCTTTATTTCTTCTGGGGGTAGGGGAAAAGAGAATACAAAACAAAGCTGCGTGTGGCGGTATGCTACAGGAAAGTAATGTGTTTTTTTCTTACAGTTTTATCATTTCTGTATGTAACACTTTTGTTTCTTAATATACAATTAATATTGGTGCATTAAAGAAGTCAGGAATTATAATTGAAATTCCTTGCAGGATTGGACTAGAGTAACTGTGCAAATAACACAAAACGGTTAAGGATGGAAAAATCGAGTGTAGCCCTGAAAAAGTTGTGCAGTAATGGATTTGCAGTAAGAAATGATACAACTGATCATTTCCTGCCGTAGCCTGCTTTTGACTTTTTCTGAATGTTGCAGCAAGAAAACTTGAAGAAGCTCACTTAGTGGACCACAAAAAGGTTGAAGGTGCATAACCTAGTTCTCCTCTGATGTCGACTATCTAACAACCTTCCTAACCCACGTTCTTCACAGTAATAGCTGAAGAAATCTTTGGTTAAGTAGTAACTTCACAGGTAGATGATCTATTAGGTGGTCGTGTCAGCCTTGCGTTGGAACTTAATGATACGAAATAAATCGCTTGGTTTGGCTTTTAGTGCCAGTCAAGTTTCGTAAGGTTCCCCAAATTGTGCCATCTCTTAATTCTATCCATTGACTCTGCACTACTCCTTGACTCTTAATTCTGAAGCAGCGGTAAGTCTCAAGCAAAAAAAGTCACTCAAAACATTGTACAGCTTTAGGGAAAACATCAGAGGCAAAAGGAATTCCTTTGTGTAAGCCTCGGTGTGATGTGGAATGTTTAAGACCATGCATAAGGCTGCCTCTTAACGTGCGTTTCTGTTATGGAAATATAGGAAGCGTGTTTTGTCATTAGGCTTGTGCTTTGCAGTAATCTTCCTGCACGCACAATGGGGCTGTTGTTGTCTAAGCTGACCTGTCTAGTGTAGCCCGCAGAATTTCTCGCATAACTTCTGGTTAAGCAGGAATGTCTCTGTTACGACTGCATTAAATCTGTCTTCAAATTCACACTTGGAGTGACAAAAATATCATCTTACACCTTGATTCCTCTTGACTTGGATATAAGGCAGCTAATCTTTTGTACATTTTTTTTTACAGTCACTGCATTTTATATTTCACCTGGCTCTTTTTAATGACTTGCAGCTAATGTATTTCCCACCCCCCAGCTTTCATTTTACCCACTGCACGGTGAGATGAAACGGTATAAAATTCACAGCTTCACTTCAAGGGGTGCAGTGTTTCTACCCAAACTGGGAGAATAAAGAGGCGCAGAACTGACCAGCTGCTGACACAATTATTTAAATGCAGTTCTGGCTAATTTTAAAGAATCCTGGGTCTTGTGTTTCAAAATGGTTGAACAGTGGCATTTCTGCGTTCTTTGCTGGTGACAAAAGGCATCGCAGCTGACAGGAAAACGGCATCTAGAGGTCAGGAGAGAGGAGACGCGTGCCGGAGGCATCTTAAAGAAGCTGTGGTGTCTCAGCTGGAGTGCACTGCTGTTAAAGTTAAGAAAATACATTGAACTACCTAAATTATACTGTCAGCTACTCTTTTATAATGCTGCTGTTTCTCACAATTTACTGTGAGCAGAGTTTTAGCTCATGGTTAAGTTGACGTGATTGCTGAGGGAGTATTTAGTAGGCCATCTCTGTAAATCTGACTACGTTGCAGCTCTTCTGACCGTAGATCAAACTTCGTGTTGCAGTTCAGCATAGCTAAGCTAATTTTTTCCAGACCTTGACATTTACCTTTTATACTCCCTGAAGAGGAAAGGAGTACTGCAGAGCCTGTACCAGTACATTTTCAAGTTATCTTCTTTTTTCTCATATATGACAACTTTAGGATCTTTTAAAATTACATCTGCGCTACACGGAGCTCACGCGCTTAGGATGTGGGAGAGACCTCACCAGAATTTAGTACACTGAACTGTTTTTTCATTCCATTTCTGTTCTAAATGAAGACTATTTTAATAATTCAAGTGCCACTTTTCTTGGATGGCAGTTGTACAACTGTGTGATGTTTCTGGGCAGCTGTCAAGAGGTGACCAGTCCATTTCCTCCAGCCTCACTTTCCTGTGTCCTGAGAGCTCACGTGGGTGTTCGAGGTGCTAGGAACAGGTATTGGTTTTGGTGCACAGAGGTGTCTCAGAAATGCATGGTTGGGGTCAAGAAAGCGTGACTTTTCACCTCCTGTAGAGTGCTTATGTCAGTTTATCAACTGAGAAGTTGCAAATGAGGTGGCTGAGCTGAATCCATTTTTGTTGCAGAAAGGGGATTCAGCTCAGAAAGGGATTTCAGTTGGAGAAAAGGGATTCTCACCCTGCCCCTGCTCTTGTGGGCAGCAGCGAGGTGCTGGGCTGCCTCAGTGCCTGCCTACGCCCTCGTGAGGAGCTGGGAGCAGTCTGGGATTACTCAGCTTGTGGCTCCGCTGAGCCAGGCGTGGGGGTTTCCGAATTACCAGCCTTCCCCATTGTTCTCCCGAGGGCTCCTGACAGGCTTTCTGGAGGTATCTGATCTTTGCCTGTGTTTCATTTCCTGTTTGTTTTCCACTAACTGGATCTATGCCTTTAACTCCAGATGCCTCGGTATAAGGACCGCTTTATCTTCTGATTTCCCATGCTTATTATTTCTCTCTCCTTTCCTCCGGGTTCTCTGTTACTCTTAGCCTGTCCCCTAGGCTCACCACCTTGACCCTTCAGGCTTTAGAGACCTCTGTAATGAGCCTGATCGGATGAAAGTGGCTGTGACATTTGCACTTTCCCCTTTGTTTTGCCCATAGTTGAGCGTGTCTCCTTAGATTAACATCTGATCAGTGCTGTTTGCTTGTGAAACATTAGTAATGCCTCTCGCAGAACAACTGACCTAACAGCTTGCTGCTGCTGAAAGAGACCATCCGAACTCCTTTGTGCTCCATCGATTGCTCATCAGATTGTCTTCAAAAGTTGCTTCGGTCAGGCACGTAAGCAGTAAACCAGTTTATCTTCAGGACACCGTGTGCTAATTTTGTAATGTTACAGTGGATTTCAGGCTGACCGGTCACGTTTAGAGTTCCCAAGAGCAGAGGGGTGCTTGCTTGCTGAGGGTCTCTCCACCTTTGGTTCTAACTCAAGTCCTGCCTTGAGACGGGAGGTTTGGTACCATGATCAGCGTGCTGAGTACAACTGAATTCTAGATTACACTGGTACATCTGCTTTTGTGGGAAGGGAAATGTAAATTAAAGCCAACCAGAGAATTTTCTGCCTCACCTTGCTCTTCTGCTTGCTGTCTGTCGTTAAGTTCCCAGATCCAGGGCCGTCTGGTTGCACAGATTATTGGCACAGCGATGACGGAGCATTGCAGCAGAGAGGAGAAATGAGCAGCTGGGGCTGAGAATGAATTGGCTGAGTCGTACTGATGCTGTAACCTGAGTTAGAGATGACCTGCTAAGGCTTTCCTTTATCAGGGACACCTAACATCCAAAATCCTGGCATCACAGAACGGTTTGGATTGGAAGGGACAAAAAAGATGATCCAGTTGCAACCCCTTGCTGTGATCAGAGACACCTCCTGCTGGCATTGTGGCTCACTTCCAGAAAAGCACGTTCCTGTGCTGTGTATAGGAATGGGAGGTCAGTGATAGAAGCTAGATAGCAGAGGAATGAGGATTTCAAGAGCCCGGCGGAGTTTTGAGGGCTGAGAAAGCCAGGGCTAGTGTGGTTCAATGAACTCTATGTTCATTGCATGCTGTAAGAAGCTACGAGCAGGGAGCAGAATCAGTCTCATAGCTTCAGCACAACTTGAAGTGATTCAGCTCATCTCTTCTGTGTGCTTAAACCAAATACGCGATACTTGGGAATACATGTGAGCTATCCAAAGAACTATTACTAGGCAAAGGAGAGTTTATTAAGATGTAGAATGCAGTAGCTGGAGGCAGACCCTGCATCTGGTTAACACCTTAAGGCCTGAAGCATAGCTTAAAAAAAAAAAAAGAGTATAGTTAGGAGAACCTAGTGTTTGTTCCAATTTCCACTGTGCTCAGATGACTTGAGAGCAGTTTGATTTGTGATGCGAGTCTCAAAGCCCAGACATCCAGGCTGGGTTATTACGTTATCATCGTACTGATCTCGTTTGGATGGCAGAAACAAATGATACGTTGGCAACCATCCAACTGTATCCTAATAATAGCTTGGTGGGAAAACTTGACCTTAGTGTTTATGAGAGATTTTGTGGCATTCGAGACCCGTGATCTCTACCATGTATGGCTGTTGAGGATGCTGTTTCTCGAATAGCTTTACCTGTGGAGAAAACTTGATTTATTTCAGTAGAATTAGGTCTGTTTTCCAGAGATGAAGGCCTTCCCTAAATCTGTGGCTTGTTTCTTTTCTCTTGTATTTGTTTCTTCTTGCCTCTTCGTGTTACTGTTCTTTAGTTCTTTTCATTTTATTTTCCCAATGACCACAAAACCTTTTTATTTTATGGAAGTCGTATGTTATGTTCCCATGTCTTTTGACTTGCTAGAAATCTGCAGTGGCTTTCTGGTGACTCAGGGATTACACTGTAATACTTGCGAGATAATGTTTAATCATGTGTCCTAAAGCAGGAGATTTAGGTCACAGGATTAATTTGTTAGGAAGCTTCTATCAACAACATATTCACTGGAATGAACACTGCATCCAGACAGATGTCAAGTTTCCATTACTAGATAAAATTGAAACTCTGCTGCTTCATAACACTGCAGAAAACCAGACTTTTCTATGCAGGACCTGTAGATTTAGGTCAAAAGAAGAATGTCAGCATGTAGCAATGAACTTGCAAAAGCTCCCTTGTCCCTTCCTTCCTTTCCCACTGTGTTCAGCTCAGAAGTGTCCGCTGTCTGCGTGAAGGTGTTCGGGTAATACTCCTGCTCAAACCGTTTTCTTAGCTGGGAAGAGCACAAACTTTACACGTGCACTGTCTTCAGACACAACGTTTCATGTCTGGCTTTGCTTTTTCAGGAATAGATAGCCGATACAACGAAGGTTGCAGGGAACTGGCAAACTATCTGCTTTTCGGCTTGTATAGTCAGAGTAACAATGACTTCGAGAGAACTGGTTTTCCTGAAGAAGTGCTTGATGGTAAGTAGTATATTTCAAGCGTTTTTACCACTTCTTTCATCCCTCTGGAGAGAGGCTGGGCCAGGAAAAGTGATACACAACGGGGAAAAAAGAAAAAGCCAGAAAATTTTGAATGACATATATAGACCTGAAAAACTGTTCTAAAAACACTACTGAAGTGTAGTTGTTCAAATTTCCTCCCCTCCTTCAGGAATTCTTCCAAATGTCCTAAACACAGCAAAATACACCCATTATCAGCAGCCCTAGTTCAGTCATGGTGTGTTTGTATGTTTATTATCAATTGTGTGATCAAACCAGTGGAGTTCTAAAAGACCAAAGCTATTTTTTTTCTTTACTTTAACACATTCCCTTATTTTCATGCAACTTTGAATGTCCATCCTGCATGTTGTAAGGCTAGTTTTCAGTTGGAGCAACCTGATGTAATATCAGGCAAGAGCAGCTGTAGTTTACAGTTCTGTAAGCGCTCTGCGAGACCTCATCACTGACACACTCTTGGCTTGTCAAAGGCCAGGCTGACGCAAGTTCTGTGCAAGACTTCAGAATAAACCTGCAGTTGTTCTGGACAGTAACAAGTACTATTGTACTTGGAGCAGTGCAGAGCTGCCAACTGTTCCATTAAAAAAAAAGAGTGGGGAATGATTGTTTATTCAAATAGTTAAATAATTTCTTTTAATGAGGCACGTTATAGGAAAAGTGTTTTCTGGTCAGTTCCTGTGCTCTTTTTTTGTGTTCGTATAATTCTATACATGGAGTCTTGATGCTAGAATAATGCTTGTTCTGCTTGTTGCAGATGTAATCATATTAATAAAACCTGATAGTGTCCATCTGTACTGTAACCCTGTGAATTATAATCATCTTTTGCCATATGTGGCATTTTGGAGGAACTTGCATTTTCACTGTCTAACTGAAAATGAGGTAAGTGGAAAATCAGTGCAGATAAGAATTGCCTTTCTGTAACATCTTTCTGATAAACTCATATTCAAAGTGGACATTTGTTTTTTTATGTTCCTTCTGGAATCCTTATTTCATATTCAGTAGGGAGTGATCCCCATCTACATATGGGCATTAATTGCTTTGCCTAATGTGTGTGAGAAGAATGTTTTTAATACTTGGCAATTGCTGGAGCATTAAAACAAATTGCTTCCCTCCCCCACTAATTTATAATTGCTTTGATATGACTCAGTGATTTTTAGTGAGGAAAAACGTGGGTTGTAAGAAATATAGAATCTGAATCAAATCAAATATTGAGATTCTGAATCCAAGCACTGGTTTCCAGCCATTTGTCTTGTTTGCTGTCAAAGCAGTGTTTTAATGCTTTGGATGCCAGAAGTTTTAGAATATTCGAAAAGGTTGGCTTAGCAAGCCATTTAAAACGAATAAGCTGTGATGAATTATTTTAAGTTTCAACTGTTCCTTTCAAGAGCTATTAACTTCAGAAAGGAAAGAAGCTGGGTTATGTCTTCTGCTTGGATCTACTTACTGGATAAGTTTCATCTTGTACTTCAAAAGTTAAGGTATTCTTAGGAAAAGCTATCTTTATAGTAAAGAGAAGGCAAGAGGAAGTAAGAAATGAAAATAATTGTTTGCCATTCCAATTCTCTGTAATGAATAGTATAAATGAGGATGCTGGTGGACAATTAGTTGCTTGGCTGCCAAGGAGTGTGCCACTTCGGCGTGCAGTATTACAAAGCAGCGTGCTGTTGTCTCAATGTGCTACTCTGCAGGCAGTTCTGGTGCTTAGGTGCAGAATAAGAACCTTCTTATTCCAACTGAGACTGGAAATTATGTTTATTCAGACCCATTAAGGCAAGCTTTTTTCCCCGTTAGGAAACTGTGTAGTTCCTTTTCTAAATTAGAGTGATAGTGAAATCTGAGGGAAGTGGGGCAGGAGCCTTGATGTAAATGGGTGAAAACTACTGCAAGAAGAAATGGAGAGGGAAGGGAGAGAACCATTTTGTTCCCTTGAGCTTCCAGTGATGGGGTTATGAGTGATAGTGTTTTTGAGTGGCTGTTTTATAGTGAGATTATATCACACAGTTATGAAATAATTTAGAAGGCACTTCCAGAGAACATCTTGTCCAGCCTCTTGCTTAAGGCAGGGTGAGCAATGAGATCGGATCCAGTGACTTGAGGGTTTTGATGGCTGGGTGTTGAAAACCTCCAAGGATGATGACTATGGAACTTGTTTTGGCTACCTGACCCACCACTTTATTGTCCTAATGGTGAAAAAATGTTTCCTTTTATCCAATGTGAAGTCTTTTTGTTTCATACTATGCCCATTTGTCATGCATTCATTCTGCTGGTGCACACCAGTGCGAAGAGCCTGGTTTTGCTATCCTGGCAACAATTTTGTAGCTGTTGAAAGGCAGCTACGGGGTGCAACCACAGCATCTGAACAGTGCCAGGACCTCGGCCTTTCCTCCCTCATAGGACAAGTGCTCCACCTCCATGATCATCTCCGTGGCTCTCCAGTGAACTCGAGTCTGCTTTGTCAGTGTCTTACTTGATTGTGAGTCCCAAACTGCACGCAGTATTCTAGATATGGTCCCCTAAGTGCTGCACAGAGGATGATAATTACTTTTTGTTTGGATGTAAACAGCTGAACTACAGGTTAAAATGTGCCATAGCAAAATCTAAAGCCTCATGAGGCTTTTCTGTTGCTAAAAACCACGTGGAAAGGGCAAAGCAGCATGCCTGAAGGTGGTCAAACAGGCATTTTGGAATGAGGAATGGAGCAGTTTTTACCACACCTTTGCTAGCACAGCTGTAATCTAAGCTCCTGAATTTTAAGCTGTATCTGCTTAGTATGATTTGTTATGGTAAGTAGTTACCTTAATCACACAGTGCTGGCTTGAAATAATGGTGTAAGTAGAAAGGTAACTATACAGAAACGAATGGAAGAGTTTGAGACTTCTGATGCTGAAAATACAAGGTGCATTTCATTGCATCGCTCAGCTCATTCACATAAAGCAGTGCTTCCAGTCACATTGCTCTTGTGTAAGATTGCCAATTTCCTAGATGACTTCTGAATTAAAATAGAATTAAAAAAAAAAGTCGCTGTGCCAGCCCTTAGGTGTATCCTGTTTACAGGAGTTTGTCTGTAGTGGCTTTTAAGCAGGCTTTTTTCTCTCTATTTTTAGTAGTAGCAATAAATTTTGCTTGCTTCTCAAAAAGAGAAACAAATTGCTTTGGAAATAAAGCAAGCAGTGCCATAGCTGGCTCAGTCGCTCTTGATGAGGCTGGCAAAACCTGTTGCCTCTCCTTGCATTCTTCCTTCCTGTTTAGCTTTAACAGGGCCATGGGCTTTTAAGTGAATATCCTAGTTAGTGGAGGAGAAAAACACATTATTGAAGAATGCTCATTTTCAAAGTGTCCAAGTAAGATAAAACAATGACATTTAATGCATATCGAATAAACTTTCTAGGTGTCACGACTGCACCAGTTATGAAAAGGGCTGTGTGTATACCTGCCGTTACGGATAGTGAACAAGCCTCTAGCATGCTGCCCAAACCAAGTTCTCCTGATGGCGTTTTCAGATTTGGGAAACTGGCAGCTGTTTAATGCTTGGCTTTGAACTAAGGCTTTGATCTGGTTTCCTGGGATTCAAAACAGAGCGCATCATGGAGGAACTTGGTATGCTTCTTAAAATCAGGCTCGTCTCAAAAGAACTTGTTCTCAAAAGAAATTTCTGGTGTGCTGCCTGTACAGCTCACAAGAGCTGTACGTAGAAAGTTCATAATCATGTAATTTACCTGTATGTTAAGTTCAGGGCAGTGTAAAATGAATAAAAAGAAGTCAACAGATCACTGCTCCGTTCTGATGTGTGCTTGCAGCACAGAAGCCAACTGTGTCCGGAGCTGCACCAAAAGCAGCGTGGCAGCAGGGTGAAGGAGGGGATTATCCCCCTCTGCTTTGCTCTTGTGAGACCCCACCTGGAGCCTGTGTTCAGCTCTGGTTCACCACAAGAAGGACATGGAGGTGTTAGAACGAGTCCGCAGGAGAGCCACAGAGATGATCAAGGTAGCTGGAGCACCTCTGCTATGAGAGGCTGAGGGAGTTGGGGCTGTTCAGCCTGGGGAAGAGAAGGCTCTGGTGGAGACCTTGCAGCAGTCCACCAGTACCTAAAGGGGGCTGCAGGAGAGCTGGGGAGGGACTCTTTGTCAAGGGGGCAGTGATAGAACAAGGGGTGATGGCTTTAAACTAAAAGAGGGCAGATTTACATTAGATATAAAGAAGTTTTTTTCCTTGGAGGTTGGTGAGGCACTGTCACAGGTTTTCCAGAGAAGCTGTGGATGCCGCATCCCTTGACATGTTCAAGGCCAGGTTGGATGGAGCTCTGAGCAAGCTGGTCTAATAGGGCTGACCATGGCAGGGGGGTTGGAACTGGATAATCTTTAAGGTCCCTTCCCACCCAAGCCATTCCATGATTCTGATCTTGCTCTAAAAAATAAGTGTCTCTTGAAATACCCAGAGGTGCTAAGCCTGTTCCAGAGTTGCTGCTACACTGTGTAAAAATGGTTTTTGTGTGATATACCTCTTCAGTCTAATTTTCAACCTCCTTTCAGCCATAAGTATGGCATTTGTTCTTTGCTCCTGCTCTAGTCCTAGAAATACAGAATGGAGTGAAAAAAAATGACTTCACTCTGCTCCTCCCATGGAAAAACAAGATGGTGTTGGCTGCATTTTCTCCTCTTTTTCTCCTGTTTTTCCTCTATATTCCCCTCCCTCTGATAGTATTTAGTTGTCATTGCTTGTTTATGACCTGAGGTATATCAGCCTGCTGTCCAGGTTTATTGTTGTTAACCTGGTAATATTTTTTTCCTCAGTGGCAAGTTTTCTTTGTGACACATCAGTTCACATTCTCAAAATACTTTCCGTTGTTTAAAATTTATCCAGAATCTAGCGGGTGATGTTGAAAGACTTGACTAATAGCTGGAAATAAAGTATGCATTTATGCTGTTATATGACCTTACTAAAACCTTGCTTTAAAGGCTGATATTTAAAAAAGTCTCTGTTGGCTTGAATGTATCCATGCTTTGATGTGATTTCCAAAACACCGATGCTAAAGAGGTTCTTTGGTCTCTGTAGGTAATATTTTAGCAAATTACATGAAGTTACGTTTGCCATGGATTTAAAGCTATATAATACATGCTTTCTTTAGTATAAAACTAACAGTCAAATAATTTTAAATCATTTCTTTCAGTATGAAGATGAAGAAGCTGCAGAGGAGTTCAAAATTTCCAGCTTCGTAGACATGGTTCGAGATTGTAGTCGCATTGGTATTCCGTACAGCTGCCAAGGTAGGTTAGTTTGTGTTATGCTTAGCGCAAGTGTTCTGCAGCATGCAAGCCATTCAGTTCAGGGAGTGGAGTTTTCCTTGCCTTTGGTAAGAAATAAGGATTAATACGTCATTAGTTTCCTTCTAGGCTTTTTTTTTACTTAGATGTTGGGTTTCTTTCTGAAAAACGTAAGCCCTTAGACTTCATCTGAAGAGTGAATGCTCACAGCGTGAGGAAAAGAATTAATTTGCATTCAGAGGAGTATGTTCTGCTGCCACAGAAGTTCTCTGTTCAGATGGGAGCTTCAGATAAATGCTCCTTTATGTAAGGAAACAATAAAGATTTCGTTATGCAAGTTTCCTTTTTTAGCACTGAGAAAACTGGACTGCGCGGCTTCCTGTTATGACCTGTAGGCAGCCATGCAGTCTGAGCAATGTAATCTTACGTTGTGTAGTCAAGTGTACTTCACGGCATCCCGAACAGCAAATACTGCAAAAGCAATGCAATACATGCTGCTCCGCTGTGTAGCATGGTTTTTTTAATCCATAGTAAAATAGGTGAGAGACAAATTGTTTTATAATAAAGAACAGGCTTTTTTGAACTGTTTAGGTTCAAAGCAACCTATTTCAATTGGCTTTGCTTTCTCGATACTAGGACTGCGTTTCCCTTCCATGTGTGTTTTCATAGCTTCTGGAAACCTTTTTTCAGTTCTTCATTGCTTCCCTCGAGGAAAAGGCGATGTGCTCTCACTGCCTGGAAAACCCTTAATGTGTCGGGGCAGGGGGAAGAGCGGAGTCCCTGTGTTAGGAAGTCTTTACAGAAGGTGTTTAGCTTAAGGGTGATGATTGCGTTTCAATTTAGATGGCTTCCAGCTTCACTGATTAGTACCAGGCTAAATAGTTTTTCCTCTCCAGCAACCTAAAATTCTGATTAAAATGGGGACAATGATGTCTTTAACTTAGGGACGAATAATTGAAGCATTGCTTACTCCAAAATGTTCTTGTGTTTTAGCTTGATTTTTAATGGACACAGTTTTGCTAATGTCATTGGAAAGAAATTTGCAAGAGAAAGGAATATTTTTTCTTTTTCCCCTGGGGAAAAATGGGACGAAATTTGGGGTGTAATGAAAGTATTTTTCAAAAGCTTTTCTTCACAAAAACACACTTTTCAGTTACAACTTTGAAGTTGTACAGGCAATTATGATAATCAAGAGCGTTTATTAGAATCTCAGAACAACTCTAACATCTTAGAGGAAATTAGTAAACTGATGGTATTAGACAATGTTTGTGATTTTATTTTTTTGCAGGTCATCTACAGATATTTGATATGTTCATTGTTGAAAAGTGGCCAATAGTGCAGGCTTTTGCACTGGAAGGAATTGGGGGTGATGGCTTCTTTACGATGAAATACGAAGTGAGTGTTTTCTTTTCATCATCTTTAGTCTTCCTTTTTGAAGCAGCAGTAAATTCGTGGAATAATATAAGCCAGAAAGTACCTTATGAGATCATCTAGTCCTGCCTCGCTACTCACAGTAGGGTCAACTTCTAAGTTGGATCAATATTCTTGGGATTTTATCAATCTGAATTTTGAGCATCCAAGGATGGAGACAGTGTGGTCTCACTGAAAGGCTGCTAGGAGCTGCCCAGTACTCTGCCCTGGATAAGTGATGATTGTTTGATTCCACCCTGAGCCTCCTGCTGTGATTTACAACTCTTATGTTCTACAGCATCGCCTACTACTAGCAGACAAAGCTTCTTCAGCCCTGTTAGTTGGGAGTAGTTCTTCGGGAGTAGTGTAATAGAAGCTGGTTAGTAACAAATGCTGGATTTCCTAGGTCACTGGTTCTGACGCAGGAAATGAATCTACTTTTCTCACCAGCACTGTATATTCTTGGGTCATTATAGCCTCTTGAATAGGGCAGTAGACAAGATTTTGGATCATGCTTCTAGTTTTAATAATGATTTGCTGTTCCACTCTGAGTAACTTGTGTCCCTTCATTTGCTTATTAAACATACACTAACAGCATCTTCAGAGGAAAGCCTCATATTTAAGTCCTTGTGCCTGGCTGCTTTTATTTCGTTTTCTTGGACCTCTGCCACATAAATGCAGATGTTCTGTTTTTTTTGTCTCTCCTTTGTTTTTTTTTTACAGTCAGGTCTCTTTGATGATTGAAGCTGGGGGAGAAACACAAAGAATTAATAGTACCATTGTTAGTCTCATCACGTTCTACTGTACGTGCTTGCTCAGATGTCTTGTGTTAGTTCCTGTGTGCCTTTTCCACCAACATCTACCTCGATGCTTTTCCTTCGTTCTGTTGCTAGCAGCATAACCACCTTGTGTGAACCTGTCAGAATTGTTAAATGTCAAGTGCAGATAGCTGAGCATCTTTGAAAGGTCTGACTGGGGAGCAGTTGCCCTTCCTGTTGTCAGAAACGAGTCAATAAAAATTTGACTGTGGGAACTCGCAGGGAGTTGTTTGGAAATTTATTTATCCTCACCCAATTGACTTTATGAATCTGCAGAAGCTTTGGGAAGATGCATATAGAGTGTGGTGATGGCTTTGGAAAGGCAGAGCCTTTCCAATTTGATTGTGAGAGTTGATACTGTCCTTATGGCATTTCGCAGCCTTAAAATGGAGTAATGCAAGTCCTCACTATCTGAAGAGCAAGCATGTTAACTCGCCTTTCAGCCACATTCCAGCATGGGTTCTTCCTTCCTTCCTCCAAGCTGTGAGGAGATTTAAATGGGAATTGGCATTCTTAACTTTTTATCTGTTTGTGCATAGCTGTCTGTTGAGCAGCTGCTGTATGTCATAGACAAGGAGGAAAAAGCAGTCTATGGGAGGAAATAGATTTTGGAAATTTAATAATTTTTCCACTATTAAAAGGTGTTCTTGATCTATTTCTAGCTCCTCAAACTTGGCTTCCCTCTGCATTCAATGCTGCTAAATTTAAAAATAATCTGAACTCCAGTGATAATTTGCTAATCCTTCATTCAGTGTTTTAAAGATACTTGCTTTCTTACATGGCAGAACTCTAGCAGCTAATAAATGTTTCCTGTGTTTTGTGGTAGAATAAACGTGTAATTTGTTCAAGGTGATGTAATCAAGAGAATTTACTGTACCGATAATTGAATGGAAGTTAATGTCTGGGATATCATGATTGCCATACCTTGCGGTATATATAATTCAAGTAGCGATGTAAAGCAGTGGTTTAAGAAAATTACAGTCAATGTTGCATTTTGAGTTAAGGGAGTGGGGAGGGAACACAGTAAATATAGATATTATTCGCATACAGGTGTCCCTCCAGGAATATATTCTTGAATAGTGTTTTTGTACACGTCATCTTAAAGCTTGGAAGAAGGTAATGCTAATTGCTAAGTTAAACTCGCTGTGCCTCAATTTCAATTTTGCATAGAGTGAGAATCAACTATTGTCTCGGACAAGTAACTTTGGAATCTACTTCTTGTCTGTCCCAGGAAACTGATCTTTCCCTTCCAGCTATGTTATTCTTCACTGTTAATTCAGTTTCCAAAAATATTTTGTGAAATTGTTTAAAAGACACAAGCAAAACTTTTCGTGTACTTGAGGAGGTGAGCATCCAGAATATTGGCATCATTTCTGGTCAATTCTTTTGTAAACAGTAGCGGAAAAACATTTCTGATTTCCGAGCTGAGGAGGACTCTGGGCAGTATTCTGCAAGTCTGCCTCAGTGCAGCTTAAACCTGTGTGTGTGGTGTTCAGCCTGGTGTTTTTTACAAGTCCATTTAAAATATTTTGCAGCTAATGGATGTCAGCGTTGATTTGTGGAAAACATACAGCAAGATGGATCCAGTTTCCTTGGAGGACTTGGTATTTGAGGTAATGAAGGTGTAATTTTCTGATCCAGTGACTATCTGTTAGTCTGGCTGCAGAGCTAAGTTGTTGTGTGCCTTTATTCTTATTTTCTTTATTTTATTTTAATAGTGCTTACAATCTACTGGATCCACATGGTGATTACAGAGTCTCTGGAATAGCTCATTTGGGATTCTTTAAAGTTCTTAAAATGCCTGAGTTCCTACAAAAGATTCCCTAAATCTTGTGATATTATTCAGGTCACAGGGCTATGTACAAAGTTGTATGTTTGTGTGTGTTAATCCTTCATTTGTGGTAAGGGGGAAAAAATCCATCCATACAGCCATTCTTCAGGAAAAAAAACATTTTCACGGTTGCTTTGTAGCAGCTTTGAGTGGATAACAGTGACACACAGTGGCTGCCCTGAAGCTTTGTGAAAAACAAACAATACCATGTCAGGTCTTTCCTTATTTTTAAGAGTTGATCTGGTCTCAGTGCTAGAAAAGGGAGTCACGTCTGAGTATTAGCATATATAATTTGTCTTTTATGTGAGTTCTCAAAACTGGATTTCTGACTTACCCATTGTACTTGCTCAGGTATTCAAAATAAGACGTTATTCCTACCAGAACTGATTGCAGACCAACTTCTGCATTCGTGGCTCTACCTTCTGTAAATGTAGACTGAAGTTAATCAGTTTTTTTTTTTTTTTTTTTTTTTTTTTTTTTTTAATTTAAATTTTAAATTGGCTATTTTAAAAATGACTTGACTTTCTCAGCAAGGATGAAGTTGGGTTGTCTTATAGTATTTGCAGTTGATAAATATTTTTTTTAGTTAACAGCTTTGATTTTAACTCTACTTGAGATTCAAAAGAAAGTTCTGTACAATAATGGCATGTTCTGAATAAGCTGACAAAAACACTTTAGTTCTTAGTTCCTATGAAAAGCTTACTTGAGGCTGAAATAATTCTGCAATAGTAAATCTTGAGGTCATTTTCATTTTCATTCTTTTGCTTTAGTGAGGATCTACTGATACTTCCTTTTTTGTATTCTATTTTTTTCTTCTATATGCAGACAAATAAATTTATATTGTTGACATTTGGGGAACTCACGATCAGCAAACTCCCTACCCTGCTCCTCATCTTCTGTCCATAAGCTCACTTGATGTCAGACACAAATCTACTTCAGAACATCTAGAGATTTAAAAATAAAAATTAAATCTATTCATTTATATATTTTCTAAGTCATATGGCAGATGTGAGGTCTGAGTTATGGGTGCTCAAAATAGTCTACTTTCTTAGATCAAGGAAGATCTCTCCTGTCTTTTCATCTCTTCCCCACCAGGAATCCCCAAAGTCCACACTCCAAGAAGTCCCTCCAAACCCAACAGGGAGTCCTTATCTTTTAGAGATTTACTTTTTTTGTTTTTAATGTTTCATCGCTCAGGCTGTGTTCTATACTGCATTGTGAAAAGTAATTCTTTTTTCTAATGTAATTTGGGATCATTCAGTGATATCTGTGTCTTCCTTTTTCGGTGTAACACTTGCCTTAATAACTAATGCTGAATATTTTTTCCTTCTAGGATTTAATGACTTTTGAACATCAGTGGACCAACTTTTTTGCAAATTTTGACACTGAAATTCCCTTCATTCTGGAACTGTCAGAATCTCAGGCAGGAGAGGTATGCCTGCTTCAGTAATTGTTTGAAATGCCAACGTCATCCCTGCAGAAGCACTAATACGTGTTGAGCATTGTTGATTTCTATTCCTCTCTACACCAAGTCACCTTACCAGTTTGAGGAGTCAAAACCTACATTTTGATGATAAGTTGCCCACCCCCATGGTGTGATGGCATAGGACTGCATAATGTAATTCACAATTAAGTGTTCATTTGCTGATTACTGAGCTTAGTTTTCAGTCTGCACAACAGATCCCTCCCTATTTGCAGGTGGACCAAACTTAATTTCGGTGGTAGCTCCTGTGTATGTGCATTCGCAAGTTGAGGTCTCACGTGTCAGATCTCAAACATAAATTGTGATGTACAGGATGGATAAAAATACTGCAGTGTGTTTGCTTCTAGTGCTTTTTGGAAATAGCTGTTTATTTTTTAGCATGTATGAGACTGGGGTATTTGGGTTTCTTTATGGACATTAGAAGTAGTTCTTGAGAGTTGAGGACTTTTCTGTGAGAAGCATAATTAAGGTTTGTTCTTAATGATAGTGAGGATAAATCATACTTTCCATTCATTTGCTTATTAATCATGATTTTTTTTCCCCCACAGCCTTTCAGAAGTTATTTCAGTCATGGAATGATCTCAAGCCATATAACAGATAACAGGTATTACTCATTATTCCCTGTGAAATGGTGTTTTTTTTTTTAGTATGTTGATGATTTATTTCTATATCTCTGCCATAAGAACGCTTATAATGCTTCCTTTTGGGACCACCCTATTATATTACATCTTATCTTTGCATATTTAAAAAACAAAACAAAACAACAAAAACCACGCAGAAGCACTTCTGTGAGGGATACTCCAAATTTTCATGGGTTTAGGTATTACGTACACAATGTCAATGTATTTGAAAGCATCCACATTGTGTTTTGTGATGTGATCGATTTTTTCATGGCCAGATATCAAAACAATGCACAAGATGAATTGTTTGAAAATATGGATCTTCTGTTGATGATAATTAAATCAATTAAAATATGAAGGTTGAAGGAGTCAGTATGCTTTTCTGAGTCACAAAGAACAAGAGCAGTATTTTTTATTTAAAGCAAGGCAGTTAAAACCCAAATCTTAGCCTACACAAGTTGTGGAATCCAGGTCAGCTTTATTTTATTTCAGCCCAGAATCTGAACTGAGAGAGGAGGGCTGTTTGTCACATGTTGCAAAACGAAATGTTCTGCTGTTTTGAGCTAAATAAAGGTTGCTTAGCTCCTCGGTGTCTCTGCAGATTCTCCTTTATTTGGAATTAAAGGACGCTGAACTCCAACTTCACTGTTTATTGTTTCCAGCATCCTATGTTGTTTTGCATTTAAATACTAAAAAGAAAAGCCTTGACCTAAGCAGTGGAGTCTTGGGCCTGAAGCCAGAGCTAAAACCAAAATAGGTTTGTTGAATTCCAATATACTTATTTCAAGGTTTGCCATGATGGTAAACTTTAAACGACTCAGTTTCGAAGGCAATTTTCTTTTTCGAGGGGAAAAATATTCTAATAGCCAAGTTTAAAATGCAATCTGCTACTTAATGTTGGAGAAACAGCCTTGAGGTATGCTATTGTATATGAAAGAAAATTACAGTCTGTTTAATTCAAGTCCGTTTTTCTTTGGAACTCGGTCTTTTCAATAGGAAGCTTTCTGTGGCTTTGATCTGTGCAGCTGTAGCAATTTTTTGTCCTCCTCTTCTAGTAAGAAATTGAATAGTTGGTCTATCATACTTGAAAGCCTTTTTCATTTGTTGTTATTCAAGTTTTCTTGCAGTGTTTTGGTGGTGATAGCTTCTTTTTTCCGTAGTCCCAGCCGGCAGCCCTTTGTTCTGTTTGGTAGCCACTCAACTAAAGAAAACTTGAACTCCGGTAACTTCAATTTTCCATCAGAAGGACATCTTGTTCGAAACACTGGCCTTGGTGGAAGCACTGCTAAACATATGGTGAGGTTTTAAAGTAATTATCCAGCACTTCTAAGCAGCCTATATTTCTGTTTTCTGTGTATATTTTTTGTGCCCTTAAAGCACGTGTTTCCCATTAGTTAAATACCAATTCCTAATGTATAAAAACATCAGTTACCTTAACAATCAATCAGTTTAAGGAGCAAGTTTTTTTTCCTCTTTCCAAGCGAAGTTATACTGGTTATTTAATCATAGGCTGCTGAAAGCTGCCCTTTAAAGACTGCTCAGATTTTTTAACACTTGAGATGCTGCAAATGTTTGGGTGCGGGAGAGGAAATGCCACTTGGGACACTTACCCTAGCCATAAAAAGAGAAAAGCTTGTAATGGTAGCATATGATCTGACACGCAGGTTTTGGTTGAATTGGAGTTGTTAAGCTGCTTCTTTAAAAGAAACAGTAAGACACTTCTCTCCTTTTTAATAATGGCTTTGTAGGTAGACACAGGATCCATACGTGCATCCAAATTTCAGTGTCTGCTTCAGCAATTCAACAGTTGCTTGAAAATTTTGGCCTTTGGAAATCTTTCTGGTGTTCTTTGTTCAAGTGAACTTTGAAAATCTCTGTGGTGTTCAACGAATGTTAAGATCAAGTTGTAAGATTAACTTGTTTCCGTTTTCAAGTAAAAGCTTAGTTTTAAAACATATCATGAGGTCGATGGCTTGTTGCACTGCTGCGCAGGGGACGTAACTGGGGAAGCGACCCCAGGGAACTCAGATCCTCTGCCTGGCTGGGCTGGGTGCATCAAGAAGGTAACTCGCAGCGGAGGAGGAGAGAGGTAGCGTGCAGCTTGCGTTGTGTAGTGCTCCCTGCTGGCCGATCTCCATGGGCCCTGGGAGTGTCTGTCAGTCGTGCGAGTCCCAAGTCTGTGCTGTTGAGGAGATGGATGTGGCTGAGTACAGGTCATCGTGGAGTGGACGTATGATTGAGGGACTGATTTTTATGATCTTGTCGTGACATTTCATGCATAGCTGCCTGATGGATGGATGGATACGGGTACTCCTGACACATTACATGAGTCAGAGGCCCAAGAAAGGATTGTATTGGCATTCCAGAGAAATCTCATTCACCGTTTGCTGTCCTAACCTTATTTCTGTGAAGACATCTCCAATTTTATTTTTTCTCCCCATGTTAACATTCCAGTTGAGTTGAGTTCGTGTGGTATCTTTGCGAATGCAAGTGCAGTTTTTTTTTTCTGATGCAGTACCTGCTCCATCTGTTGTCTTCAATTCTGACATTGTTCTTAAAAAGGTGGTTGGTTTATTTACAGGTACAGGTGATACTGTTTTAATAGGGTATCATGAAAACAGTAAATAAGGCCAAATGCGAGCATAGTTATTGGAACGTGACCCACTTCCCTTTTCATGAGAAGAGCAGTTGGCATAGGAAGTTGAAAATGCATTCTTAACACTTATGGAAGTCAGAGCTCATCTCCTTTCCAAAGCCTTTGAACCGGTCAGGTCAAGTCAAAAATGAAATATACCTTTGAAAACGTAAGTTCTTTTTTAAATCAGCCAAGTCTGTGTTATACCCCTTGTGTAGTATGTCAATTGTTAGAGTACTTAAGGGGAACTTAGTTTATTGTTAAATATTGCACTGATTTTTTTTACTAACATCTTTCTGTCTCATTAATACTGACCACCAGGTAGTGCAGTGTGTATCTCCAAAGGGACCTCTAGCTTGTTCCAGGACCTATTTTTTTGGAACCACTCACATTCCTTTCCTGGGTAAGTACATTAAACAAGACAAGCAGTAATTTAAGGGAATTCTTCTATTTAATCACTGCATGTCTTAAATAATCAAAAGATGGTTTTGATTCCTTTATGAGCATTAGGCTGCACAGTGGTTTTGGTGGTAATCTACCATGATTCCGTAGTGGGTGTATGACATCTTAGCAGAACATTGTTCTGCTGCACATCCTACACTACTGTGCAATACAGTGCACTACAGTGTTGTGATTTTTGTTGTTATGGGTGTTTTTTGTGGTCGTGTCTTTGTCCCTTTTTTGCGGGGGGATGGAGGTAAACAAGCCAAGGATTTGTAAAAGGATAGAGAAAAGTCTTTGCCTCATCCTCAGCCATCTTGCTTGGGTCAAATACAAAGTGTTTTAACAGTTATCTTCCCTGATTAAAAAAAAAAAATCAAATGAAAGTTTGAAAAACAAGTGTCTTAAATGACCATTCTAAAAGGTTTGGGGTCTGTGGGTAAAGTCAGGCTCCTTCGGGTTTGCATACATTCTCAAACCGTATCCAGCTCAAATTGGGTCAGAAGAGAAAGTGGTCAGAGGCATGCAAGACAGAAGGAATTGCAGCATGCGTCCACTGTGGCTATGATTTTTCCTGGGGATCCAGTAATAGCAGCTTTGGGAGACAGGACAGTGTGTGAGGGACCTTTGTTCTGACTCAGGGAAGCTGTGCTTATGGGATGCAGGTATTAATTTTGGCAGTTATGTACTGGCTGTAGTGATATGCACTGATCTGTGCTTTGCTCTTTCTTAAATTTATAAACAAGGTGAAGTTACATACAATATTGGATAAATATTGTCTAAGATATGTAGCAGAACTATTATGCCAAATAAGTTCTGTGTGAACGCTTCCAGAAGTGCTTAAAGGAAACATGTTTTTTTTCTTTACAGGAAATGACGGTGAGATGCACAAGAAACCTGAACAAGTGTAAGTTGCTTAGAGTCATAGAGTGGTTTGGGTTGGAAGGGACCTCAGAGCCTCCCCAGCCCCCTGCTATGTGCAGGGCCCCCTTCCCCCAGCCCCATCCAGCTTGGCCTTGGGCACTGCCAAGGATGGGCAGCCACAGTTCACAGAAATAGTTCATAAGCAATACTCAGTCCAAATCTGGCTATATTTAGGAAGTCGAGTTGCAATCTAGAATACAGAATGGCTGGAGAGCATAAACTGGCTGTGTGACTTCAGGTATCCCTGGGGTAAACTTGGTGATTTTTTTAACAAATACCATTTGCTGTCTTGCATTGGTAACATTAAAATTTTAAAATGGGTAGACAAGTAAGAGGACTATAACATCTTACTTAAATCACAGCCCGTCATGAGATGACTTATTGTAAATATATATGGGAATTTGAAAACAGGAACTGTTACAGAGTTAGGAAGAATGATGATGAGCATGTACTGAAAACCTAAATGAAATGCATGTATTAATATGTGCAATTATATGGATTAAACTTCATAAAATAAATAAGAAGGCTAATTTTTAAACTACTTACTGCTCTCAGGGATGAAGTTAGAACAGAGCCTCTGTAGAGCTTGTTTGAATTGGCTGATGTCTGTCCAGGCAATCTTTGGGGCGTTTTGAGATTCTTCCATATTGGGCCATGCTTGGGAGCTTCAGATGCTTTTTTCTGTCATTTGGGAATGCTTTGCATAGGCTTAAATGCTGTATTTTTGTCTGTCTTTCCCCCTGCATCCATCGCTCAAAATTCAGCTGTTGCGGAAGAGTTAAAGTTTGGGGAAGAAGGAACATTGGTCTATTTATCTTTCTGTTCCAGTTTAGTTGCAGGACAAGTTGTCTTAGTTGGGCACAGGTTTTTGTTTTCAATACCTCTGGAGCTGTGAATATGTCAGGAGCTGTAAATCACTTCTGGCTTCTCATCATCTTTGTTTAGCTCAGTAGTAGTCTTTCACTTCCCATTTATGAAGAGAATGGGACTAAGCTACGAGGTAGATGTGATCTAAAGATGGTGACTACTTTGTTCTGGATTTTTTTGACTGTCATTCTCCAGTACAAGACTGTCTCAACGTTGGTTCTAGCCTGGTTTTGTTTTTTTCAGAACATGGGGCTACTGTTCCATTTTTGTTTGAATATTTAGGGGGTAATCCTTAACACAGCTCCAATGCAAGTCAGCAATAAAACATCTGTTTTCCTTTACTGGTGAGAACGGGGCTGCATTTCTGTCAAGAGATTTTTGTTAAGATATTCTATAGCTTGAGCAGTAGCGATTTGATTTTTTAAAACTGTGATGTTAAGCATAAAGCTGCATCTACGCACATTTGAACAAGAACCTCTTCCATGTGAGGGAGTTAGTTCTGTGCTAACTGCTCCTTTTAAACGGTGGAGGAAACCAAACTCTATCTGTCTAGTAAATGTTGTGTTTGTGTTTCTCTTCAGTATGCTGTTGTCGCAAATATATACTGCTGTTGTAGAGGCTGTGCTTGCTGGCATTGAGTGCTATGCTAAAACTTCCACTGAATCCAAGGTAAATGAAGCACTGATTCTGTACATTCTCACTGTTGATTTGCTGCGATATAAAGTTATCTGTAAACACCCTTTACCTCACCTAAACCCCCCCCCCAAAGAAACACCTTTCACAAAACATTTCAGGCAACTGCTTAACATTAATGATGTTAACACTGTGGTTTCCAACCAGTATCTCTGAATTCTGTTCGAAAAAAAAAATGAAATTTCAGAGTATACCTATTCTTATCCTTTTACAGATGTTCTTCATCTGTCATGAATTTGCCTTACCTTACAGTAAGGAACGCTAGAGATGTGAAAGACAAATTTTAGCTGGGTACATCAGTGTGCTATTGTTTGATGTACGGTCTCTGTGTGTTTTATGGGTGCTCCTACAGTTGCTGGGATTTTGAAGTATGGCAAAAGATGGTTCATTCTTGATTTCCTTTTTTTTTTCAGGCAAAGGAGGGAGCAGAGCAGATGTTTATGTCTATGTTAGATACTCTACATTTAGCACAACTTAAAGCGGCGTTAAGGTAACTGCTTTCAAATAAATATTGATTTATTGTGTCTTTTTAGGAAAAAATGCACAAAATGTTAACTTCAAAGTTAACTTGTGTGATTGTCAAATTCCAAGACTTCGTAATGTGTTCAAAAAGCTCTTACAATCACGATCATTTCATTTTTCCTGTTTATGTAATCACTTCGCAGTTACTTTGCTTTAAACGTGTTATTGCTGCTCTTTAAAATGTGTAATAGAAGTATATAATATGTTTTTCACCAGTACGTTTTCTTTTCTACAGCTCTAAAATTGCTTTTCAAATTCAGGCTGTGAACAATCATGGAAGGTTTGTATTGCTTCCTGTTATTAATTAGTGTTTTATCACATTAACAAATATATTGTCTTGCAGACTGAGAAAACATTTGATTACTTTGTACAAGATGCTGTAAGCATTTTTATATTTGAGTCAGTTCAGTGGATTCCTATTTGCAATCATATGAAATCTTGAAAACATTAAAAAAAAAAAAAGGAAAATAGCTGGGCACACCATTTTTATTAACTCTGTTAGTGAGTAGAAGCGGCACAAGCCCATTAAGAGATTCCATTTAAAACAGTGCTTTTAACTTGGTTGACATCACGAGCTTGTGCTTTTTTAATCCCCATGTTGTCTAATTGACTGAAATGGCCAACACAAATCAGAGCTTGCTTTAAAATGAAATAGATTTTTGACTGTTAAAAAGTCACTCAAAATGATCTAATCTTTAAATATTTAATTATCGTTATTGTTACAGAATTACTCCATTAGATAATGAGGATAGCCTGAGTCTGATTAAAACGGTAAGTAAGCTGTTCAATATTCTGAATATATATTTTATTAGAAAGTAGAGCTTGAGTGGCTGTTTTTATGTGCATGCTGAGCATTTTATCTATGTGACTAGAAATGTAACAGCAGTGATTATTTCAGACACTGAAACTGAGATAAGATTGAGTTATAATGTGAAGTCAGTGGAATTTGGAGTAAAATGTTAAAATACGGTTAAGGTCTCAGTCTTTCCAATTCAATATAAAAGTATCGCGTTTTAGGAAGTTTAAAACACGCTGTTTGTTGCTTCACTTGAAATATTTCAAATTCTGCTTTCTCTTCCTTTCCTGTCCAACTGTTTGATTGTTGTAGGCGTCTATGATGGTGTTTGACATTCCAGACTTGCTCACAGGAAGGGGATGCTTGGGATCTGTTGTCTTTTCAGAGTCCTTCCTGACATCACAGATATATGTAAAAGAAAAAGGTAACTATTTTGAGTTCTAGCAGCAACATATTCTCTGAACCTATTTTTTTGTGGTTGAATAGCAAATGGATTTCTGGTGATTGTTATCTCTATTGCAGTTGTTTTCAAGCCTTTTTGTTAAATACCCACATGTTTTAGCCTGTAGTGATCGTCATGTTTTTGCCTGTAGTAAAGAATATCTTAAGTGTCAAGACAGTTTCTCTAAGCTAAATGATAGGACTTCGGGTTTTATGGCTGTCTTGTCATAAGATACGACTGAGGTGTCAAGAATTCAAGTATGCTAGCAGCCTGTACAAATTTTCTTTGGTCTTGATTATTATTTTATATTGTAGCTCTCTTTCATCACTTTATAACGCTAGTTTCATATGATATGCTTTAATTTCACTTGCTTTTTGTTTGGAAGAGATGAAATAAAACTAAAATGATATAACTTTTAGAAAGCTTGTTTTTAGAACAGCCTTTTATTTAAAATACAGAGTATTGAGTAATATCTTTAAACAAATGAATAGTTTTCAGGTTGTTTACATGTGACAAGGAAGTGTAGTTGTTAGGGTTGTCTGGACAATATTTATGAATTCTTGTATGCAGACAGGCTGCAAGATTTTTAGCACTTGGAACGCTTTTGGTGAGGAAGAGAGCAAAGGAAGAAGCCAATCACACATCCAACTGCTAGTATTATTTGTATTAAAACTTTGTAGTCCCTCCTCAAAACCAGAAGTTTTGGGCAACTGTTTGAAGTAAGTTGCAGGCAAGAACTGGAAGAAAGGGAAGTTAGCTTAGGCCATACTGTGAGCCAGAATCAAGCAAGAAATAGCCAAGAAGCTAGGATAAGGAGGTGCAAGAGGCATACTGAGAACAAAATAAAAGCAGGGCTTCTTTGTTGTTTAGCAGTTCTTAAAAAATAATGAGTCCTTAAAATAATGAGCAAAGTTTTTTCCTATTTCCTTGAGAAATTTCCAATCATTAAAGTAACATTAAATGGTCTGAAGTACATGGATGGTATTATACTTGTTTGCTTTCCATTTACTTCCCTGCAGATGGCAGTATTAATTCAGAAACCAGCCACATAATATTGACTGCAGCTATCCCAAGATACGCATCTTGGCTGGTTAGTACACAAAAATTTGTTCAATTTTATTCTATAAATGCAGATTCACAACTGGAAACTTGTTATAATTGCATGGATTTATGAAGAAAAAGTACAGAATCCGGTCATTAAAGCAGAATTCTGTAATACTGTAATTTTTTAAAATTTGGACAAGGAGTGTATAAATACTAAGTAGAAACAGGCTGATGGTTCCATTCATGACAAGTTTTAATCATCTCCTTTTCACCACCACTTCAATTTTTAACTGTGAAGTCATGTTTGGTTTTTATTCTCTTTATTTCTAGGAAGTACACACTACAACATTTGAAAATTCTGTTTATTGGGGGTCACTTCAGTTTCTGCCACAAGAAAGGTCTGTTTCCAGACCTCTAAGATAGTAAACTGTGAGTTATAATTTCAATGAATGTCCAGAAGATGGACAACATTATGCCAGTTGGCAGTCCATACTTCTGAAATACTTTAATAATATTTTTTTTTAAAAGTTACACTCCTTTGTGTCTAATACAATACAGTTTTAGTCTACAAAAACAATTTAATGGGGAGTATCTCCTTGAATATATTTCAAAGAATTATTTCAGTCCCATGGTAACACAGTATTGAAAAGCACAAAGCTGTCTTTGAAGCAGTCTGGTCAGGACTTTTAACTGTCTGTGGTCCATAAGGTTCTTGTTTGCCTTGAACCTTCTTTAAAGATTTCTCTTTGAATTAACTTGCTTTATCTACTAACAGTATAATGGGAAACTCTTTTTGGCTACAGGTTGAAGATAGTGATGTGAAACTGTCTGAAAAGGCACAGCTAGTATTAAAGGTAAAATTAATTTTTTTTTGTTAAATAATAAAGGTTATTTTTTCAAGAACCATTATCCCCCAAAATCTTAGCTGCTAGTAAAACTGGCTTTTAGCATTTTTGTCCTCTTCTATGAAAGTCTTTATCTGTTCTATCTTGTCTTTTTTAAACTTTGACCTAAAAAAAGAAATGCATTGTATGTAAAAATTTGAGGTTTTCTTTCATTCCAGGAATGGCAAAACCCAAGAGCAAAAAGTTTTAATAAGGGTTAGATTCCATGGAAGTCTCACTAAGCATTACCCATGGAGCACATGAGCTTAAAAAAAAAAACCCTCAATGCCACTTTACATGCAACTTTCTTTTAACTTAATTAGCATGCTAAATGTCTACAGGAAAACACTTTAAGCAGTATGAAAAAGAAAAGAATTTGGGATCTGGGAACGTCTTAAACCACATGAGTTTCACATTTGTGGCTTAATTTGCGGTTCCCAGGAATCTTCATTACAAATAGTTTCATTTTCCTGTAGTACACTTTGAGTTCAGTGGATTGACAATCAAAAAACAAAAAGCTGCGCCTTGTGGTTGTGGCAATAACTTGTAACTTAATAGCTGCTGGCAAAACCAACCGGGGGTGGAGGGGGTGCTTCTAAAAACTGGTCTCCTGACATATGGTATCTTTCACTAGTTCTTCTGTATCTGTGTGGTTTAAACACTTTAAAAATTCTGACAGATGCTGTTTAAAAAGTCCTTATTCTTGTAGTAAAACCTCTTCTCATGAAAATATTCCTGTCTAGATCACAGTCCTTGATGTGGTCTGTAATACTGCTGTTTTTAATCCTGTTTAGGAAGACAAATCTTTTCTGGGCACTTTACTTACTGGAGGTGATGGAGCATATATTTATTCTAGCAATCCACAGGCCATGCCTGCAGAAGGTGAGATGTGTTTTCAATTGTTTACATAGTTAGTCCGGTTTTTGTCTTTTTAAACATGAGATGCACAGTTGCTGGGATTCACAGATCCGTATCATCATTTTAAGCTGCTTTCTTTCAACATGCCTCTGTAAATCTTGTGTTAAACTCCATGTTTTACTTCTTTGTCCCCAACCTCTGCTTGAAACGCCTAGGTGTAGAATAAGAATTGCTATCAAAGCTATAGACTTTCTTTTGACACGCATGCAGCTCCCATCATGTGATTGAGAATTAGTCTTTGCAAGCCTGGGAGACAGTTCTCCCATAGTTATAGTACAAAAGAATGCACAATCTGGGTTTTTCTCCCCTTAATGGGTGATGTGGCACGTGGGTTTTGCTTTTTCTGTACCTGTGTGAACATCAGGTTGGAAAGACTGGGCATTAAAGTAGTGACAGTGCTCCCAGCCTAAGAAGTGAAGGCCAATACATAAGTACCTTTTGGGCAGTGTGATACGCTGCCTGTGTGTTGTGATTTGTTTCTAAATTTACTTACAGCCTTGTGTTCTTTGCTTCTACCAAAGCCTCTTCCTGGCTTTTCCGTTGTCATTTGCACTCAGGAACTTTATTAGCACAGCAGCTCACTGTGTAACAGAAAGATGCTGGTGCTTGGGATTTCTCAGATTCAGTGAAGTTGCTGTTTTCTGACACAAGATGACAAGCAGTGGTTTTGGATAGACCACTCGTCTTGGTGGGTTTTCCCTGAAGAACTAATAACTTAGGAGGACTGTTGGCAGGATTTTCCTTCACACTGCAGCATTGCATTAATGTGCCTTGCTTTGCCTTGAATAAACTCAGGAGAATAAGTTACTGAATCAAAACATTTCTTAAGGCATATTGCTTCTATGTTCCTTTGTCCAGGGAAAGAACTGTTGTCACAGTATTGATGTACAGCAGAAGATGATTAGCTGATGGCCAAATGCTTAGTATGAGCTGTCAATCTTTAGGGGGAAATATTTTGTGTAGCTACAAAAGAAAAAAGCTAAGAGAGTATTGAAGACAAATAATGATGTTCATAGCAATAAAACAGCAAGTTTCACATACTGGAATTTTCTTTCACTCTAATTTAAAAGACTTTAAAGGAAAAGCTAACGTGGAACATGTTCAGCTATTTTGCTGTTTTGCATCACAGTGCTGTGGGTGCAGGCTCACTCGGTAAATAACCAGGGAGAAGAAGAGTGAATAGGTTTTTTAGCATTGTGAAAACTGCCTCTCTCTGCCTCAGTGGAGCTGTATGGTTTTTTTTTTTCCCTTTTTTGGTAGATTTGCGAAGTTAAATGTTTCCGTAGCTCTTGGGATGGAGAGTTATAAGTAGGTGGTATAAGGGCCATTATGTAACACTTCAACGAGTGAGATATTTTCTCAGGTGTCAAGTGAAAATGAACTTGATCTCGTTCCCTTTCATGTGTGCTGCAAGATGGTTTGCTGTGCTCCAATTTGGGCTCTGCTGGGGCTGCAGCCATCTCGTCTGGCAAGGCGAGGTGAAAAAGATGCTGTCACACAGGCACTCCTCCTCTCTGTCATTTGTCTTGCTGTAATAAGCTTTGCATCCATGACTAAAGTTCATGGAAAAGAAGTCGAGCTGTTAAACCTCTTCCTTAGTATGCTAACGTGCCAAATATTCTCTGGAATTTTATGGGGTGAACTTAACTGAGTCAATCACTCGCAACAAGTTGTCTCTTGTGATTAATGACTAGTGAAAAATACACAAATGGTATATCAAGTTGCTCCTGATAAAATTCACTGACTTTAACGTTAAAAGGGGCAATCTTGGTTTGGATTAATTACTATTCTTTTTGGCTTCCTTTCCTTTTAGAGAAGAATTAATATATCTATTTTTCCTGCTTTTTTTCCCCGTTTCTGAGGATTTGTCAATGGGATGCTCTGTGAAATTTGACAAATGTTTTCCAAATGTTGTTCTTGGCCATTTTTCTTCCTCAGCCACCAGAATGCCACCTGTGCTGTGTATTTTGAATTTTGTGAGACCTGTGTCAGCAATGAAATTCTTGTCTACGTAGACTGTGAAACCTCCACATCTGTTTTACTGTGTGTAGCTTTCTAGTTATTTGGACGATGTGGTGGATTTGCTAACGCCTAGGTTATATCCATTTTACTTTGGATTTGGACCTCAAATTTGTCTCTGTGTTACAGTAGTTGATTTTGCAGCACAGGTTTAGTGTTAGCTAGAAGCTTCACCCTACAACTGTGGCATTTGTAGCTAACAGCCTTTTTCAGGTAACTGTTGAAATCACTTACCTAGTAACTGTGATTCTTATCAAGCTTTTTCAGTATTAGGACTTAAAAAACAGTTTGAGGATCTTACTGAGTTGCCATTTCAAGAGGAAAACATCTTAGTTCTTTGCCTTCATTCTTTATTGTTTCTTCAAAGCATTATTTGATTGAGCGGGATGTACAGTCACATTTAGTTGTATCTTGTAGCTGCTCTGCTGCTGAGCTCTGCTTTTTCTTAGAGCTCAGCTCTGAGTAAAGCTGCTTTATTTTCCCTTTCCCTGATCTTTTTGCTGTCTCACATGCTTGCCTGTATGGGATGTGATCCTGCTTTTAATGCTTGATCTAGCACTGGTAGCACAGGTCCGGCTGGCAGCCCCTACTTAGTCTTCTGTTTATGGCTTTCTTAGGACTGTCAGAAATTAGCTGTTTGCTAATGTCAGTTTGTAAAGCTTTGGAATTTTCTTCCTGTTACACCACCGAGCCTTGCTGCTTCTCATGTTTCCAGCTGCTTCTCCTGGTCATCACATTTACTAAGAGCCAAAGCGTCAAGAAAAAAGGAGATAAAATGAACTGCCTGTCTCTCAGCTTTAAATCAGTAGCTTCCAGGGAAATTCCTAGCCCAGAAACAGTTGTCTCTGAGGATCCCAGAGTGGCTGAGGTGGGCAAAACCCCTGCTATAACCCCCGTCCCAGCAGCACCCCCTTGAGCAGGGTGTCCAGACCCACGCCCGGGCTGCTGCTGCACAAAAATAGCAAGTTGTCAGAAGTGGGATTCGAACCCACGCCTCCAGGGGAGACTGCGACCTGAACGCAGCGCCTTAGACCGCTCGGCCATCCTGACTGTGCTGCTGGGCGGGGAAAGCAGTGAGTGAGGATTTATGGCAGCACATACGGGGCTCTGTGTAATGGGGTTGTTCTGCGTGTGTGCGAGGACAGGGAAGGCTGCTGGTAAAGGGCTTTTCTGTTTTCAACTCTGCCTCGATGAGGGACTAAAGGCAAACTGTTGTCTGAGATTTATTTTTAATGTCTGTGTGGTTTGTACTAAGATGTTGGCTCTTTGCTAGAAGTCTGACCACCTTCCCCCTCCTTTCACCCCAACCCTAAAAAAATGAACCACTAAGTATTTTTATGGTAAGTGGGTTTCAGGGGTAAGATTAAAGCAAATGTAATCATAGTCATGATTCCTGCCCTGGACAGTGAGATTGAGTGAAAGGCAGATAACTGCTCTCTGAATGCTGCCTAGAAGCTATTGCAAATCTTCACTCAAATGTGTTCTGTGTTAAGTGTGACAAAATTCTGCAAGAACATAGATTCTTCCTGAGAAAGAGTTGTTCATCATACGATGTTGAAATATTGGTACGCACCTCAGTTACTTTTTTTCGTTCACGTTCTAGGCAAATTGTACTTCTTCTCAGATGGTATCCTCTTTTCTGACCCCCACCATGGCAGCATTTCCATTTCAAAGGACCATATGAATTCCCTTTCTTTCTATGATGGGGTGAGTGTTCTGTTTGTTGCTACTATCACGACCTTTTCATCAAATTTTAGAGTTACTTGTATGTTACTAACGCAGTGTTTAATTTCAGTTGCATTTTTATAAGCATGCGTAAAACTAATAACTGATGCAAATATCTACCATTTTTGTATTGGGTAGCCAATATTGATTAGCCAATATGGATCTATCCTCCTTATCAATTAGCCAATATTGATCTATCCTTCAAGGATAGAATTTTCTATTAGTGTTCTTAATACTCTGTAAAATTGCTTTTTATTAGAAGAATTGCAGAACAAAGCTTTCATAAAATATAGCGCTCTTAAGTGATGGGCAGAGAAAAGCTCAAGGTATTGTGAGGTCCTGCAGCATATCAGACAGCAAAATGCTGCGTTCTATTCAAAATATATTTAACCTTCAGCCAAACGTTCGTGGCAGTGTACTTCTTATCTCTGGGGAGGTCACGAGCAGTGTCTGTCTCCTGTCGTAGAGCACTGTGTAACTGACAGGGTGAAGGGAGTGACTGGTTTGCCTTTTCCAGGCTGAGAGATGAGATGGAGAGGCATGTGGCTTGTAACTACACATATTCCAAATAATTCCAGTAAAAGCCAGTGTTAGGAATCACAAAGATATATGACTATGATCAGCTTAGTATCTCTTCACTCAGCTTAGTGAAGTTGTCATGCTAACAGTTTGGTTTTCTGGCGCAGTGGGAATTGAGGGTTGGGTTAATGATGGCAACTCAGCTTTTTTTTTCTTTTTTTTTCCTCTTCCAGGCAGACACACGGGGTTAACCATCACTTTTTCAGGATGGAAAAGACATTATTTCGGTTATTGTTTCCTAGGCGCGCGCACACAAAAACATTCTTTCCTTTATTTTCTGTTTTGTTCAGGTACAGCATTACACATTTGCTTAGTGACCTCCAGAAAGCATTGTGTAGCTGTAATTTCATCGTATAATGGAGGAAAACAGTAAAATACAATAAAAGCGCTATTCAATTGAGATGGGTGAAGAGAATCTTACCTTAACTACCTTTTCTTGTATATCATATTAATTGCCCAGTGGTAGTTTAAGAAGCTATTTTAACGCTGACCTTCCTTCTATTGTTTGATTCAAGACGCTCACTTTCGTAAAACTCGCTATTTATGGGACCTGGCTATCATTCTTGAACTGACGCCAGATTTTTGTGTAAAGCTAAACCTTGACAGAGAGCATTTTATTGTTTAACTGACTAGGCATAATACAAGGGTGGAGAGTTTAAACGTTAAGTGACAGGAGGAGGCTAATTGTTATGCTTTTGCTGAACGTTATTGCAGCAACAATATTGATGGAAAGTAAATGATAATGCTAGGATTAAAATTAAAAACACAGAGACTTTAAGCGATGCAGAGTACGGTTTCTTAGCAGCTGTCTCACGAAGCCTGCTTGATGCTTCTCCTTTTGACTTGAAAATGGTTGTATTTCTGCTTCCAACACATGCTGCAAGTTTCTCTGTTCTGAGAATCCAGGTGCCCAGCTGCCACCTAAACTCCTGAAGTCCTCGGGGCTGACAGGCATCCAGCGCATAGAGGATAGGATAAATTGCTCACAAAACTGTGCCATGAACATCTAAAGCAATTAACTATCCCATCCCAATCTTGTTACAATCAGGTACATCCAAATCTTGGTAAAACATTGCCAGGATTGGTCTGCACTCTACCTTAGTACCAGCCATCCTAGGAAGTTACAAATACAGAGACTACAGAGCTATATATACAAATACAGATAAATACAAATACAGATAAATACAAATACAGATAAATACAAATACAGATAAATACAAATACAGAGCTACGTTGCCACCCAGTCTCTAAACTCCCAGTTTTATTTATTTCTCTTTTTGTAGCTGAAATTTTACCAAAGCATCTTTATTGTTTAAAGATTAGATGCTGTACATTTGGTTTTGTTTTAGTCTTATTTAAGACTAAGGATTGAAGCTTGTAATTACCTGAATCCAATATTCATTTTGGTCATTTATTATCAACTGAACAAATATTAAGTAATACTTAGATATCATAACTGAATTAACATCTTGTAAAACTTGGAAATTCATTCTTTTAACCTTAAGTCTGTGGGGAATATTGATGTTTATTTTCAGCCTTTTTCAATTTGTGGCATGCTAAACATTTTCCCGGAGGAGGAACACGTTCTGTTCTGTTTTTCACATGCAGATTGTAGCATGTGTGAGTTTACCTCTCAGTCAGTCTTCATTAAATCTTCCAGTTATCCCACAGGGTCTGTGGGCCATGAGCTAAAAGTCATTTTCTCTTAAGAGAAATTGTTCTCTTAAAATGTTTTTGTTCTTCAGTAACCTCGGTGACTTCAGGAGATTACCCTTTGCTGACTCAGGGATTAATTATAAAAGTAGAGATTCCATTTGCAAATGTTTCTTAATTGCTACCGATTCTTACATAAATGTTCCCCAGTTGGAGCTTTCCTCAAAATCAGGAAGTAGGGTTCTTTCTCCATGTCCAAGGAGATGCATGTTACTCAAATTCTGACTTGTACACACCAGGTAACAGAATCCCTACTTTCCAGGGATGTTTCACACTGTTGGGTTGTGCTGTGTGTCCAATACTTTGGTATGGAGAGAGTTGCAAGCTAAACCTGGAGCACGAAACACTCGAGCATCCTGCCAAGTTACATATAAATGGCTATCTCAAAATCCAGATAGCTGAGGGCTAGAAAAAACTCTTGTTTTCTTGGAAGAAAAATTGAATAATCTCAGCTCAGTGCTTCTGAGAGAGACTGGTTTTGAAGGCTTCAGCTTTCTGTTGGTGAAGAAGCAACAAGTTCAGTGGAGTTTGTGCTCACTGAAGAATCTGAGAGAAACAGGACACTTGCAACATGCAGGCAACCCACACTTTGAATTGCAGGCTCAACAGATGTGCCTGCTGGCAGTGAGGACCCTTCTGGGTCAGAACCTGAAGAGAGCAGTATAGAAGTTTGCAGTAACACCACACCATCCTTCTAATCTTCTTACTGACTGATTTAATTTCTTCTAAGGAGCCTGTGTCAGGAGATGTACAGGCATAGATAAAGGTGGCTCTGTTGTGATGCGTTAACAGTTAGTAGAGGAGAGGCTGGTGGTGGAAGAAAAAGAGGGGGCTAAAGGAATAGGTACTAAAATTCAAATGTTTTGTATGTATCTTCCCTTTTTTAAGGATCCAAATCATGTGTGAACAATCTCAGGTGTCTTCTTTAAAGTGTACAATATTGCTGATAGCTGCTAAATAGAAACGGAGAAGTACAGCAGGTGATTCATCTGCTCCATTCCAGTGATATGCAAGCTAATGAATGTTGAGATCGTTATGCATGCCATGCTAAGTAGTATAGATGAGAACTGTTATAGTCATAATACATTAGGCCTGTTTCTCACTTTCAATAACTGTTTTTTTATAAATGTCCTGTTTCTTCCTTTTTCTAGGATTCAACCAGTATTGCTGCTGCTCTCTTTATAGACTTCAAAAGCTCCTTGCTTGCTCATCTACCAATTGAATTCCATACCCGAGACAACTTTTTGATGATTGCACTTTTCCCCAAAACAAAGATTTATAAAGCTTTTTATTCGCAGGTAAAGTAAATAAAGATAGCAATTCTTTAGCTCACTCCAAGCACTTATTTTTTGTGTTTCAGATGAGAAGCAAGGGTAAATGTTAATGTCTATGTAAACTAATTATATTTGTGTTTTTAAAAAAGTATATTCCTTCTTATGTTAGATCAGCTGCTGAAGCTTGTCGTCTGATAAGTAGGTTCAGAAAAGTTTGAAGTATGAGGTCTTTCTTGCCTCGTTCTTCACAAGCAAAACCTTTTCCTGTGTCTCAGTGCCACCAGCATGGTTTGGAAAGGAGAAGAAGCAGTTAGTACTGAGGGAGCAACAGGTTAGAACATTGAAAACCTCTGTGAAGTTGGATGGCATTGATGGAAGGAGGTGGCTGATGTGATCTTGAGGTTGCTTATCTTGCATACAGAACCAAGGTGTAGCAGTTTATGACTGTAGGAAGAACTGTTGCAGCGAACTTCCTTCATTAGCGGCAGGTAACAAGGGGCAGTAACTATAGACTGCAACTTCGGAGGTTCGGGCTGGATGTTAGGAGGGTACTTTCTAGCAAGAGGTTGGTTCAGCACTGGAACAGGCCACCCAGAGACTTAGTCTCCACTTTTGGAGATTTTGAAAACTTGGTTGGACAAATCCATGGCGCTGATCTGATCTGTACTGCCAGCAGTAGTCCTAGGAGCAAAAGATTGGTCTGGAGACCTCCAGAGGCTCTTTTTCCTCTTGAAACTTTTTTTTATATATATATGACCGATAGCATTTCCATGTAGTCCTTCCCAGGAGCATGATTGCTTCTGATCTTAGGAACTTGCATGTATGAGAAACTTTGTGTGTGTATTTGTAGTGATCGTGTAGCTTATGTTTAATGGTCACCATGTGCTTTCGTTTTGTAATCTGAAGTCAGCGATTGCTCTAAAAGCTTGTTTTCTAGTAGTTGCGTTTTAAATGTAGCACTGGTGTATAATTGGCTGCAGCAATTGGATGCAGTGGCAGAGGTTCCATTGTGTTTTTTTGTGGTTAGACACATTTGGATCGTGATCCTTAGGGAAGTTTTGTTTAAGTCTTTAAGTATCCCATATGGCATTGTATTATTCTCGGAGTAGATTGGCTTCATGCGTTGTAATGCAGAGGCTTTTAATAAACGAAACTTTATAACAATAGCACTTTTGAGGAAATGAGCCTGGAGATTTTAGGGCTTTGCAAGGGTTTTAGTATGTGATTGTAACCCTGGACTGGAAAAGACCACCTAGCTCAGTGAGTACAGTCCCCACTGGTAGCATTAATGATACCATAACATTTCTCCTTTTATCTTAAGTGTTTAGAGTCCTCCCATTGCTCAGCCGTGTGAGTGGCTGTGCATATTTTGCTCTTGAATTTCTAGCTTATTTTATTAGGTCTACTTTTATACCTGCTTGTATTTTGTTTTCCCAAGGGAAATGCTTGAGCTGTTCAGAGATTTCAGTCCTATTCTTTCTGGCTTATTTGGTCTGATAAAATAAAACCAGATCCTTTTTACTCTGTTATTATAAAATGTTCTCTTTTCCTCTGATCATTGAAATAGTTTTTTTCCTTTTTTTTGGCTACAGATATCCAATACCGTGTGCAGTATTGTATATGAGGGTATTTGTTTCTTGTATAGATGCAGTAATAGTTATCTTAGGAAAAAGTTCAGTTATCCTTCGTTTGCCTTTGCTTTGTTCTGCTGCCTTGAATTAACAGATCTTGGTGATTTCATTTTTTTGAGGAACACCTTCAGGTCCTTCCCTTCTGATACCCACTGACTGTCCATCTGATTCCAGAAGTTTGTGTGTTCATTCTTACCTTCTTACTTACCTTCTTCATCTTTTTCTCTGTTTCTTCCATTCTTACTTGTTAGATGTTTCTGTAAGACACAGTGCTGTGCAACTGTCTCCTGACTTAGTTTCCCTACAATGCTGTCAGCTCGGTTCTTGCCAGATCCCTTACGGATGGTGTTTGGGAGCATTCACTAAGCAGCTGAGTTGCAGTTTCTCATCTGGCTGGCTCCACAGCAGTTGTTTCGCTCGTGTGCAAGCAGATGAATCATGTCGTTTGTCTAGGAGCTATTATCACACGAATAAAGACTATCCATACCAAGTGTTCCTTGCTGTGTAAGCCATGCCAGTCAGGTATTATATATTTTTTAGTGTCCAACTACACGTATTTATGGTTTTCCTCCAAAATATTATCTAAAACTCTGCATAATACTGAATTTATGTAGACTTAGTAGTTGCTTTGCAGAGCTGTAGCTGCAAAGATTCACTGAAATGTATTTCAGTGGTTTTAGTCTTCTCCAGTCATATGACACGATATCTCACTTAGCAGACTCACTAGAACTATGACTTAATTATTTCAAGCCTCCATGAAATAGGAAGTGGCAATTACCCATCCCTCCAGATCTGAGTGTATCAAATTCTTTGTAACTGTAATGTTGGTTGCAAGATCTTGAGCACGCAGGAAGAGAATCTGGTTTGAAGATCTTGCAAAGACAGGACAATGCCTTTCACATCTCACTGTAATTGAAAGTTGAGGTGGCTTTGATTAGGTTTTGGGACATACACAGAGCAGCTTTTTTCTTTTTTTTTCCCTTTAAGTCATACAAAAAGGACACTTCCCCGTTTTGTTGATTTCCTTTTCAAGTTCTGTTTCAGTCTGACCTATGTTTTCGCTTCATCCCTAGCACTTTGACTTCCAAATAATTTTTTTTTTTTTCTGTTTACCAGTCCTTCTTTCCATCCCTTGTAGGCATTTTCCTTCGTTTTGAAGTGGTTATTTGTTTGGTTGCACGGTTCATTCTACATGAGCAATGCTGTCTTTGTTAATATCAAAAGTTTATTTTATTTTGATGTTTTTTTTATCTCAGTACCCTTGCGTTTGGGATGCTGATTTGTTAATGGAAAGCAGTCTCGTCCCTCCTCGGTTGTTATGTCTTGCAGAAAATAATTGTGAAAAATGACAATGGCTGTTGCCTTTACTTACTGAAAGAAGGGAAATACTGAACACTTAAATGACTGCCTGATTCATCTGAATCTGATTTCTAGGTTCAGAATGCCATTCACATTAATGGGACTTGGCTGGAGCAGTAGGATGTGAGCCAAATGTTGTTCCCCAGAGAAACGAATGCCTCCTTTTTCTCTTGCATAGAAAGAGAATTTTTCTTAAATTTCTAGAAATAAGATTGCAGCAATCTTACCTAATGAAAGCTACAACAATACTTAGAGGAGTTGTACAGCGGGAACTGAGTTAAGATACTGCTGTTGGACTATAAATACCTCCCATTTCTAGTGAAGAAATGCTGTGACTAAAAGATGCATTTGAAACCGGACCTTTCTGTGAAGTTATTTCTTGAAGTAGCCCCAATATAGCTGAGATTTTCAGATCTGATCTGTGGAGCATTCTTCCATGTTTTGAATATTTTCAGCAAAACTAGTATTGTGAAACATTATTTTAATGACTGGCTGAGATGAACGTATTTTTAGGTGAATCAAAGTCGTTCTTAAATTCAAACAACGGATTTTGCAAAGTGATGACATTTATGAGTAGGTCTGGTTTGTTCCAGGTTTTCTCTTCGTGGCAAAACCAGAGAAACTCAGGATTATGTTTAAGAGTTGTCCAAGAAGAATTCCTGTCAGTGGCTCAAAAGAGACTGTAAGTTCATCCTACTAAAGTGTAATTCCACATTAACTGTGTGCTACAGTCTTAAAAATGCTGAGACTTGGTTTTTAATAATGATTAAAAATGAATTGTTGTATTCTTAGTGCAATACTCACGTTTTTTTGTGCTAGTTATGTAGACATCTGGCTTAAAGAAGGAAAACTTCTAGGCTTTTTGTTTCAAATAACCAATTGATTTTTTTTTTTTTTTGCTTCTTTTCAGACATTCCAGGGTTCAGAAGCTATTTAATTATTTGTCTTTTCCTTCTGGGGAAAGATGCAGTGAACTGAAAATATCCGCTGCCCTCCCAGAACTAGAGAGGTGAGAAATAATTTTTATTTCCAAGGGATTATGTTTGACAGAAATGGTACAAAAATATTTTGTTGTATGTAATCATCATCTAAAAATTGCTTATTAAATAAGTCTGTCTTCACCCTAGGTATTTTTACTCTGCGATGAATTATTTCCTCACTAGGAAGCCTCTGTTTGACCTTTTTAACAATTTTATTTTAGTAATTTCCCAGCTATTTCTATGAAGGGAGTCTTTTGGTCTTTTATTTTTTTTAAAAACAACTTTTATTTTTTGAAAGGTTTGTGCAGCATTTTACTGTCAGCTGCGTCAGTCGCGAGCCAATAATGAGAGCGCATCTTCCTATTTTACTGCAACAGTCAGAAATCGTTCCTGAGAGCAAAGCAGAAAGTGATAAGGTAAGAAAGCAGTACAACAATACTTCCTATCCCTAGCTCAGAGAGTTTACCAAGTATTCTGGCTGTTACTGGTTCCATTGCAGGTAATGCAATACTGACGTGCATCGTGGTGTGTGTTTAGCTATGCCTCCTGCTCCAGTTCATACTGAACATTTTTGAAGTCTGCTTCTTAGAATAAATTGCTGTCTTGTTTTCCTGTTTATGCCACTTAATTTTGTGTTTAAACAGTCTTCTGGAAGTGCCAGTGGCCCTTCAATCTGGTGAAATAGGGACAGAAAACCAACAGTAGATCTTCTCAACTGAGCAGTTTTTTCTAATGTCCAGAGTTTAGCCCTGAAGCAGTAGTTTGTTTTTATGAATTGCTGAATAATTTAACTGAATTGTTCTCTGCAACATAAGACCTTTAAATAGCATAGAGGTAGCACATGATATTTAACATTTGCTGATATTATCTGTAGAACGCTCTGTTCTTTATAGGGGCAACAACAATCATGAAACTTAAGGAGTGCTTTAAATAGAATTTTCAGAGAAATAATTTCCTTGTAACTTTCCAGCATTTGAAAGCTGTTGTAAGCAAGAAAACCAAAGCAGCAGAAATACGGTTTTTCTCTTCAAATATTGCAATGTGGTAGCAGTCTTATTTCTTGGGATCTCTTTCAGAGACCATACTGACACTTAAGTATTAATTATATTAATTAGTAAACCCTTAGTGTTCTTAAATCTGATTTTAAGGTTCATTTAAATGTCTTTAGAAAAATAATTCTATAATGTTATACTAATTTCTATAAACATGCAAACTTTGATTTTTTTAGTTACTTCTCTATCTGTATTACTATGCCTACCCATTGTCTGTTAGCATCCAAAGGAGATTTTGAGGATAGGATACAAATAACCTGCAGATGGCTATCTTCAACTGTGCTTCAGTTAGAAACTGGAAGAGGTAATTTGTCCCTTAGTAATAGGATGATACAGTGTGTGGGGTGGTTACCAGTGTGACATAATTTCCTTAGGCAAGTTCAGTGCAGCACAGGATTGTGTTTAGCCATGTTTCCAGAGGTCATATGCTTACCTCCGTGCCATATTCCAGCACGTAATGTAGAACTGTATCTGCTTTGGCTTCTCACTGTTCCTTTGCTCTGATCCCTCTTTTAACGCCCCAAAGAATGCACGTAATGGCAACAGGGGTGCTTTATGCAGAAAAGCTGTTGGTGTGTTGGAGCTGTAACTGTGCAGTCTCTTCCCAACCCTACTCAAAGCTGCATGCAACTTTGTTTAAATCTGTAATAAATTTTGCATACAACACACTGGACTCAGCATCAGAAACTTGGAATTGCTCTTTGTGCTGGATGGTTGAAACTGTTCGAAATAAGCCATCGCTTCCTTGGAACCGTTTTACTCAAATGCTGTCGTATGTCTTTGGATGTCCCCTTTTAATCATAGGAAATGGAACCCATTAGTCTGTTGCAGTGTTTTTGTCTCGTGTTAACACACTGCAGACTAGGTGCTAATGTAAAGGCTTTGATAATACTGTCTGCTGTATTTGTTAATTATCCTTTAGTTGTATCAAAGGCATGAAAACCAAGGTAGTACATCATTTTGTAAAGATGTATTACCTGAGTAATGGTGCAGATGTTTTTACAGTTGTCTTGTTCACTTTCTTGTTGTTTCTGTGGATTAGTGTCACTTAATTTTCTGTTTAGACTTCAAGTTTTATGGAGATAGAGAGCCTTATGTACAGTGCTAGAACCTTGTGTACGGTTCTCGCTCATTTCTTCTACTCTTTTAAATTGTCCCCTTCTGTTTCTTGTGTTTTAGGTTGTTATCACCATTATAACGGGTCTTCCAGGATGTCGCAGCAGCGATCTGTGTGCTTTTCTTGTAACTTTCAACAAGGAGCATGGAAGGTTCGTATAGTTCTGGTTTTACAGTCCAAAGCAGCGTTCTTACAAAGAACGACTCAACGTGAAAGAATTAAATATATATATATATATTCTACTTTTTTTTAAGTATCCTTGTTTCTGATTTGAAATCAGATGTATCATAAGAGTACCTTCAGTAAATATTATGAGGCACTTTAAATAGTTCTACGTAGCACAACATCTGGTCTATTTTCCACGGGGAGGCATTAAATGAGCACAGTTCTATTATTTCAGGTATCTCAGGTAACTGTGTTATGCCAGGCAGATCTCATTTTAGATACTAGACGTTTAGAAAAGGAAAAAAAAAGAGATTTCTTCATGATAATCCATATTAAGAATACCAGGGGTATCATTACAGAGCTATGACAAGTCTGGAACTACCACTGATGCTACAGACAGTTGAGAATAATCCTAGAAGGGCCAAATGAATCTTTCATTAAGCATGGGAAAGGTATAGTCAAAACTTGAAGGAAACAATTGAACAGCTTCCATTTATTAACTTGTGTGGTACCGAGTCTAAAATGCATTTTTCTTTTTGGGGAAAACACTATACTAATGGTCCTTACTACAACATTTTAAAATATGATCTAGTTTCTATCCTACAGTTGCAGGAGATATATTCAGGACACGTATTGCATGGCAGTAAGATAAACCCACTGTAGGAATTCACCGTTCTGTGTGTTGATACAGCTCTTTGTTCTGGAAAATCAAGATTCTTAGCCTTTTAAATCTTACAGCCAAACACCTTAGAGTTTAATCTTCGTAAGGTTCTGGACCGTTCTGTTGCATTACTTTTAACTTGATGTCTTGGTATTAGCAAATTGATTTGAAACATCTTAGTGGTTCTCTTCAGGGCAAACGTAAGGTGGTTGTTGAATGAGATGTAGTATTACAGAACATTACGTTTTCCCACAGATTTCATCATTATTTTTGCAGTGAAATACTTCCATGCCCAGTCTTAAAACATATGAATCTAAATTTTGTTTACTGCATCACCAACAAAGATCAGAATTACTCATATGACATGCTGCTTTGAAGAAGCTGTTGAACATTGTTTTATTTAAAAAAAAAAAGGCAATGAAAAACCACAAAGCCTTTTGGCAGTAGTCTGAGGAATGTGCTTATGCTGAAATGATAGAAAGCCAAGTAAAATTCTCTCTCCCACGTGATATGAGAAATGTGGAGTCTTGGGGCATGTCATTGTTGGGTTTGGTCATTGGTTCTAAACAAGAAGTAGTGTTCTATTACATAATAATTCTAACTTTTCTTGTTTTCTGTTGTAGGTGGATAGTTTATCGGCAAACTATGGATAGTCCCGAATGTTTCAGTGCAGCGCACTTCCAGCGTTATCTCTCCAGTGTCCTGGAGGCTCAGCAAAACCACAGTGTTCGTCAGTCTGCTTATGCTAGAAAGAACAAGCGGCTCTTAGTGGTCTTGCAAGGGTAAATGTTAGAACTTTGAACTGTTGAATAGAATAGGGGATTTTCTGTTCCCTTCGTGTTTCCAAGGCATTTTTAAACTTCTTGTCACTCTGAAGTGGTCAAGTTTCTGTGCTAAAGCGTGATTCTCTGTTAATTTTATTTTATGTATGTACTAAATTTTCCTGCTACCTGTTAACCTTTTTGCTTGATAGTCTGTTTAAAAAAAAAAGTCCAAGGAATTTGGTCTGTCTCCTCCATTTAGGAGATGGATTGTGATTTTGGCCTCTCAAAAGCAGTTTTCTTGCCCTTTCCAGCTGTGCCATAGACTGTTGTCTATAGAATTTTATTAGAACAGCTATTTCCCCTCTCTACGCACTTCCTCAGACATCCTAGATAGAGAGGTAATTGTCCTTCAGAGAAGTCTGGTTCATCTTCATGAGTATCTTCACTTTCATATTCTATCTCCTGCAGACTTCAGTGGCAAAATAAGAGTCCTGGCTGTCTGTTGAAGCTGTAGGTTTAGCTGGGGACAGTAGAGCAGAGACAGCATGAGATTATGTTGCTAGTTGCCCTCCAGAGCTGCAGGTGAATATTCCTGAATGTGACCTTCTTTAGCATTATTGTAATAAATAGAGGGAAGGTTGCATGTTGTAGCCCCTGATGGGACACGAATGGATTATTGCCACTTTTTAACGACAGACCTACATTTTGCATCTAACAAAGCAATAAAATTTACCGTAAATGTACAACTCAGTGCACGATAGTCTTGGTTAACTTCATTGGTCCCTTCCAACCCAAGCTGCCCTGTAATTCTATGATGATTCATATCTTACCTCTCATTTATAATCTTCCTTGAAAGGTTGGGAAAATATTGAAATTTACTTAAGGAAAGACGGGAGTAGAACACCTTCCTATTTTTTCAGAGGAAGATCTGTTGTGTTTAAGGTATTAGATGACTGAGGACACTGACTTTTAATTTCTGTAGCTTCAGAATATAATGGAAGTGTGATACGGTACGGCATAGACTGTAGCTGTATCTCTGAAGTTCTTACGGTCCTTAAACTTCCAAAAGATCAGCAAACGCTAGGCAATCATTAATTAATACAGTTATAGTTTTGTGAAGTAAATGGCCCATTCAGTTTGCAGTGTTTTTTCTCCAAATAGAAACTTAAAAGCCTAAGCTAAACAGAACGAGCATTCTACAATAAGCATAAGAGTCAATCTTTGTGGTTTTTCCCCATGAACTTACCAGCTTGGTGTGTTTGTCTTTTTCTTTGCATTTCTGGTAGTCTGTGCTTTAATTCTTTGAAAGTTTTAGCTACAAAAAACCAACATGAATTTTCAAAGTTCTGCTTGATAAAAGACATGAAGAATGCTGCATGCATGTGATTTAACATACATTTTTGTGCAGTTTTTGCACGGCATCCTCACGTTACACCCTCAGCCTTTGTGCTTCAGAAGAATGGCTCCCTAAAGATCATTACCTCTCTAGTTACTAACTTAAAGCAAGCTGCCAAAAATACGCCACTCACTTGACACAACAGGAGATATTTAAGTAAGACGGGTTAAACCATTTTTGATAAATGCCAGTTTTCTTCTCAAATGAAGGTGAAGACTGAGACATATTCACTCCGTTTCTGTATGAGTCATTAGCAAGTACCACAGCTAGCTTGGGTGAAGTACTACTCCAACCTTACCTGAATGGTTTTAGTTCCCAGGCTACCAAGCATTCATCTGCTTTGTTAAGGATGTGTACATGGCATTTTCTTCATTATAGTCTCTTCTCTTAGTGATAAATAGAGTTGTTTGGTGATTTTTTTTCCACTTTAGAGTGAGATACTTTTCATGAAGTCAGTTGCTATCGTGTCCAGTGATGTGCAAAATAACTGACACACCGGTAGCAGCGCGAGCTTCAAGAATAGTTAATTACAGCTTTTCCACTCTTTTCTGAGCAGTTGAGTGGTGTTTAGACAACTTTAACAAGTATAATCCTTACGTTATAATATATTAACTTGATAATTCTCAATACAGTTTTGAGAGGGATTGTCACTTGGTGAGAAGTAAGCTCCAGTTCACCTAAATTTTGCTATCCTACAGAACTCCAATACAGCAATGTCTAGGGTAATGATTAAAAAATTGACTTGTTAATTACAATAGCACACTTGGGAATGCAAGCAAATGTTATTTTTTAATTCTTTACTTGAGTCAATGCTGATTGTTTTACAGAAAACATAGTGTGCATCTATTTCCATTCTACTTTTTTTGTGCCTCCAGAAAGCCAAGCTTTACAGGTGTTCAGCATGAAGTTTATATTGGTTTTCTCTGAAGCAGGCATTAGCATGTTTCTGTTGTTACTCACTTTACGCACAATCTGCTTAACAGTTTCAATTTGTAAAGTTTTGAAATGCTTTACAACTTCTTTTTTTGGCTTTTTTAGAACTGTAGCCTTGCAAGTAACTGATTTCTTTTCTTACTGCATGTTGAAAGCTGTTACTATTTCTCTGAAGCCTTCTTTCGTTTTATTTTCTTACAGATACACTGATGTGATTGATGTTGTACAGGCTCTACAAACTCATCCTGACCCAGATGTGAAGTCCTCTTTCATCATTGGAGCGGTGAATACTTGTGTAGAGCCACTGAGTTGCTATATAGAGCACAGGTATACTTGAAAATATTTTTAGGAATCTGAAAATAGATTATGTGTATATTTGAGACCACTGTTATAATAACTTGGGATATATGATAGTTAAATGTCATTGAACTGTCTTAAATCTCACAAAATTGTTTGGTGGTCTGGCTTGGATGAACTTTTTAAGTGTTGTTTGGTTAGTAATGAAATTGGGTTTCCAATGGGTATATAATTAATCATATATAATGTTGATGAAGTTTATTTTGTAGAAGGATGAAGCATTACTGCTTAAATTGTGTATGCTCTGGATAGGTGTTTTGTGAAATCTGGACAGTTGTCCTGTTGGAGGTTTCTTCAGCCATTCTTAGCGTTTTTTAAGTGTAGCTAAGTACTGGGACGTGCATCTCAATTTGGATTATTGATTATATCACTACTTTGTGGTGTTGAACAAAGACTTTCCATGTTTAAAGTATGGAATTTACGGGAAGCTGTCCCAGATCAAAGACAAAGCACGGAAGCAAAGCATTGCAAGTATTAAAATCTGATATCCTGGGTTACTGCAGAGGCATGTTGGGGAGGAAATGATAGCAAAGCCAGCTCACTAACATTATAAAGTAGTGTGGTATAGTTGCTGTTCCCTAGTATATGTTTGTGTTCCATACTCCAACAAATATGGGACAGAACTAATTTAATTTCATAGACCTATCATTAAACTGTAATATATATATTTTGCAACTGTGCCTCGCTGTTGATTTGATAAAAATAAGTCGAAGCAGTTAGCATCTTCAGTTCTTAGTGTTATTGCTATTTTTGTTTAAAACCCCTGTGCATCAGAGTTTAGAGGTGAGCTCCCCAGTCATTTTACAGAAGTGGATTCCTTAAACTTACTAGCTGTTTTTGGAACAGAACCAATAACTTGTGCTTGGTACTAGTCAATAATAGATGCTCCCTTACCGCTGCTTTTGGGCTCTGTAGTCAAGATTGTAAATAAATAATACTGACGACAGAAAATATTGGTGAATTGATGCTGGAGTGCTGTTTAAACTTCTTTCCATAACTATAGTAAAGACAAATTCCTCCCCTAGGTGCATATTTTTTCCCAAACTTCATGTGCAGCTGCTCATGGCGCTGAGTAGTATTTATAGCAGCGGTAGCCTGCAATGCTTTGACTAACATTGTTTGTCTACTGAATCGCAGTAGCAATTGAAGGAAGAGGCTTAGCTGATGCTGTAGATTATTTCTGTCTCACTTTGAAGTTTCTTCTGATAAGAGCTTACAAAGTAGCCATGTACAGCCAATGACAAATCTTTCAGTTGGGAAACTTTGGCAGTTTCACTGAGTGTTGAGTGATCTTGATGTTTGTCTTGTAACTTTTTCAGTCAAGACAAGCAAAACCCTTTCCCATCCCAGAAAGTTTATTACCATGGAGATCTAGGTTTTTCATGTGCAAGGGTGAAATTCTTCCTAGTACTGAACAGCAGGGCAGGACAAGGGGTAGGTAACTGAATGTGAACAGATAAGATGTGGTCTTTTGTATGCAGCTTTTGTGTTTATGTGTCTGTGATAAAGCTCATAAAAACGATTGTTGCTTGTCTGACACAATTGGACATGCAAAGTGATATGTTCAGAAAGCATTATGTACATACTGTCTTTCCATAAAGAATTATGACTCTATTCAGAAGGCACAATTCTTTAGGGCAGGCTTTAATTCCTTTTTAAACAACAGGAATTTTAAGTAATACTGAAGCCTTACTGTTTTCCTGGAGTACAGAATAGATTGTGTAGTGACAATTAGCTCTTAAATCCATTTAAGAAAATTTAAAAAACAAAACAACAACAACAAAAACCCTTAAACTAAATTTTGGGGAAGAACTCTTCAAAATCATGATCTCTAGAGATGTTCCAGTTACACAGATTTAGGAGAAGATAAATGAAAATGGGTTGGAAAATAAGACTCTGGCTGTCAGTGTCCACATGAATGGAAACATTTTAATTAAAGGGACATGTATAAATAACACCAATTACTAATGTATAAACTTTTATATTTCAGACTTCTTTTTCCCAAGTTCTTGGACCAGTGCTCACAAGGTACGTGTCATTTTTCTTGACTGTATGCTATACAGAACAAGTAGCCGAGCCATGTGGCCAAATAACTAGACTGTAAACACATATAGTCAAAGGTTGTGATAAACTTTTGGAGGTAAGACTCATCTGTGCAGAACAGACAATTTCTCTCTGCCTACATTATCAAAAAACATGGGTGCATGGAGAAGATGTAAGAATCTATAACTTGATGCGTTCTGGCTGTCATCACTGGGAGGATGGGTATCAGACAGCCAGGAATAAAGCTGTTTACCTTAAGCTGCTCTAACTTGTGCTGTGTTGCTAATCAAGTTGCCAAATGGATTGCATGTGATAGGAGAGTGCTTCCTTACACCTCTCATCCTTTCTTTGGGGAAATATGAGTAAATGGAGCTCTCCTTCCGTTTCTCCTATTTTAGAAAGGAAAAGATCAGTTAGCTTGTTTCCCTTATCCAATTGTTCCTGCAGCGTGGAGGATCCTTGCAGGTTTCATATGACAGAGATCTTTTGCGAGTGTGCTTGTCTGCTGGTTCTGAGCTTTGTGTTCAGTTTTATGTCCTGACTCTTAAAATGAATCATTTACTACATTGTCTTCCTTGTCAGACTAGAGCAGCTGTTGGTGTCGGGGGGGTTACCATCTTTCCTGACCTACCATCAAAGAAGTAATTTAAGTTTCAGTAGCAAAAGCATTCAGCTTGTAGCACCTTTACAGTTTTTAACAGTTGTACAGCTGACTTACGATATTAAAACAGTAAATTGAGGTTGGGGTGTGTGTGTTAAGAACATCTCTCTCCAGTCAGATAATCCTTATTTTAGGAAGATCATGAGCTCAACATAAAATTGGGTAGACCAATGACGGGAGGGATTTCTTTGTCACTGTCAGACAGCGGCTATTGTGGTGTGACTTGCTGATCTTACACTCGTGTCTTCCCAAGTGAACTGCAGGGCTGTACGTTTTTGTTTTGTTAAACACAGTTGTCACAGCAGGATATTGCACTCTCTTCTTGTGGCTATTTAGAGTCTAGTGCTCTGTTTCGATGCCAGGATTATTATTTGTGTTCGAAGAGAGTCAAAAGAACGAAACCCCTGAAACTTAAGTCATAAACAGGCTGAAAAGTATGTAGGTGCTGTTATATAAATGCGTATTTTGTTCTCATTTGGAAAAAAAACTGTTGATGCTACAAACTGGTGAACTGACCAGTAGATAACTGGCATGATTAAAGCCAGTTTTGTTTTTGAAAGGAGCAGGAGAATGGTAAGAGTTCAGAATGTAATGACATACCAATAGTTTATTGCCTTTTGCTTTTATAGCGATTTTAAAAGTGTATGCAGACATGACAGGGTAAGAACTTGTCAAGGTTCAAAGAGTAACTAGAAAATACGTAGGACAAGAATAGCTGCTCTTCCTATGGTCCAAGTGTTGAAGGAAGAAAAAATACTGGGGTTAGAAGAATGTTCTGGCAGCAAATTATTTCTGCATGTTGCAAGGTTTTGTAAACTTGTTCCCAGATACAGCTTTTGACATCAGATAGCCCAGGGGTCTGTTCACATAATGCAAATGGCTTCACGTGAACAGAGGATGTTTTTGTGTAAAAAGTTTTAGGAGCAAAACTATGCTTCGAACTGAAGGTGGTCTGCTTCCAAACTTTCCAGGCGAGTGTAGAATTGTATCACACGCATAGCGGAAGAAATGCAAACTGGCTTGTAATGTACAAAGCTTTTTATATTCACCACCTTGTCCAAAAAAATGAAGGCTTTTGTAGGATGTAGAAACCCAAATGCTATTGGACAGTTTAGCACCAGCCGTCCTCTGTGCCTGTCACTGCAGAGTAGTTGGGAAAAGCTGGAGGGAAGGACAGATACAGCTTTATGTGGCCCAGGGAATCCACTTCTGCCTGTTGGAGAATTGAAGCAGTAGCAATATTTAATGAAAAGTAGCAATATTTATTGAGACATTCACTTCGAAGGAGATTGGTCCCTTTTTTTGTCTAGCGCAGCCCAAAATTGTGTTACTGCAGCATCTGTGGGCCAACATTTTGTACTGGGCATTGTGTAAGTGTGGAGACAAGACATCCATGTTAAACCACAACACATGGGTACAGGTGCTTATGGATTAATTAGAGCTTTGGGTGTCTACCTTCTACCTTGTCCTTATAACTATCTTGCAGAATTTTTGGAAGTGAGGTTAGCTTTTTGCTGCAGTTCTCTGGGTCTTTTCTGTTGTGTGGCTTTCTCAGTTCTGACAGGGTACCCGCGTATGTTCTCAACATGACATCACTTCACACGAGTGACACGCTCTGCTTGGAAAGCCACAAGACTAGCAGAAATAGATGAGAATCAAAAAGAACTGATAAAGCCTTGAGCAGAGTCATTTGTCACCAGCATTAGCAGGTCTTTTTTTTCTCTCCCTTGTGTGCTTGCTCAAACTTTTCCAAAAGATACCGCTGCCATCTGTGCGCTGTAGTTTACTTTTGTCTACTTGCAAACACGCCTCTTGCACAGAAGCTCTGAGATGACACCTCGCTAGTCTAGGGGCACGTTGACATCTCATGTTATATATGAAGTTGTCTTACAGATCAAGACATCCCTGTTGTTAAATATACCCATTGTATATTGGTAAGTGAAAGGGACGTGTTATTTTTGTACGGTTTGAATCTGTCCCTGCTGCTTTGTTGTTTCTCTCTAACACGCTATTCCCCAGGCTGCAAAGATTTTTCTTTAGATGGGTGTGCAGGTAGAGAATTCAGCAAAACTAGGTCATCTTAAAAATAGCAGTGACAATTCAAACAGAGAAGTCCAAATTATTAGTTACTAAAGCTGTGTCGGCATCTTCCAGCTCTCAAACAGCTATTTTTCGTCTGGATGACACCACCTGTCTGTCAACTCGGTTTTGTGGACTGGAGCCAGCTAACACAGGGCCGGTTTCTGTGGGATGCTGGCACCTACAAAACTTTTGCATAGGTGTGTGCCAAGCCGAAGCCTGCAGGTTCCACAGGCTTTTGTTTCTTGCAAGGTTGCGTGGGAGTTTACAGCGAGAATGACAGCTAGCGCCTGAAAGCTGTTCCCATTAGACAAGAGCAAAGGAAGCGGGGAGCGATGGAGAAACGGTATGGGAGAGGAGGACGAGGCAAGATGCTTTGGTTTCTGATTTGCTAGGAATCTTATTCCTTGAGTCTTTTTCTTCTCAACTTCAGGCTCTGCCAGCTTAGCCCTTGACACTTACCTGTTCTCTCCAAGGCACAGCAATTCTGACTAATGTATTCTACATAGCGTTTGTATTACACAGCCTATTTATTGTTCGGTGCTAACTTGGCAGAAATTATAACAACAATGTTGATTAAACTTGACTTTTAAATCAATATTAACTTTGGGGATATTAATAGCAAAAAAGCATACCACATTTATCATAGCCACACTGTGGTGGTTGTTGATTAGCTTATTGATACTCTTCATCCTAATTATACGATCTCCATAATAATTTCAAAAATTCATGCCACTTTTAAATTCCTAAGCATGCTTGTTGCTCTTGAAAGAGGAGACTGGGGGGTAGAACAACTGCATATTGCATAAAACGTAGGTGTTCCTGAAACTGGAGTGGAAACTTCCGTGGCGGATTAAGAAACAAAAATACTAATGGTGGGGAATTGCACAGGTTATTAAAATCCTCTCTTGAAAGGGTCAGTGGTGCAAGTAACAGGGTGGGAGCATATGGTATAAAGGAACCCAGAACACTTGGCATAGATACTTCCTTGTAAGGAAGCCTCTGCTGGGATTAGTGTACTTTAAAGCCTTCTGTTGATCAGGAATAACTTCAGGCAGCAGATGATGCTGTGTTCATTACATCTTCCTCTTTAAATAGTGGCGGGGATGGGATGGTGTGGACTGTCCTGGCTCGGTTGCTCGCGGTTAGCCGAGAGTTTGCTGTTATGTCTTGCACCGTACCTGTAGATGCAGGATCTGCAACAAGCTGCACATCTTGAGCAGAGAAGCAGCGTTCCTCCCGCGTTCTGGATGACGCTGACATCCTAGGGAGACCTGAAAAAGCAGCACTTCTTTTTGCTGAGGAGCTGGGCTGTAATTCCTTCTGCTGTAGCACCACCTCGACAAAACTGGGACGTGGGGATCCTCCAACGCTCAAATTAGCTGGATGATAAATCCAGTGCCTCACCTGGCAATTTTTCCTTAAAGATCTTCACCAGTGCCCAAGGCTTGACAGCTGTGATGGTTGCTGTATTACTGCTGATTGCCTTCACAGTCACCCGCAGTAGCAGCAGTTGGTTCTCATTTAATGTGAAACTTGTCTTGCACCGAGCAAGACAGCAGGTATAATGGGAACACATCTTCAAGACTGGGAAGATTTTTCTTTGAGAAGAGGAACTGCTTCCTCTGTGAAATCGGTGGCACTAGGTGCAGTGAACGATACTGTGAAGTCTGAAGAAGGAATTGCTTCTGGTGACACAGCAGAGTCTTTTTGGAGTTGGGACTCAAGAAAAAAAATACATATATCCCATAGTTTTTTCATTTCTTTTTTTTTTGCTAGTCTGTGGATTCAGATTTGCTGTCTGAAAACTATTTCAGGGCTTGTCTTTGATTTTTCTTTATTTTTGAAACCCAACCCTTGTCTTGTATTTTGAAAGTAACAACTGCCAGTGTACAAAATACTGATTTTTTAAACATTTTTTTAAACAAGTTATTTAACTCGTCCTTCTGCGCAGCAGTATTTAAAGCCTCTTAGAAAATTCAGTGTTTTTTATTAAACTGTCCCCTCTCAAACTGCTTCTAGCATGAATTGATTCTTTTGATTAGTTGATCCTTTTGATTAATTGATTCTAAATGACTTCTGTTACACCATCTGTCTAATAAAAAAGACAAATATCTTGACCTGGTGTAGCTGTGTTCTGGCAAAGCTGACCTTCCTCGTTAGTCAACTCATCTTCGGTGACTAGTGTTGTACTGCTAGGATCATGCTGGGTTTTTTGTAAGATTGTTTTCACTGAAACATAAGAACCCCTGGAGTATAGCAGACTGCCTCTTCTCCCTTGAGGCATTTTCAGTGTCTGAAAACGGTTGCCTCCTTCAGGAGCTACTGTCCCTGCATGTCTACAGGTTGTGATAAAACGGGCTTCTGAGCTGGCTGCTGTCTAGGTGCTGCTGCAAAATGGTTAACGGTTCCGTGTGGTGGTTCTTACCTGAAGTTAGATGGGCTTCTGGGTTTTAGCTGGGCAGGAAAGAGAAGAAAAGCTCCTTGCCTTTTTATTTATTTTCCTTAATACCTTTAATGCAGTGAGGTAGAGGCAAAATAAGAAGAGCTGTGAAATCACTTAATTATTTGTTAGCTGTTGTTGCATACCTGCCGCCTGTAAACTATCCTCTGTTTTTCTTACACAGGGCTGGTGAGTAATGTGATTTTCACAAGTCACGCTACAGAGCAGAAGCATCCGCTCCTTATGCAACTGCAGAGCCTCATCCGAGCGGCAAATCCCGCCGTTTCCTTCATCCTGGCAGAAAACGGAGTTGTGACTAGGTAATGTTCATCACCATCCTGAATTTGTCACTTTCGGTGCATGGGGCACTTGGAAATCATTACCAGAGCAAAACAAGAGAATACCACGTACGCGGGAGATGCAGGTTTTTCTTAATTGCTTCTCATGTAAAAGGCATCTTACCTTTACATCTTTGGTCATATATAGGGACTGGGATACCTAAGTTTTTGTTTGAAGAATGTGATTACTGTTACTGTCATAGTGGGGGGATGCTGGGGAATACTCTAATCTTACTGTAGCTAACATTGTTTTATTTAAGCAGCTTACAGATAGTGGTCATTTTATTGAGGTCATAAATTAAAAATCTTCATTTTTTTTTAATCTCTCCGTAGGAATGAGGATATTGAATTAATTCTCTCAGAAGGCAGTTTCTCAAATCCTCAGATGATGAGAGCTCGATATTTAATGTATCCTGGCTGGCAAGTATCTAGACTGAGAAATATTAAAACTATTTTTCTAATTAACTTGAAGATTAAAAAGTCCTACTAACTTAATTTAGATTTTTTTTCCAGACTACTCATTTGGAACAGGCAATAGCTTTGTAAATCATTTTTGAAAGAGAGCTGATGAGTATTCGTAGTAGATACACAACTGCTTTCCTTTTAAGGGGAAAATGATCCTTTCTGGACACCATTTAAATCAATGGCAAGATTACTGTTGCTTTTCAGAAGAATAGAAAAGAACCCTCTGGGAATAAGCTGGGAAGGATTGGGATGGGTGAGGTCAATAACGATGAGAGTAATTTCATTCTGACAGCTATTCAGCCTTACTGGAATGAACTTGCTCTGTCAGTCTAGCTATTAGCAGAACAATTATTCATAAAAAAAAAAAATCAGCAGCCTTATTGACAGTCTTGGCAGGGGCTGAGGGCCCAATAATAAGTGGTACCAAGCTTTTCCTTTAATACTGGGTGATACTTTTCCTTGCTCAGGGTGCTTTGCACGTCTTGTTGCAGTTATCTATGCTGTACCTATTTGGCAGAAAATGTAAACCTGACAGCCATTATAACTCCTGGCTGACTGTTTCCTACTTAGATTTATAGTGTTGGAAGCATGATTTATCTGGAGCGCCCTGCCAGTCCTGTATGCGTGTGTAGTTTTTGGTTGGAATTTATACTCTAAATTGGGTTATGAGTAAGGCTCCTAAAATAAATTGGCACAAAGCTTGGAGTGTCAGGGTTGTTGGCAAATTGCATGGTGCTGAAGGAAGAGAGAGGAAAAAAAGTGTTTAAAACTTTTGGACAGCAGTTACTACATTTGATAGTATGCAAGTATAGTAAGTAGATGGTATATAGCAAGAAAAAGCCTAGCAGCAGGAAGAACATCAAAATGAATCCCAAGCTCTTTGAACAACCTCAGACTTTAATATTGCACTTTCATGAATTTCTTCGTAGAGGGGAAAAAAAAAAAGTTTAGTGTTTTTCTTCCTGTGAGGAAAGCTTACCTGTAGTGAAATAATGGATGTTCTTTTTAAGAAGTCTGTTAGATGAAAAGCGCAAGTGTGTGTGTTTTCTTTGTTGAAAGTGTGTGTTTGTTTTTTGCCTTAAGGTATGAAGGCAAATATGGAGCTGGGTCTGTGTTTCCTCCAATGGTTCAGATCTGTGTGTGGTTTAATCGTCCTCTAGAAAAAACACGATTTGTGACCAAATGTAAAGGTACAAATGAACTTTGACTGACTTGATTTAAATCCAGGTGTAAAAGGCTGAGGAACAGAAGGGAAGGAAGACACTGACGTAGCACAGCTCTTTAATTACCGTTGAAGTAAACATTTAATTGAAAATTCAGCTTTCCTTCCTTAACGTACAGTGAATGACCTTTAGAATCTGCTCGGGAAAGCTGACCTATGATTGCGTTCAGATTAAAATCTAATTTCATTTGTAGTTTCTAGAAGCTGAGGCAGTTATCCTCAGATGTGTGCTTTTTGTTTAATTTCATTTAGTAGTGTTGAAACACAACACTTTGTAAGTGAGCATCAGCTTTTACTATGTATGCCAAACAATTCCTTGTAGCTACTAGAAAATAGGTTCAACTGTGTGTCAGGCTGCTAGAGTAGACATATAATCATGCCTTTCCTTCTTTCCATAGCAAAACAATGTTAAGGAGCACCATTTTACTTTCCACACACAGTGTAAGCGTTCAGTATGCCAAACACATGTTATTTCCCACCGAACCCCTAGAGAAGAAATGAGAGCGTATAGAAATGTTTTGTAGCGGGAGCTACGGGGGACGCTGCAGCTTTTCCCCCCCCAAAGCACTAGGATGTGGATTAGAGACCTGTAGCGTAGGTCTGATGAGTAGTTACACCAAGGAGAAGAAAAATAAATGAGATAATGTTGTCTTGTCTTCCATTTCAAACAGCAATTAAGTCATTGCTCAAGCCAAGTCCTTTTTCTGGGAACATTTATCACATCATGGGCAAAGTTAAGTTTTCAGGTAAGAGGAAAATGCTTCTGCAGTTCCTTGTGCTTGTATTGCGTGTGGTATTTGAAAACTTAATTTTTCTGTACTGTAGTCTGTCTACACTGCTGTGTTGGTGTTAAATTAGATTAGCAATTATCAAGACATTCTTTTCTTCTATCTTCTCCTTGTTAGATTCTGATAAAATGATTGAAGTCTGTCACAACACATCATCGAACTCGCTAAGCCTTGTGCCTGTTCAGGAGGGGCCAACTCCTCCTGATGCAAGAAACGATAGCAGAGATTGCAGCAGTCAACAGGAGTGCTTCCTTGTGTTCATTGGCTGCTCTCTTAAGGAAGAGGATATAAAAGATTGGCTCAGAGAAACTGCAAAACAGGTTCGTGGACATGTTTGCTTCTATTTAGCGTGATCTGTTTGGCGTTTCCTAACAACAAGAGGAGAAATGGGAGTAACCTGATGAAACGTTTTTTGTTAATCTCCTTTCTCTTCTACCAAGGTATTAGCATTCCAGAGTGTAAATGTGTTTCAAACAGAGGACTAACAGCTTGCAAATGTGTATTGTTTTAATACCTGCTACAGCATATTCGTGGATTGATCTGCTTTGGATTGAGCACTGGGGCAAATGGAATATGTCCAGAATAAACACAAGATGATTAAGCTGAGGCATGATTGCCCGAAGCTAAAATGTAGTATGAAATAAATCTCCTTGAAGTACCTGAACGCTGTAACGCTGAAAACTTGTTTTGATTCACTAAATTAAACCTCCTTGAGAGTAACCAACTGAAATGGAGGGTATAGCTTTTTCATTTTTTCATGCTTAATTTGTCAAGTGTACAGCTGCGTAGGACTTATGTGTTCCTGCATGGTTAGCATACGTATTCAGCAGAGGTAGGGAACAGAGTATGCCCATAAGAAGTCTAGAAGGCACGTCCTGCAGCTGTTGTGTTTTGCTAACTTAGCACAAAGACTGGCACAGCCTGACCAGGAGTGTGGGACAAGCTGGTTTTCTTGCACACATCCAAATAACACCAGCAGTTTTGCCAGGCTCCTGGGGTTGTGATTCAGAAATATACTTGGACGGGAACTGTTGAACCATGCAAGCTGTATTTTAGCACTTTAATTGGATTCTGAGCCTATAGTTCCAACTCCGTCCTTTTATGATGCCCATTTTGAAATACTAGCTAATTAAAGTTACTTATAATTATTTTTTTATGGCTTAGGATTTGCATAGAGTCTCTAGAAATTCGTGCAGGAAGGGAAACAATTTCCCTGCAGATGATTGTTGAAGTTGTTTGTAAGGATCTTCAAGTTTTCACCTCTGTGTTAAGTTGTGCAAGTTGTGTTACTGCAAGGAAGTATACATTTGCCACGATGACATCACTTGCTGTGTACATATCATAGGGTAATAGATGGAGCCAATGCTTTTTGCATGTAAGAAAGCCCTGTGTGGAATCCTATTTTAATTTTGTAAAAACTTGCAACTTGAAAGTAAAGGCATATATCAAATTCGAAGTGTTTCTTCTTTGACCAGGTCATGACTACAAGTAGCCTTCCTAAAGTCTCTCTAGTCTTTGAGAGTTTCATACTTTGTGTAAGAAATTAAATATAAAACCTTTCAGACTAAAAACTAGATTGTTTTTCTGTTCGTGTGCCAATTTTTTTTTGCACTAGAGTTGTATTTAAATTGCATTGTTTAAAATACTTCTAGAATTTGTCATCTCTAGTGGTGCTTTATGCAAGATCACTTAGTTTGTACTTATGTTTTCAGAACATATTGTGAGTGCCTTAGTGTAATACAATAAGTCTGTCTAGAAGTTAATGTTTAAAATATACGCTTCTAAAAGTTTCACTTCTTTGCTGGGCTTGAGCGTGGTAGCATGTGATCATAATTTCACTGCCTTTTTTTCCACGTTTCCAAGGAAGAACTTTTCTGTGTTTATTTTTGAACGTAACTAGACTGTAATGTCACATCATCACTCAGTCGGTATATAACTGGAGTCTAATTCTTTCTACAGAAACCTCAGAGGAAAGCCCTGAAGACCAGGGGAATGCTAACCCTTCAGGAAATAAAAAACATTCATGTAAGTAGAAACAATTAATAGCAAGTCCTTCTGGCTAATTTTCTTAAATATCCATTTGTATGATAGAGCACCTCCCATATCTGCCATGACAAGTGTGCTGAGCACTAAATTATAACACTTACTGTCTCTTCATATACTCAAAACACAGCCGAGGCTGTCCAGGAGGAATTTACGACATAAATCTTAGTATTGTGTAGGCATTTATCTCAGGACGTTGAGTGAGCCTTGAAAAGCTGGGGAAGCGTAGGATGTTGACCATGCATACTCTTTTGGTTGGTTTAATGGTTGGCTTTCCCAGTCTTTTCTCCTTGCTCTGTACTGTGCAGGTTGTCAAATACAAACTGGGATCCCAATTGTTTAATCCTGCCCCAATCAACTGACTCTGGGTTGTAAAAGTTGGGGTACTAAGTTTGTCATGGCTATGAGTGTTGCTGTACATAACTCCCTTAGTCTATACAGGTCTTTGTCATATGTAGATTGGTCATACTGGTTTTTTGGAGTGCTCCTTTATAGCCACGTGCCATAACTTCCTGACTGCTAAAGAAGTTGTTTCCCCCCCCTTAAGTTTTATTTATTTATTTTTTAATATATCTAAGCTTGTTAGGGCTGTGTCCATGCAATTTTGTATTGTAACTGCTTTAATCGTGGTATATATTCTTTCTTAATTTAGGTAAAACGCCATTTGGATCCGCTTCCAGCTGGTTATTTTTACAATGGGACTCAATTTGTGAATTTTTTTGGTGACAAAATGGATTACCATCCATGTATCCTTTGAATCACATTTTTTGGCGAAGGATTGGGTAGGCTACAGGCTGTGCAGATCTGAAACGTACACTGTCAAAGTAGATGATACACTGAAGAGACAGTTTGATTGTCAGGTAGTAATATGAAGTGAAAAACTTTGGTTACTTGAATCTTTGCGTGGTTACTTACCATTCAAAGCTTACTATTAAAACAATTTTTCAGAGGTATGATCTAAGAAGTGGTGTAGAACCAACAAAACAACCCTAAAATTGCTGTACATGATCTCATGCGAAGAACAATTTACGGACCACAGCTTGTCAAAGAAATATTTTTCAAACCCAATAGTTACATAATGTTGCCTAATTCTTGGTTATGACTGATAAAATTTCCAAATGGATGTAATTTAGTGTGAATGCATGTGCGTGCACACTGAAATAAAAGCAGTCAGGGTTGGCTTATGTTTTGCTACAGGATACTTCTTTCTGTTGTCTATCTTTGTGGTGCAGCTCAAGTTAAATGATTGCTCTCATTTTGTAACTTAGTATGATAAAAAAAAAAAAACTTATTTGATGCAAAGTAGAAATGTGAACAGAGTCCAGAAGTAGTGGAGGTGCACTTTTTGTAACTGCTTTTAAACTTAAGTAAAACCTTATTTTAAAACTCCTTCAGCTGAGCAAGCAGAATGATTTACTTATCTAATTGTGCTATGTATTTGTTCGTAAATGCTCTGTCCTTACTGGTCTTGTTTAGTATCAATTACAAAAATGAGCTATGGCCAACACAGCCCTCTGGTTTTCTTTCCAGAACCATATTGATTTTATACAAATATATATGTTACTTAAACCTCAATGTGTTTTTGTCTCTGGCACAAACTCCAGAGTAACACGAATGATCCAGTTTACTCCCGTTCTTATTTCCTTACCTTTCTTTTGTTTTTGCCTTTGTTTCATCACTGATTTTTTAAATTTGGTTTGATATTCTCAATTTGCTTTTTACTTAAACTGAACAAAAATCGAAGCGTGTTCTGTTCTGGAATAAGAACAGATTTTCACTGCTTTATGGGACAATGTTAATTTTAAAGCAGCAGACTTCTGGCTGCTGGATGAACTCCTACTTACGGTACACTAGCAGAAAATGGGGTAACAGTGAACTTCAAGTCTGCTCTTCACTAGACCACCAGAATCGTGGTGTTTAGAAGTAAAAGATGTCTGTGCAGGCACTTCTGCCTGTTTCGTGTTGGGCAAGTAAACTTTTTCAGACTTGCTCTTACCAAAATAGCTATAAATATCTGCAAGCCTCCTGTAGTTTTATTGTTCTTATATTCTTCCTTATGGGAAGCTCTTTTATTCCCCAGTAATAAAAAGTAGCTGTGGCTAGGTCCGACTGGCAATCTCAGAAGGTAATACATTGTATTTCTATGAATTTCTATGAATCTATGAATTTCTGCTTTTAATAAGTGTTCCTGAACCGGCAGATCCTTCAGATCTGTTGTTCTTTTGTAACAAATGCTATTTGCATAAATGTGTTTTTCCTTAGTTTTTCAAAATCAGTAATGGACCAATTCATGAATGATTACTTGGAAGAAGCCAACCGGGAAATAGAGAAGTACAACAGAGAATTAGAAGAACAAGAGTATCACGATCTCTTTGAGCAGAAGACATAAGCACATGTATTCTGTGGATTTCTGAGCTACCTACTGTCAGTAACCAAAAATGCTGTTGTCCTTGCTGGTTAACTAGAAAATTAAGTGAAATGTCAGTTTTCAGCACTCCTTTTAAGAGATCATTCCTGTAAGGTTGGCATTTTTAATATGGTAACTGCTTAGTTGTTTGTATTGTCAGGTTTGCTTCCACTTCACCTTAATTCCAGACTGTAAAAAGGGTCACCTGGAATCTCTGGCTAGCAGTGGAAATTTCTTTAAAAGAAGTAAAGCTGGAAAGGTTTATTTCCTAGCAGGTCAAAATGCAAGCATGGATTTGGTCCATTGTGCAGATGGTCCGACAACTTTAATCTCTTGATGTCCCCGGAAGCTTGTTGCACAGAAGCATAAATGAGCGGTGGTATACTTCAGTTGGTGGGATTGGGGGATGTTCCTAAAGCGAGAAATGGGGGAACGTTCCAAAAGCTCTGAAGAGAACCTAACGCTACTGCAGTTAGGGTGTTCCCAAAGCGAGAAATGGGGGAACACATCAAGAACTCTGAAGAGTACCTGATCCTGCTGCTGTAAGGGTGTTCCTAAAGCGAGAAATGGGGGAATACATCAGCCTCTGCTCTTTTTCTGAGGGGACAGCATGTCTCAAACCTCTGCACAGTTTGAATCTGCGGTCAAAGTTTTGACTTTTTAAAGAAAAGATGTTTATACATTTCAGGGTGAAATGAGACAGGTGGAGATTTCTCTCTTCCCAGTGGTGTTATAGCAATTCAGGTCATATTTTCTAGAATCTGTACCTTGTGATTCTTTAAAGGATTCTCTCTGAAGGATTCTTACTTCAGTAGTAAAATCTAAGCAGAGCAAGAAAAGGGGGGAGAGTATGAAAAGCCAGGATTCATTAGCTAAAGAATTGCTCTTTGTGAAAAAGACTCACTTCCAAAGGTAAAAAAAAATCAAAAGATGTACTTGAAACAGGAAAGAAGTTGTTTGGGAAACCTTCAGAAAAATTTGCATGCAGTAACATCTCACTAAACGGACACACCAGGTTTTAATTACTTGCACCGAAACCTTTACAGATACTAAATGATCCTGTAATAGGCATTTGGGCAACTTGTCCTGTAACTTGATTTCAAGCGAGACTTCATAGATCACTGGCTGAAGGATTACGTGGTACCCCAGCAGCTACTTAAACATAATTATTGAAGGCTTATTGAATAAGCAGATAATTGTAGCGTGCTATGTGTTCAGAATTTAATCAGGTGAAAAAAAGTCCAGGAGGGATTTTGATTTTCATATTCCTTTGCTTTAGGAATAGTTCAATCTTTTTATTACAACTGCAGCCTTCCTTTTTGGTCAGGCGTATATGATGCAGTAAGAAATGGAACGATTTCTTACAGCACACTTGAAGTACATAACGTGTTCGCTCAGTGTCTTTTTGCTTGAGGAAAATGAGATTTAAATCCTGCCGCGAAACCCAAGGCTACATGCAGATTTACGCCTTACTGAAGATATTTTTTACCTTTGGAATCTGAAATGGCTGAAACTTCAGTAAGCCTGTCAAAAACTGAAACGCCTCGTAGGTAGAGTTTCAGTTCGTGTTGCTACTAGCTGGCTCGGTGCCCGTGCTGCGATGGGGACGCAGCACAGATGTGGAATTCCAGGTGCTGCAGACTGGGATATAGGTGTCGATGAGGTTTCGTTAATAGCTTTCCTACTAGATTTAAAAAGCTGTCTGAAGTTAATTTCTTTTTTTTGCACACCACGAGACTTTATAAACTACTTGTATCCTGTTAAATTTAATTAAAAGCCAGCGATTAGTCTGTGTGTCTAGGCTTTCCGGGGTAACCCTTATTACAGGTATAGAGCATCATGATAAGGCTCGTGAGTTTATCTATGCATGGCTATACTTTAGTCTTAATATACTGTAGTGCCTGGTAGAGAAATGTAGCTAGCAGTGGATTTGGGGGGCAAGCAGGTGTTTACAAGCTAAGTACAGTTGGCTGCGTGAGCCTATATATTGATATCAGACCAGGATTATCAGAGTGCAGAATTCTGGAGGTAACGCTGCAATAAAAGGGGCATTAGGAAATCCTCACCAAGTTACAGTTCTTTGCCAATAAACTTAGTGTAAACCCCGCGTGCTCCTTCCCAGTACGAGTTGTTATCTAATCTGCAAAGCCATATTTCTAGGATAGCGGTAAGACGGCGTGATGTCAGGAGAAGCACCATTTTGCAGAGCCGACGGGCACTCCCTCGATGCTTTGTCTCAGCTTGCAAGTCAGTAACGGTGTAGTTAAGTGCAATTGATTGAACGATAGGTGAAGATACTGTAGCTTATTTTGCTCTGCTGAACTCTTTTTAAGAACTCCAATTTGCGCAGCTCTTGAAAATACCTGTGGATGGGGCTAATTCAGCTGGTGTAGCAGCTCGCAATCCCAAACGCAGGGCCCCATGAACAAAAAGGGAAAAAAGCGTATCAAATTGGCGTGCTACTGTGCAAATTGAGGTGTTCTCTAAAAACTGCATCAGAAGAGCGCCGAACAAAGACCTAGTATACTTATATACTGTACTGCATGCTATATGGTAATAGCTGTGTATTTTGAAGACCTTTCACCATACTGGTACTATTTCAATTAATCTATTTTGGTATTGAAATAATTTGATTACCTCAATTTTTTTTTTTTTTTGGAAGTTTTTAACTGTGACTTTAAAACTGAAAAATTGCTGAAATATTGAAACTGTGACAATGGTATCCTTTAAACATTGCAGTGCCTTGCAGACGATGCCATTTACGCACGAAGCGTAGCATAAATGGCCATCGTGGGTTGTATTGCTTGCACCCTCTTTTTTTTAAAGGAAAAAACAAACGGTTTTGGTGAAAGGACTTAAAATTAACCTAGCGAAGAATATTAGCACAAACGGTTAAACTGTTAAAAGAAAACTCTTTGAGGACTAAAACGTATAAATGCCTGATGCTGCTGATAGTTCGATAGCAGTTGCTGATTCTTTTGGAGTTACTTCTAACAGTCAGCAGCACTTTTTTTTTTCTTTAGAAGAGCGTAACTTTTGTACTCTGGTCAGAGAGATTTATACTGTGTCAAACCCCATCTGTAGGGCGAGCTGCTTTCCTCGCTGTTTTGAAGTCGAGGTAAGGATTGAGTTAAAGATCTAGTTTTTGAAAATTTTTTAGCTACTGTAATAATAATAATTAAAAAAAAAAAGAAGCACCATTTCTAAACCACAAATGTTTGGATACAGAAGAAGTGCCATTACGCTGTTCCATTATGTTTTACTGTATTTTGACGATTGGTAACAGTAACTTTGTGTCCAGGCATTTCTGAAATTGGGAAGAAATGCTGAGAGTCCTCAAGGGGTTTACGTGCTTTGCTGACCCCTCATGTTAGCAGGTTGTGGTGGTTTGTTTGTTTGTTTGTTTTTCCCCCTCATGAAGAATGAGTGTGATCAGAAGTTACTGAAGTTATAGGGAGAAAAATGTGATAAACTTAAGAGAGGAACACTTGCAACTTGGACTGCGCTGCAATCTCGGAGTATTTTTATGGTAAGCTGTGCAATTTGGTCTTAGTCCGATTTTACACTTTGCAATTAATGACTGATTGCAGGGAGCATTTCAGTTGCATGTAGAATTTCTCTAATAAGTTTTTTTATTATTATTTTTTAATTGAAACTTTTCTGAATTTGCACAGATTTAAGCTCGGGAATACTTTGGTATTCTTAAAAGGGAAAAAAACCGTAACTAGTATAGTGAATTGTGAACTGTGAGTTGTTAGAACTGCATCGTTGATCTAATTTTAGATTGTTTAAAATGTACCTCAGAAACCTAGTGAGAAATCGCTTCATTTTTACACAGGTTAGATACTAATGTAACACTTCTCACTTTACAATGTGCCAAAATTCACTTTTATACTAGTTCTCAATGCTTTAATATTTGCAATTTTAAGTTAAAAACTTGTATTTACAAACACTACTGTAACTTCAGTTAAACTGAATTGTGTGATTGAAGCTTTTTGCCTATTGTATTTATTACACAACTTGATTCAATAAATATAAAATTACCTTTCCATTTATTTTTGTATTGTTTTACATGTTTATACCTGCAGTTTGTGTGACTTTTACACTTGTAACTCAGATGTGATGGAAAGAACCAATAAACAGTCTCCATCTGCTGCCTGTCTTTGACTTCCTTAATAAGCTCATTAAGCTTGAATTTTTAATCACTAAAGTTTCCTTTTGAAGCACATTAGTTTTCTGAGCTCGCAAAGTGAAGAGAAATACAGAAGATCAGAAGGGTGACTGGTTCGTATTTAAACTAAAATCTGAAGTTTTGAGGAAATTATATTTTTTTTATCCAAGCTCTTATTTTATCTTAGATGCTTTTACATGGAATTTTAATGGGGCAAAATTTACAACCAGTTGTAGGATGAAGGATGTTAATAGGCTTCATTCCTGTCATCTCAGTCCTTCAGCAACCACACTTCACCGTAAGTAGATAGTTGCGTATACATGAAGGCAAGAGCTAAATCCTGCTCCCTCTACTCATAAATGAGGAAAGCTGATTAAAGATCAGCTGGTGTTGATCTAAAAATCAAGCTGCCTTTGAGAGGGCAATCACACCTTACCCTCCTTTTTCTGCTTCAGTGTCTGAGTGGGGAGCTGTGCACAGGTCTGGTCACTTTGCTGATTAAACTGAATCTGCAGTGATTTGTCGCAGATTGTCAATGCTTTCTTGTTTTTATTTTTTAGGATAGTTTTGTGGTTTTTTTTTCATAATCCTAAAAAAAAAAGTTAAATTCAGCCTGTTTTGTTTACTGCAGGCATGCACACAAGAAATGGCAGCTTCTGCTGCATGGTCCTTTGACTAAAATCCAGCACTTTTCCCTTGCTTTGCAGCTGGTTTTGGGAAGCACGAACTCTTCTGCTTGCAGACGCAGTTGGACAGCATCCACTGCTTTTGAACGGCCGAGTCCATTCCTTTGGCTTGTGGTGCACGCTGTCAACACAGCAGTGAACAATTTCCCTATCCTATATTGACGGTCTGAGAGAGGCAGCGGTTAACAACTCAGTATCAGACTGCGGACCCCACACGCTCATTCCCATGTCAGTTTTAGTGTGTTTGGGCCCTGTTCTTAACTAGTGCGGGCATAAGCTTTTATCACAAGCCTTTGGGCTGTCTTAATGCTGGCCAAGCAACTAGGAGAGTTTCCACCATGTCTTACAGTGCTGTTGTTCTTAGGACATTCCTCAAATGCGATGCAGTTGCTGAAGGTCAATGCTTCCTTTATTACTTTCCACAGGTACCTTAACAGCCCTTTCTCTTGAGCATAAAATGGAACTCGGGGCCAATTGATGAGCTGTTTGTTGATTGGGAATTTCTGGAGAAGATAACTATCCCAATACCGAAGTATTTGGCTTTTTTTCTCTAGAGAAAACACGTCCCTTACTAGATCCATTGAAACCGCTGGTGGTGGAGACCGCTGGCTTAACTGTGGTCCCATCCATGAACATACAGAAATAAAAACATTTGAGCAGATGTTCAAATGGAGGAAAATCTTGTTTTTCTCTATCCCAAGAACCCTTAGCTTAAAACTTTCAGAAAATGGTAGTGACAATTGCTGGGCTCTAAGTCGCGCTGGGCCATGGTGATTTCCTGGAGCGAGAGATTGGGATTTGTCTGCTCCTTTTGCCATCAGTCTCCTGAACACGTACCAACACAGCTCTGCAACCCAGAGCGATTTAGGGTGACAGTGGAAGTATTAAGTTATATCACCAAATCTTATAAGAAAACAGTGTTTGGGGAAATTTCCTGGTAATTTAACTTTGGAATCGAGGTAATCTAACTTGGGAATCATTCTTTCTGTTTCTGTGTCATGGGATCAGAGGAGATATCTTGACATCAGTGTCTTGGCAAAAATAAAGTGCAATAATAGCTTTGAGAAGGGGAGTACGCAAGTCACGATTGTTTCATCTGCTCCAGTTTTTGAAAGCCTTCGCTATCCTCTGGGGAAACTGGCCGTGGTGACTTAATGCAGGATCTCACCCCTTGCAGTTTCCACTCGCTGCCCAGCCCCTCCCTTTACCCCTGTATTAGGACCTAATCTTCATCTCTCTTCTCCAGGCTGAGATGGTTGAAATGTCTATTTATTTACAGCCAAAACTTTAGAGGGAGAATATGCAACACACAAAATGTCCTTTTATAAGGCTGTAACTTTTGCTGTCTCCTTTTTGTAGGAATGAAATAAAGGTCATCTGTAACCTGAAGATTAAGCAGCACAAGCTCCATTTTACCTCCAACGGCCATGGATGGAAGGGTTGCACAGTCGGCTGTCCTGGGAGCTGCCAAATACTGCCTGACATGATCCTCACGAGGTTGGCTGCCTTGTCCCTCATATCACTGACTGTTCCCCATCAACCTGATGGGTTCTTCTTCAATAATTCCTTTCTAAGTCAAAGGAAATCTGGAAGATCTCATTTACCAGGACTTCAGCGATACGTTTGTTGTGTTTTCAAGTCGGGAAGCTGTTAAATTGGAGGCTAGGGGAGGTTGGTGGAAGAGTTGCAAAGTCAGACAGCAACAGGCTGGATGGCAGTGGTCAGCGGTGCAAGGAGAACGGGGCTGAGGGAAGTTCGCTTGGAAGAGCACATGGGGAACAACTGCCATGAATCCTTTATGAATGTTCCTAATCATGACGCTTCATACAGTAAATTTACTGAGGAGGTAGAGAGGAAAGTTATTTAGAGAGGAGGGTCAAGAAATGCTGGAGAACAAAGTGGAAAGCCTAAAGGTAACGCTGAAAACCGAGGTACGGATAGAGGGACTTCAGCTCCTGTCAGATGAGCAAGAAAAGCTGAAGGTGAGGCTGGTGCAAAACACCTCTGACAAATACTTGTAGCTGACTGGGATAGCCTGGGCTCTTCTGGTTACCTGTGCTCTGAAAAGAAAAACTCCAGAAACGTTTGAGACTGATCTGGGTGGGTGAAGCAGGAACACCGCGTTCCCTTCCTAGCAGGCGTAGGTGAAGAGCAAACCCCTCAGCTAACGTAAAGCTTGAAATGCTTTCGAGGGGTATAGTTAATGGGGTGCCTGCTATATGAATTTAATTTCCTAAAAGGGATGAGCTGGGTTTCCTTAGCTAACTCAATAATATCCCTCGAGTCATGGTTTTTACTGCTGCTCTTGGCTCCCTCTCGCACTTTGGTGAGTCTGGTAGCATCTGCAGAGGTTTCCAGTTCTGCTTGGCTTTTTATGAGCTCGTCCACCTTCCAAGGTGTACAGATTTGGAATTTCATAGCCTACGTGTCTGCAGACAAACAGGGCCTTGTTAGCTTCACTAATTGCCAGCCTAATTAAAGTAATGAATTCACAACAGGAATTGCATGAAAATGGAGCGCTTGTTAATTGAATAGCCCTGGGTTCGGCTCCTATTGTACGCTTTCAACAAGGTGCTTGTGGGATCCCTCCTATTGAATTTGCTTAAAATAAACCTCCATGCTAGTTTGATGTCTTGGTAGGAAAGAAAACACCCAGTGGGCAAGGCCTGGAGGATTTCAATAGCTTTATTGCTCCAGAACAGACAAAAAAAAAAAAAAAAAAAAAAGGCATGGAAAGTAAAATCTGAGTGACCCATTCACGGCTAGGAAATCATTAGGCACACAATGTATTGTATAGATCACTGTAAAACCGCCCGACACGAGTAAAACAGGAAATTTATAATAGTTAAAATTGAGCCTTCAGTTAACCCCACCAAAAATCTTCTATTTTTCTGTCTTATCAAAGTTAGTTCAATATTTGCTTTATATACATCCTGTTCCGGACTTTGATTCCTCTATATAGCACACCTTCCTGCCTTCTAATATCTGATTTATTACATAACCGTTTTTCTTCTGAAGCTTTTGCGTCGCCTGCTTTAACTCTTTATCTTGTCAGCCCGAGCTGCTTCTGTCCTTGCCCCTCTCCGCTTGCTTTGTGAAGTGCTAGGGAAGGAATAATTGAGGAGCTGGCAAAGAGGGGTGGCTGGAGGGGACGAGGTAAGGCTGGGCAGCGGGATCTTCTGGAGAGGGAGACGGAATGGTTGGGGTGACTTAGGGCTAATTTAAGGGGACAACAGATCAGGAATTGGGTGGGTTTGTCCTGAAGCCAAGGGACAGCAAACGTGCAGGGTGCGCTCAGCGTCGTGCTGCCAATGATCAGCGCTTCACACCGTAATAACAGGAGAGAAAGCAGGTCCGTCAGCCTCCTCTTTCCTAAAACCCAACGTAGAGTACCGAGGCTTTGCCCCCCCTCCTTACCCTAGCGCTGGGTTTGGCACCGCTGCCCTCCCGAAGCTCTGAAGCTATTTGCAGGCTTCGCCACGCCGCGGGTAAACGGGGAGGAAGCGCTTTGCTCGAGGTCAGAGGGGATGTCACCAGCAGACGGGGAACGTCCCAGAGGCAGGTTTGATGCCGAAAACCATTGAAAGATGTGTTTCCTGTGCAACAATAGAGAATTTTGTCGTATTTCCCCATGGAACCTCTTGAGATAAGGGCTGAAGTTCATCCTGTACCAGCAGACACATCCCTTCTCCCTTTGTTGGCACGAAGAAGAACACAAAGAGAATTTACAAATTGCGGTGCCTCCCCTATGCCTCACACCGTCAGAGGCGACCTGCCCCTACTCAGCCTATTCTGTTCCAAATGTACCACCAGGGTGACATGCATCTGCCTAACGAGCATCCCCACGTGCACCAGTGATTACCGATGCTATTTGATGTTGCCTTGGTGGGAACAGCAGATTCCTGCTCTGTGTTTTCAGAAGAAAATGAAGAATGCTGTTGCTGGAAGAGGATGGTCCTGAGTAAGCCAGAAAGAGGAGTCAGCAGCCCTCCTGCCAGCAAGGAAGCATCTTCATATCCTCCTGTGCCTGACCACTGCCGACCGAGCCTGGGGCAGTGGTGCGAGGGTGGTTGGCTCCAGCTTTCTACTGTTTATTGATGTGTCCCCAGTGCTGGGTATGGCTCATCTCCATTTTCTCTGCAGAAACAGGTTAGCTGTGTGAGCCTCGAGCCCTTCCTTCAGCCCCAGCTCAAACTGGCCAGGAGCTCCCTGCGGTCACTGCAGATTTGCATCTTTGGGAGTTGAGGTTAAATAACTCCTTTAATTATGCCATTTTTTTCCCTAAAAAAAATAAATCTGCCAAAAGAATGTGTTGTCCCCCTGCTCAAAGATTTGCCCCTGGCAGCAGGATGTGGTGATGACAGAGCAAGGCTGATAAGAGAAATATCTTCTCAAAGTAATAATGCAGAGCTTTCTTCTCTCTCTGGCTGCAAGAGTAGAGAAATCATTTTAGAGGAAAAATTTCCTAAAATAGGCAAGGGGAGCAGGGAAGGGACAACTGCACTTGCTTTGCCTGTGCTGCAGGCTGAAAGCACTGCTGCAAAGCAATTAAAATACAAATGTTTTAGGTTTGGCTTGGTCTGGAAAGGGTGCCCCTTCCAATTGCTGCTGTCTGTTTGGTTAAGTTCGGTGGGTGCAAACCCTAATAATGAGCTTTCATGGGAATGTGATGGCTCACAGAAAGGTCAAAGCAAAGGAACAAGCCAACACCACTCTGGGGATGGGATGCTGTGGGGAACGTGGGAGAACAAGGTGGGCACTGAAAGAAGCAGGGTGTTCTCTGTCCCATCACCCTGTGTGTTGTCTGTCATCACCTTCCTGCTACAATCCTTGCAGGCAGCGTGGGCATTGCTTTGGCTCTTGAGTCCCTTCAGGTTCTTATCCCAAGCAAAGTGGTCATTAAAGGGTTTAAAGCAGTGTAGAGGGAGAGAAGGAATGCAGAGAAGGAGGAAAAAGCATCTTACTCATCCCCACTGCCCCAACAGGAGGTCTCTGCTGCCCTGTGCATCCTTCATCCTGTTTCCTGGAGCATCCAGCCACAGAGATTTCTGCCTGCTCGTTGAGTCTTGCTGGGCCTTTTTGAAACCCAGCCTGATGATTACTAATGTCTCTTATCAATGTCTATAAATCCCCGCAGGGAGGTGCGGAGAGGCCAGAGCCAGGCTCTGCTCAGCAGTGCCCAGGGCCAGGCAGGTGAGAGCAGCATCCCTGGAGCGAGGAGGGGCAGGAATCATTGGCGTGATGTGGGACATGGGGGACCTGTGTTTGAAGGGACTTACCTGGATGTGACGGCCCACACAACCACATCTACCCAGCTCCTTGCGAAGATGTTAGTGTGAGGCCAAGTCCAGATCAATGCACCCAGGCTGATGTGGAAGGCAAGGGAAGTATACTTTCATTCCTCTTGTGGGAATTAGGGCCCAAAGCAGCAAACCCAGTGGGGCTGCTTTGCTGGTATTGAGGAAGAAAGGTGATCGGATTCATTGCCAGCAGCACTGCGGCGTGTGGCATCAGTCTGGTGGGAGCATCCCTTGATGGTGCCTCGTTGGGATGGATGGGATCTCCCGAAGCAGTACTGACAGGCAGAGCTCATCTCTAACAGGAGGCAGGGACACCAGAAATGTGGCATGGCCAGGTGTCTGAAAGCTAGGACGGGTTTAGGGCACTGGGAAGCAGGATGAATGCATTTTACATGGTTAGAGTTATGGGTTTTCTTTATTCCCTCTTTAACAAGAGTCAAACCGCAACTTTCCTTCCTTACAGGTCTAGATGGCAGCCCACTACCCAACACCACGGGACGCAGTAGCAAAGGAGGGCCATCATCGGTGTCATCCAGAATATGTTAAACTCTGTCCTGAACTTGCCAGTCCCTCTGGGACACACGGAGGAGTTCACATCTCGGAGAGCTTCTGATTCAGCTGGCTTGCAGACAGCGCTGAGTTCACCCATCTGCCGCTTTCTTGGCAGCCGGTGAGGAGAGGAAAATAACGATCATTTTCAATCAAAGTTTAATGTGTGCAAAAAGCAGCCCGGAGGATTCCTTTGGCAAAGCCTGCTGCGAGGAAAGACAGCCACCAGAGTGGGCCAGAAAGGCATTCTCCCCCTGCCCTGGGTCAACCTCTTTGCTGTGAGCCAAAATTTATGATTATCTGCAGCAAGTCTGCCGTGTCCGGGTTCTCCTTTCTCAGCACAGAGAAGCTCTCATCCCTTTCTGCCTTCAGTAGTCCTGCCCAAGCTCCCATCTGATTTAAGCACACTTTGTGCACTGCTGCACAACAGCCTGCAAAGGTCTGCCCCAGCTTGGGTCATGAACCTGTGGGTTGTGGGGTGCACAGTCTTCTGCTGGCCCAGCAGCTCCCCCATTCCTTTCCAGACCAGCAATCTACACTTCTATCCTTCTTACAGCATGCTGAGGACCAAATCTCTATTTTGTTTGCGATCTGGATATTTGAGAGGTTTTATATTTATTAACTTCCCTGTTTTTCTGTTCTAGACATGCAGTTCTCTGTGAGATGCTGTCTCTACCCACATTCTCCATCTAATCCTCCCCAGAGTCCCCTTCCACAAAGGATGTGGTTTCTGGAAGTTTCCATGCTTGTAGGTGAAAGGGAAACTCGTTAACTTGAAGGATGCTTTTAGCTTCACATGGGGAAGGCATTCTTAGTGCATTGCCTTGAGGCAGCCCTTGAAGAGTTAACTAGTACCCATGAAAGATTTTAGCCTGCAGAAAGCTGATTTCAACCCATCAACCAGAGATTAATATTTTACCTTAACTGAACTTATTATTTTAAGTCTCTGTAAGTTGGAGTCTTTCAATTTATTACATATCATATGCAACCGGATTTCCTTTTTCATTTCTAATGGAAGACGAGGGACCTGTTTGGAAAGAAAAGCCATTGAAGTTGTGGGAAATGATGGCCAGTGGTTCAGTGTACAGCCTGCTACTGACCTGTTGCCACCTTCACTTCACCACCAGCTTTTGCTGCTGTAGCGTGCCTGGTGTGCCCGGCTCGCCTGGTGGCACCAGGGCTGCTGGAGGCTGCCCTGAGCTCCCCCATGGGCAGCCAGTCCCAGTGCCTGACCACCTCTGGGTCCAGACCCTTTCCCTAACCCCCAGCCTGACCCTCCCCTGTCCCAGCTCCATGCCGTTCCCTCGGGTCCTGTCACTGTCCCCAGAGAGCAGAGCTCAGTGCCTGCCCCTTCGTCCCCTCGTAAGGGAGCTGCAGGCTGCCATGAGGCCTCCCCTCGGCCTGCTCTGCTCTGAACAAACCAAGGCACCTCAACTGCTCCTCACACATCTTCCCCTCTAGACCATTCCTTATCTGTGTAGGCCTCCTTTGGACACTCTCTAACAGTTTTACGTTCCCTTTTGGTGCCCCAAATTTCACACAGTACTCAAGGTGAGGCTACACCAGAGCAGAGCAGGAAGTAGATGAACCCCAATGTCGCTATGGCTGGTGCATCTTGCAGCGTGTTGGGACACCTCTGGTCCTCCCCCTTGAAGCGGGGACATTCCCAGTGCTAGCTGGGGCTGCCCATGGCACTACTGAGCTGGCACCGAGGCTCTTCCCTGTGTCTTTGGGGGTGTGATGCTTCCCTGAGGGCCTTGTGGGGCTGAACCTCCCAGCTGAGGCCTTTCTTGCTCCTGGCCACCCCTCCATCTTACGTTTCAAGGCAGTCAAAGAGAAAGCAGTGAGGCTGCCGAGGACAAATTTGCACTCAGGAGCAGAAAGTGAACTCTCCAAGGCAGCTTTCCCCCCTCTGCAGTGCATGTGAAGACTCATCCTTCTTTCCATGGATGTGTTCAGACAGCCATGCCACACAGGAACAGCTTTGATTACTTCTGCCGCATTAGAAGCACGCTCCTAGCCCGAATGTTGTTGTAGAGCTGCCTCCCATAGGAGGAAAGCAAAATCATGGGGAAAAGATCCTAAGTGAGATTTCTTCTCTGGCTTGGAAGGGAAAGCTCAGCTGAAGGAGACTCCAGCTTGGCTGTATGTCTGCCGTGGTGCACAGGGTGGCTTGACATCTATCTGTGAGGATGTCTGACAGGTATTTTGGTTATCAGTCACCTGCAGCCTTCCACACATGGCCAGGTCTGGAAGCCTGCTCTGAGTACAGCCCTTGCTCAGAGTGGGGGAACCGAGCTGCCTGCCCCTTGTTTCAGGCTGCCATTTATATTCCAGCCATGTGGTGGCTGTCACAACCAAGATCTCATAGCTCTCCCTCCTGGATGATGTCCACCAGCTCAAGGAAGGAGTGTGACAGGCTGCAGCTGTTCCCCAAACCCAGCAGGACCACCCTCAGGGCAGGATGAAGCCCCCCTTGTGGGGTGTCCCTCCAGGAACCATCATTGACCCCCTGAAGCTGTGGGTGCTTTCACATCAGGGCTGGGTGGGCAGGGATGCCCTCCAGCATTCAGCAAACCTGCAGCACTGCCTGAAAACACACCAGGTTTTCTGAGGACAATACCCCTTTCATGGGATCTCACACTCAAGCTGACCCTATGGAGTATGAAAGGATGGGGACAGCCTTGATTCAGAGTGATAATCCAGGTCAAATCTCTTGAGAAAACCCAAAATGTGTCTGAAGTCACATGAGGCTGCAGATCCCTGCATGGAGCCCTTCCCCAAATTAGCAGAGCATAACCAGGCCAGGAGCAGAGGTTACTCTCTGTTCTCTTCCCAAGGGAAGATAAAAAGAAGGTAGGAGAAAGAAAACAAAGGGCAAAAGCACAGCTGTTTCCTTGCTTCTGTTTTTCTTCTTTGACAGCAGCTATTTTTGGGATCTGAGCTATGTTTTGTTCCCATTTTGAGCTACCTGAAATGTTCAGTTCAGACTGTCTTTGGACAAGGCTTGGAGGAAAAAAAATAGAAAAGAAAAGAAAAAGCAACCAATTAAGCACATTTTCAGCAAAGAGAGAAATAAAAACTGAACTTATATGTTATACAGGAGCCAGGACTGTGATAATAACATGACAGCCATCCTGGCAGTCCCATTTTCTGATACCACAGAGGGACCAAGTTTTCCAAGGAAAAAACATTGCAGGGGAAGAGAAACCTAACAACAGCAATACAAAATGTCCTTTCTGCTGTGTTTATCCAGCATAGGTAACTGAAATGTCTGTGTGCAGATGCTGGATGCTGCCTTGGTAGCTCCCAGCTCTTGGTAAGGGGAAAATAAAAATATACTTGTGTGTCCTTGGAATTTAAGGCTAGGAAGGCTCTATCAGGGTTATCCAGCCCAATGAGGAGGCTTGTTCACTACTGGCCCCTTTGTTGCTGCTTGAGGTCTTCCAGCCCCTTTCCATGAGGTTCATGGGTTCATGGCTGAGCAAAGCCAAGAGCTGTTACTGAGTTTGTCCTCATGCCAAAGAACAAGGATGCAGCATGCTCTCCTCCAGCCAGCTAGACAGCTTTGCTCTTAATCCATCAGTGGCTATGAGAAACCTCTTTAGGATCTCTGTTGTGCAATCTGCAGTTCAGCTCAGGAACTCCTCACTCTTGGGGGTGAAGCCATACCTATCTGTAAATATGTCCAGACAGGTCAGTTTGTAGAAGAAATGTTCTATCACGAGCCATGAAGCAGAATAATGAAGAGTCAAACTTTGCACAAGACATGGCAGAGACTTCAGATTGCTGGAATCATAGAATCATCTAGTCCAACTGTCCCCCTACCACCCATATTGCCCACTAAACCACGTCCTTAAGTACCACACCTTTCCTTAAACACCTCCAAGGATGGTGACTCCACCACTAGCCTGGGCAACGTGTTCCAATGCCTAATCACTCTTTCTGTGAAGAATTTTCCCCTAATATCCAACCTAAGCCAGAAGAGTGAGACAAGGTGACCACCATTGTATGGTTGTAGTCTTTCCACTAGCACTGCTTCTGGCTCCTGCCTGATCCTGGTGGACCCTTGGTCTGATCTGACAGAGCTGTTGTATCAAAAAAACCCGTATGACAAAAATCTAATGAACAATATGGCTGTAACAGCCCAGGTGGCCTGCAAGTAGAAGGCCTGGGATGAATCAAGAGGAGTTTCCCGGGCTTGGGTCACCGTTCGCAGAGATGTTACAGAATCACAGAATTTCTAGGTTGGAAGAGACCTCAAGATCATCGAGTCCAACCTCTAACCTAACCCTAACAGTCCCCACTAAACCATATCCCTAAGCTCTACATCTAAACATCTTTTAAAGACTTCCAGGGATGGTGACTCCACCACCTCCCTGGGCAGCCTGTTCCAGTGCCTAACAACCCTTTCAGTAAAGAAGTTCTTCCTAACATCTAACCTAAAAATCCCCTGGTGCAACTTAAGCCCATTCCCCCTCGTCCTGTCACCAGGCACGTGGGAGAACAGGCCAACCCCCACCTCGCTACAGCCTCCCTTGAGGTACCTAAAAAGAGCGATAAGGTCACCCCTGAGCCTCCTCTTCTCCAGGCTGAACAAGCCCAGCTCCCTCAGCCGCTCCTCGTAGGACTTGTTCTCCAGGCCCCTCACCAGCTTCGTCGCCCTTCTCTGGACCCGCTCAAGCACCTCCACGTCCTTCTTGTAGCGAGGGGCCCAAAACTGAACACAATACTCGAGGTGCGGCCTCACCAGAGCCGAGTACAGGGGGACGATCACCTCCCTAGCCCTGCTGGTCACGCTGTTCCTGATACAAGCCAGGATGCCATTGGCCTTCTTGGCCACCATGTTGTAGCAGGGCCTGGAGGAAGGCTGGGACAACACAGCTTGTCCTGGGAGATGCTGCCTCCACAGGCACTATACGAAGGCTGCCATCCCCTGCAGGACCTCACCCCAAGATACCTGCTTGTTTTTTGTTCCCTGTGGAGGCCACAAGGTCTGTCGAGACGGACCCATCTTCCTGCGCTCAGGGTTGAGCACAATGGAGCCCTGCTTCATCTGAGGATCCAATGCACCGCCAAAGGGGGAGGGGGAATATTGCTTTCTTTGGGAACAAAAAAAAACACCATAGGAGCAAAACCCAAGTAACCTTAGTTACCGGAGTTTTATTTGTGGTAAGCAGAACGGCTGAGAGCAGAAGTCCCTTTCTTATGTCTGTACTGAGTACACACTGTACCAAGGCTGGAGAACAGCAGGGCCAGGGCAATGAAGACTTTGGTACAGCAAGTAAAAGTGCTGTAAATGTGATGTCGTGGTTTTAGCATCACTCCAGTGCTCTTGGCAAGTCTCTGCTAAGGGGTTCGGCTCTTTGGTACAATGGGAAGTTGTTCCTTCTTGCCTTTGTTCTTGTCCAGCTCGTGCCCTGTGACAATTTGTTTTTGCAGCCCTGGAGATGAAACATCTTTGGCTGCAGTCACGAAAATGCTAACAAGGTGTCCATGGTTGAATAGCTTTGTAAAATGGGTTTGTAGCTTAAATCCTTAATAATGTGGGATTTGGGAGATATGTTTGCCTGGTGCTTAGCCTACCCAGGAGCTAATCTCTCACCCTGTTGTTATAGAAATGCCCTTTGCAGTTTTCCCACCAGCTTTCAGTTCTGGAAGCCCTCTCTCCTGCTGTGTGCAAAAATGCCCGCTCATCACTTCTTCCCTTTCTGAGGGAAGGGGAGCTTCACAACCGGAGTAATTTGTGCGATTTCCTCGGTCTTCAGAGATTTTCCAGATTCATCTTTTCCACTTAGCTCTGTGTTATCAATGTTGTATTGCCAGCCTGGAGAGGACAGTGCCTCTAGCAGGGGGTTGTTTACCTCCAGTCCCTCTTGTACCCCAGCCTGCAGAGACGCAGGACACAGCTGAGCTTTCTCTGCAAAATATTTTAACCCTTCCTCCCTCCCACTCATCCTCCCAGGCAGGTCTCCGGGGACTTGCTGAACAAGGTTGCTCTCACTTACACGTCTCAGGTAGCTGCATGAAAGAGTTTAGCTCTGCTTTGAGAAGCACCCTTCTTACATACATTTGTCTTGTCTGTACCCATTTTTTTTCCTTGCATCTTTGCCATGAAATCCCAGTTGTCAGACCAAAGTGGAAAAGTTTGAAATTACCCTTGAAAGTGGACGTTTCATCTTGCTACCTTCTGAAGACACTTGGGCAATGCAGGTGACCACATTCTCTGACCCGATGGATCAAAATACACCAGTTCTTGTGTTGTTATCATACTCGGTGTGGGACTTCTCTGATCACTTGAAGACATTTAATCTGCTCTGGTCTTTTGAAGTCAGTGAATCCTACCCCAGTACACATATCCTGAAATCCCCGCAGATTGTCCTTCCATAGATACAGAAGCTGTAAGAGCAGCACAGGACAAGAAGGCATCCACGCTGGAGATGAGCCAGGCTGGTTCATGGTGTGCATGAACACGCAGAGCACACACGGTGTATGTACAGCCATGACCTGCTCCAAGGGTGGAAGACGCTTTGCTATATTGTCATGCTGACTTGTACCACAGCCTCGGCATGATCTGTTGGTGTGGAAGGCTCATGGATGCTAACAGACAGAGCTTTACTCTGAGGATACAACTCATCCCAACTACAGCATTCACATGGGAAGACTTAAGCTCCTACCCTAGTGTCCTGATGTTCATTTGCTGCCGTCTGGCAGCTAAGTACACATCCCCATTCATTTCTGGAAAATCCTACACCCTCACTCCCCACCAAACAAACTCACTGAAGGCCAGCCACAGGTTGGAAAGGATGGTCATCTCAGGTTTTAATAGCACCGAAGCGAAGAAGCAGAACAAGGAGCCAAAGGAAACACAGCTTGTATAGACACTTCAATGGTACGGACTCGTTGGATAAACTAAATGAGCGTTAACATCATTCACCCTAATGACAATCTAAACATGGATATAGCACTGGGAAAAATGTAAAGCCAAAGAGTTTGGACACCGTGTTTGGTTGACATCACATACAGCTCCATAGAGGAAGACAAAAGCTCACTCCAGGCTCACGGGATCCCAGAATGGCTGAGGGCAGAAAGATCTCTGTAGGTGATCTGCTCCAAGCCCCGATCACACAGGGACACCACAAGTAGGTTTGCCCAGAAATGCTGCTCGGGTTGGTGACTGCTGCCTTACCTTGCTCAGGAAGACCGGTGGTTTCAGTCTGGGGGAGTTCAGGTTCAGCTCTTCCTGCTCCTACCTGCCTTGACTTTGGTTGTAAAGAGCCAAGATGGCTCGTAGAGCTGGGTGCAGCCTCCTCATTTTGGCTGCCCACAGCTCCGTGCATGCCTGGAGGCCTCTGAATGACTTTTTGAACCAAGTTAGCTCAGAACTAGGTGTGTTTTGTAGCTCCAGGTATGTGTTGTGATCTATCTTTACCTAATTTAATCCTGATGGGCAGAGGGAGTGAGAGGAGGAGAGACATACGGGTTTGTTCTTTCGCTTATCATTGTGTTTTCATGAGTGATGCTTGCTCCAGGGCTGTTATTTTTGGAGAGGTGGTGCTCGTGTTTATTGTGAAGGCACATAGAGCTGGGGGTGCAGGCTTTGAGGTATGTAAATCTAAATAAGAATGACATTTAAAATAGGTTGCATGCTATACCCAAGCATGCATAGAGCGGAAATATGAGTAGATTGACTTCAGATCCTTGAAGTGAAAAATTCCCTGTGGGAGTATCATTAAAGTTCTCAGCACCTCCAGGTAATTATATGCTGACATAAATTGCTTGGACCCCAAATCAAGGTAACTCTAATCTGGACCTCATTATGATGGATAAAGAGGAGTTAATCACTGGGCTGGAAGCTGGATTTTCCCTTGGGGGGCTCATGATCATGACCTGCCTGCTTAAATCGGGCGAAGATGGGACGGTTTCAGCTCGCAGTGTTTGCGCACACACAGATACGTAGAGTGGCTCAAGAGGGTTAGAGGGGCACGGCTGAGGAGAGTTAGCAGCAAAGCCGGCTGAAAAGGAAAAAGACGTGGAAAGGAGGATGTCAATGGGAACTGAGAGTCGTGTCTCTTGTTGGTCATTTTCTTTTGCCACTAAAAAAAAAAAAAAAAAAAAGACAGGGATTTAGCTCTGCAGATAAGATTTCATGGCCGGTGCTATCCGTGGGCAACGCAGCTTGGAGGAGCTCTGTGGAGTTGCCCAGCAGCATCCCCATTGCTCAGGGAGCACGACGTGGTCAGAAGACCACCGCTCGTGAAACAGGGGCAAGTCTGGAGGACAACTCCAAGTGCCAGTGGCTTTTGGGGCTCTGACCTCGGGGCTGGGCTCTGGGTCGTCTGCTCAGCCTCGCGGGGAACAGGAGTTTTTGTTGTGTTTATTCTGAAAGACACGAGGAGGAGCTGAGGCACATCGCACGTCTCCTTCCCTTAGCCGAGTGGATGGCCCAATGTAGAGTACCAAAATATGGGTCAGAACAGGAGAATCCAGGGATCTGTACATCTTAAATTGATTTTTTTTTTTTTTAACTTCACAGGCAAGAGTTTAGCCTGTGTCTGCTGCAGGCGCTTCCCTTCCTTCAGAGCAGTCCTTGTGCTTTGTTCTTCAGGGGACTCTTCCAGCACATCAGCGTGGGTCCAGCAAGTTTGCTGTTAAATGCGGACCCTGACACAATAGCTGCATTGCCTGATTTCCAGGCCCCTGAAAAGGTTCAAATCTATTTGAATTTTTGCTACAGGTGAAATTTAAATCGCCAGACCTGAAGAAAGCAAACGGCCCCCTGCCCTATCTCTTGTGCAGCATCCAAAAATAACCCACGGTTGTTCCGTATCCCCATTCCAAGCATCACTCCACCTCAGGCACAGAGAAGTATTTCCACTGTGCATCTCCCAGCCCATATTCTCTATATTTATCCCAACAGTGGCGCCACTTCGTGCACCAGACGATTCAATTGCTGTTCTTGCCTTTTACTTCAGATTCTTGCGGCGTGTTTTCTTCCAACAAGAAGTGTCATCTCTTCTGGACGCTGCGAGGGCCCTGCCCGGCGTTGCCGTCTCCTGTTTATGGTGCCTTGCAGCATCTGCCAGAGCTTAAGAGCAGTTGTCTGCGCTTTCCACTCTGCGGTTACAAGCTTTGGATACAGAGCCACTTCCTTGCCTGTTCCCTCTCTTAATTTCAGCCCCTCAGACCTCTTAAGTGTGTATCGACTTGTCATCCTTGATAAAGAAGACCTGGAAGATGTTTTAAAGACATGGCTGATAAAATGCAGCATCTCTTTCCTTCCTTTCCCCTCTCCTCTGCCCAAGCACAGGTTTCCTCTGCGAGGAGGTCTTGCTTTACTATATATTTACATTTTTAAAATCTTGCTACCATCTGATGCTGTTGGCTCCAGCTTGGGCTCTTTGTTGTTGTTGTTGTTATCCTCTCAAGAGAAAGAAACTATGTGGGTTTCCAAGTTCTTGAATAAATGTCAAATGAAACATTCCAAACAATTATTCAAGCTGGTAATAAGCAGTGAGACATCCTTCCTGTAGAGAAGCTGAACAATGGTTTCCTCTGACAGAAGCAAAATATTAGGAGCCTTCCATATGTTGGTACTGATTTAAGCGGCAGCAAGGTCTCCGAGTGGGATAGGAGGCCCCAGCAAGTATCTGGATATCCTGCGGGAAGAAAAGCTCAGCGTGTAACACCCAGCCTCCCCCTGACGTGCCATAAAATTCTGGGAGTTTCGTCCACGTCTCCTCAACATCCTTCAGTTTTAAGAGCTTTTGCTTCCTTCCCTGGCTTTTCAAACCCTTCCCGGAGCACCCAGCGCCTCCCGGCGCCTTACCCCGAACACCCCAGGGAGGCAGGTGGGCCACCTCCCACCTCAAACCCCAGGAGGACCTCCAGGGAGGAGCAGTGCTGGCTGAAGCTGGCCGCCAGCCTGATCTTTGTCCCCGTGGCCCCGCTGAACACGTCCCCTTCCCAGACGGCGCTGGAGGTGAGCTGCAGCATCATCTTCTCTTGCCCGAGGACGACAACCTGGTAGGCTTTTGGCACCTTCACCCTGAACCGGACCCAGCTCTGCTCCTGCAGCACGCCCGTGCGTGGCTCCAGCAGCACGCACCCTCTCCTCCACAGGCTGTAGACCTTGGGGAAAGGAGGCCAGCTGGGCTCGGAGAAGCAGCGTATGACGTAGTCACAAATATGGGCGAACTCCTCGTTGTCCTGGTTTCTCCCAAAAAGCCCCACTTTGTACACGCCTGGCTCGGGGAGCACGACGCACACGCTGATTTTGGACTTGAGGTGGGTGACCAGCACGTAGCGCTCCAGGGGGTACTCGCTGCTGGCCGTGACTTTGTCCTTGCTCAAGCTGGCCGTCACCTCGACGTCGGCGCGCGCGTGGAAGGTGATGTTGCACTTCCCCAGCTTGGTGGTGATGATGGGGGACGAGTGGCTGGGGTTGGAGAGGCCGTGGCTGCTGGAGCTGAGCCCGCTCCCGCAGTGCAAGCTCAGCCCCGAGGGGAAGAGCTCGTTCTGGTTGATGGGCCCCGGGCAGTGAAGGAGGAAATTGGCCGCGTTCCTGAAGGTGGTGGTGCCTCCCACATCTTTCACGAACACGGAGAGTCGGTAGTAGCCCTGGAAAGGGCAGAGCACGTGGCAACTCAGTTTCTCCTCCTCAGCTTGAGCGGCCAGGCATTTCTTGCTCAGAGCAGCATCTAGATCCTTATTGACCAGCTCATACATGGCAAGCAAGGCTCGGGATGTCTGGAGGGTCAAAAGCAAAGTCCCCCGGGGGGCAACAAGCAGCTCCCCTTTGTAGCTGCTCTCCTCAATGCCGAAGTCTCTCACCTTTTGGTGGAGGCCCCAGAAATGGAAAGGGTTTTCAGGCAGCGTCTCCCCGTTGCGCGGCTCCAGGCACTGAATCTGATAGGAGCACACCCAGTTGTAAGGGCCCTGAGAGTCGGCGTGGCGCGCGAAGACCATGAGGTCGAACAAGCCCTTGGTCGGGGGGGTCACCCTGATGGTCACGCTGTTCTCAGACACCGTCATCATCCCGTGCGCTGCTCCCACGGCCTCTCCGGTCGCGGTGCCCTGCACTTTGGAGAGCTGGTAGGTGAACTCTGTTGGGTGGGTGCTCCCCAGCATCACTGCTGCCTCTCCACGGGCTGTAGGAAGGTGAACAAAGTGCCATTAACCATCCTTTCATCAGCAGTGCAACACATTCCTTTCTCAGCACAAGGTCTTCTGCAGTGTGGACCCAACATGGACCTCATCTCTGCAGGAGATTAGACCAAATTTTCCCTCTCACTTTCCCTCTCTACCAGTAGAAGGCCCTCAGTGAGACCCTTCCTCACCTTCTACCATTTTTTTTCCCATTGCTGAACAAAATGTTGATACCACTAGATCTAAAGAGGAAGAGGATAGGTACAAATAATTGTTCTTTGGGTTCTGAGACACCCAAAACTAAGTTAATGTCCCACACAAAGGTAATTATTCCATGGCTTCTTGAGCTGCAGTCGTTCCTCTAAGCTGCAGGTCTTGTACTGTGGTGTCAAACCAGCAAAGCAGCTGGGAGGATCAAAATTTTCCAGCCTGGCTGGTAGGAGATCCCACAACGCTGCCACATTTTAGGAATGAGTTTATTTTTTTTCTCCATAATTATTATTATAATATTTTTCTAAAATTTGCCCTCACAATAAATCACAAACATCCACGAGCTTCTGGTTTGGGGCGTGCCCTAACCGAGCAGGAGGGGAGAGGAGAAAGTGCAGAGAAAAGATGCTTTGGCACTGGTGCCTGGTGGTGGTACCAGGGCTGGTGGATAAGCTCAGGGGCTCTTTCCCTGGGATTTTTGCTCTCTGGGGGGGGACACAAGCAGGTTTCTGCTCAGGGCCACCATGCAGCACTCAATAACTCCCTGGTAGCCAACCTGCTGCCCCAGGCAGGGCACAAGAGGTGGTTTTAAGGCAGTCTGAAGCCCCCTTCATGCCCAGAGATGAAGCATGGCCAAGGGAGGTCACCATGGAGGAGCAGAGTCACTGCAGTCCTGGTGTCACCACTCCCTGTGTGCCACATCTTGCTGCTCATAAACCCCTACCCCAGTCAGGGAGAACACTTTTTGGTGCAACAAACCCTTCCCCAGGGCTCTCCGTCTGCTCCTGGGCAGAAGGGGTGGTTGTTTGATTCTGCAGTGGGGACAGGACAAGGTTTTGCAAGCCTTGGTCTTGAAGAAGAGGACCACATCACCAGCAGGCTGCTTTCAGCACGTGGTGAGCTACCCATGTGCAGGTCCTGGGGCAGCCTGGCTATAAAAACCCAGGTTTAAAGATATTTTGCACCCTTTTTCCCTAGGTGTAAATGAAAGCATGAGAAAAACAGCCATGGAGAACAACACTTGGAGTCCTTTTGCCCTTGGAGGATCTCAGCGTGCTTCCCAGCCCCTGACTCTGGCACGCAGACGTCCTGAGATGCATGCTCAAACCCACCATCATCAAGGTCTGTGCAAATCAAGCCTGCTCTTCATTACGCAGGGACCCCGAGTGCCCGAGGGGCACTCATCTCCTGTCCAGAGTGTGGCTGCTCTGCGTCGTCCCGTCCTCACCACAACATTTTTGCTGGAGAGAGGCGAGCCGTACCGAGTGCTGGCACCGCGGGAGCCCACGGCTGGCATCGGCACCCGCGCTGTGCACAATGTCCATTTGTTTGGGGTGCTAACACGAAATGACAAAAGCCTCCAGATTCATGCTGAAAAAAAATTGTCTCTTGCTAATTATTAGATTACGAAACATGTTTCATAATCTAATGAATAATGGGGGGGGGGGGGAACGACACTTTTTTTTTTTTTTACTTTTTTTTTTTTTCTAATTCCCTGTTTGAATCTGGATTTTTTCATTGTTTGCCCCAGAGTTCTTTTTTGGTAGGTCGAAACAGAGATGTGAAAAGAATGGGAAGGCTGGGTTTTATTTGTGCCTTGCCTGTTAAAGCTGTGACTTGGCTCACACAGTAAGTGCAAACAATTCTCTCCTGGCAAGTGTTCAGTGGAGACATTACTGATGACAGACTTTATTAACTGCAGGTTTGCTTGTTATTAAATTCTCTCTATGCTAGTTTCCGAAGCTGCTGGCCTGGCCGGCTGCATCGTATTAGGATCTTTAGGAAGAAAGAAAAGAACAGAACATTGTATGCAGCGGAGCCAGCGATGATGAGATAGGGAAGCCAGCAATGCGTTTTGCTTTGGGAAGAGGACCCAAGGAGATAATTAATGGCTACATTTAAAACAAACATTTGCTTGTTTTATTGAGTTAATTCAAGCCATGAGATTGCTGGTTTTCAGGGAGGCCAGGTGAAGCTGGGGATAGGTTCCCACGTCAGCGCACTCAGTGCTGCAGGAGGTCAATGTATGTTGCATTAATTGTTTGGGGGAAAAAAAAAAACAAAACAACAAACACCATTAAAGTACAGGCATGTTTCTAATTTCTCAAAGCCTTGTCTAAAAGTCTTCTCTTCCCGTCTCCCACCCTAGCTATTGTATCTACAGCATGCCACCAATGACTGCCTTTCTATACACAAAAGTCTTACAAAGTCCTAATTCCGTAGGACTGAATGCCCTCCATCACTGCAGGCACCAACCCTGATGGCCCAGGACACCTTACCAATTAAAAATGATGAGTTTTCAGAAGACGGGTGCCAGGTATTTCCTGAAAATCAGGTCCCTTTGCAAGGTGTCCCACCTTCAGCTCTCAACAGATAGTGATTTGTGGGAGGAATCTTGGCTGAAAGCTTGAAAGCATTTTAAACAGATGCAAGAGAGCAGGAATTGATCCACAGTAGCCAGAAAGGAAAAATAGATTTTGCACCAAAGTTCTTGAGCATTTTTGCCCTAGGATTGTCTGAGATGTTTAAGATGCTGGCTTCCTCCTGCTGACCTAGATCAATACAATCATAATTTTGCGTCAATGAAAGCAGACATCTGGTTTGGTTCACAATCTGGGTTTGCAATTTGGTGTTTTAAGCACACTCCTCTCTCTATATGGCGCTGGCTGCTGAGGCTAATGGCAGTAGTTAAATTGTTCAAGCTAAGCCCAAGAATACAGTTCTTTCCCTCCACAAGATGAGAAATTCACTGGGGAAAAAAAAAAAAAAAAAAGGCTTTTTTTTTTTTTTTTTTTTGGTCCTAATGGGAAAATCTCCTTTCATCTCAGTTTTGGAGGAAACAAAAGAAAACTGTGCCTGTAGTGCCTGTAGCTCAGGTCACCCAGAGAGTTTTGTGGCTGAGGGAGAGGAGTTCCTCCAGCCAAGGGGTGCAGAGCAGCGACGTGGCTGGGATGTGCCAGGAGGTTTGCTCCCCTAACTTCTTTCCCCAGGTACATTTGGGCTCACGGCAGGCACTGGCCTGCAGGGACCCGAAGCCCCGAGCTGCTGTTGGGCTCCATTTCTTTGTCTTTTGGCTATCACAAACTGGGGAAAGGGAGGAAAGAGAACAACAAAATACTTATTTTTCCTCATTCTTCCCTTTGGGCTTTTGTACCACAGCTAATGATGTTTGGTGGGAGTCCATGTTTTGCAATTTATCACTTTGGCATGCAGATAAAGGGACTGGTGGTGCTATTGATCTCCTGCTTTTTCCTTTGAGGCTGCAAACTGTGTGTTACTTGGTTGTATGCCTTGGGGCCACCCTGGTGGCTGGGGGCTGAAAAGACTTTCTCAGTCTCCACCCATGTATTTGGTGTCTAGGTGCTGTGTGGCCTGTGCTATGGATAAAGTCCCCTCCTTGACATGCTCCAAGGTCCTGCAGTGGAGAAGCACCACGAGATCCCTGCATAAAAGGCAGCACCAACCTCTCAGCTGTCCCCACTTTCATTTGATTTGCCCAGGCTGCTTGCTGCTCAGAAGGTGAGCGACAGCCCATCTTGGCAATACCCTAGCATCCCGGAAATACTGGAGGATTTTCTTTTCTATGTAAGTAATAAAATCTCTCAGTTGAAAGCTTTCCGGTGGGCCTTTTTGTACATTCATTTTCTGTAGGTCTGACAAGTGCCCTCAATATGATGTTGCCTTATCTTGCTCTCCTGATAAAATAAAACTGCTGGAGAAATCTGTATGCACTTAGAACCATGCAAAGGAACAGATGCGTAACGGGTGTCCAAGTTAAAAAATAATAATAATAAAAGAAAATCATTTTATATCTGGCCTGAAAAATTGTCAGAAAACTACAATCAAGGAAAAAACTGCTCCACCCCCCTTCATTTTCAGAGCCTGGGACGTGACCATTTCAGGCCATGTTTTGTCTGGGAGTCTCCTTCCCCAGCCTGTGAACACAATGAGGATTGTGTCTCAGGTATCTTGAAACTGTTTTGCTACTGTTGGTGAATTTAGATGGGAAAAGCCAGGCACAAAGGGGCTTAAGTGATTTGGCTCAATTAACTATAATTTATGAATCCTAATTCCCACTTGACTAATCACAGTATCACACAATGGCTGTGATTCCAGAAATTGCTTAAATATGTGCCTCCGCTCGACTGGATGTTAAACATGTGCTTAAAAATAGGCAGATGGGCCACTTTTGAATGAGAAATATTATCCTCGATTCAGACTTGGCTCTTAAAAGCAAGAGAGCTTGGACATCACTTGGATTTAGCCTTTGCTGTGCATTTACCTGTTCTGAGGAGGGAAGTGTTTGGAGAAAGGAGGGAGAGCTGAAGTCTGAAAAACTCGGAAGTTTTAAAAACCCTCTGCTCAAAGTCTTCCCGTGAGACGGGGGGCTGCAGAAGCTGCCATTCGGGGTCCTCCGGCCAGTGGGTCTCAATGAAGTGCTCAGGGTCAGTAAGGAAGAAGAAATCGTCGTGCCTGCAGGGCGAGAGGAGAGGACACCATGGAAGGTATAAGAAAACCTTTAGCATATAGGAAGGGAGCTTCCCCCACCCTAACAGAGCTGCTCCAGCTTCAGTAAGGGAGGATCGAGCTGAGCATTTCACTCCTGCCCTCACACCCCACTCCAATTTGCCACCAAACCTTTGCCCGTGTTGGCTTTGCTTCTTCTGAGAGCTGCAGGCTTTGCTGGGGACCTTCCCTTTCCTTTCCTTTTCTTCCCTTTCCTTTCCTTTCATGGATCTTAGGTGTGGGGAGAGGATCCTTCTCTGCAGGTGGGCAGGTCAAATGCAAGGTTTGATTGACCACAGAAATGGTCCAGCACCTTGTCCAGCTCTGGCCAATGCTGAGAGGGATCCTCCAGCACTTCTTTTCATCCTAGATGCACCCATTTTTCCTGGAAAACTACTTTATAGACGGCTCTCCACACCCCGAGTCCTGTGACGTCTTCCAAGAATTTATTCAGAATTTTTTAGAAAAATACATCTCAGTTTTGGTTAGAATGTGCCCAGCCCGACTTTCCAAACATTGCCTTTGCTGAGGGGTCAACCTGCAGCCTAGTACTGGGGTCACCCTCTGAAGCCCTGTTAACATCTGTCAACCTGAAGGTTTTGAGGACATTGACAGCACCGTGCAGGGTAAAGCTCCCTCAGCCTGCCCAGCCCGGAGCAGACACCCCGGGGGACTCCACAAGGACCATCAAGAAGCTGTTATCTCCACCTGTTGCCATAGGTGATGGTTCTTCTGCTCTTTTTTCTTTTTTTTTTCCCCCCATGCTCAGCTAAAAACAACCCGTACTCACTGGTGTTATAAACTGTTTGCAGCAAGATAATTACCTATTAGAAATTCCACAATTATTTCATTACACATTATTAGAGAGAGAGAGAAAAAAAAATTAAAAATGTCACTCCCATAATATAGTTAATGGAAATTATTAAATTGTACAAATAACTTCCATGAGAGTCATTATTTGCTTAACATGGGCTGAGAAATCTGAAGTAATTATGTGTGGAGCCACATAAGAGTGAAGTTGCTGTGAAAACAAGGGTTTGTTTTGTCACCACGGATTAAAATAAATTTGGGAGAGGGACAAGGGGGGGGGAAGTCGTCACCTGAAAAGTTGCCACTCCAGCTCAGGGAGCAAGGAACTTGAATGTAGGTGTTTGTCTATAGTGGGTCTCTTTTTGCATGAGGTCCCTGAGGACCCACCGTAGCTAAGGGTGAGCAGATAGGTTCTGTTCACCACCTGCAATTAGCATCTGGGGGTGCATCTGAAATGAGGGCTCAAGGCCTGGCAATCCTGGTCTTTAAGGGGTCTACTGCAAGGTTTGGGATGACCTTGCCCAAGGCCAGGTTGAACCTTGTCAGTTTGTGTTGAGGAATGTTTCCAGTGATGGTGTGGGGTGTTGTGTCTCACCTGGGCACGAACAACCTGCTCTCTGGATCCACGGTCCCCGCACCCCAGCAGGCATCCAGGAGGCACCACTGTCCTTCCAGCTCCACCGCGTTCCACATGTGGCCGGTCTTCTGCTGCTGGCACCACCGGCCTCCGTGGGTACCAAGGCCCCGGCCGAACCCCGGGACCTCCACGCAGCTCAGACCTGCCTCCCTGCCCAGGGGAGACAACCACTCAACAACCACTGCTTTCTGCCTGCTTCTTGCAATCCAACCCAACCTGCATGGTAAATTTCATAGAATCACAGAATCACAGAATATCCCAACTTGGAAGGGACTCGTAAGGATCATCGAGTCCAACTCCTGGCTCCAGTTTAGCCTCCCCAAATCCAAGGTCCCACATTTGCGCCAGCTGTTGGCCAAATCCAGCTTTCAGCCAGCTTCCTGCTCACCCAGGCTACTCCCAACCTTTGGTCTTCGTATCTTGGACCCTGGTTTCTTTGTCAGGCCCATCCCTACTCCTCCATACAAGCAGAAGAGGGCAATACGTGGCAGGTAATGATGGCAGTTGCATGCAATCCCCGTGCCAGCTGTAGGTCTCCCACTCAGATCTTTGAGGGGGCAGGCTGAGGAAGCCCAAGGTGAATTTTTACCTGCACATTTCCCGGCACAAATGGGCATAACCAGAGCACACAGCTTTCCCCGTTTGCAGAACCTGCTCTGGCACGTGGATCTTCTGAGACAGCCCCAGGAAGCCATCCACATCATATTCTAGGAAAGGGAGAATACCACCCAATTTCAGGCCAACGTATGGGCTCATTATTTCCAAACCGATCCCATTCCTTCTCCTGCCCAACCCTGTTTCTCTGCCTACCCACCCTGGAAGCCATGACAGCTCTTCTCTCCGTAGTTATTCAAGAGCTTGACAATTCCCCATATGAGCAAAGAATTGCTAAAGCCTTGGGGGAATTGGATTCTCAGCGCATGTAAACAGCGGTTGCGCCATTCAAGTGAGGTACAGTGACAATCACATTGTCTCGCACACATGGATGTAGTAGGGTAAAGTAGCACGAAGCGGCTGCATTGTGCTGAGATTCCTGTGTCCCCAGATGACTGCTGCCAGGCATAGCTCGGCTTCCTCGGGCTTGCACCACGCACGCATTATCAGGGAGATGCCCTCTGGTGCGTTGAAGCTGAGAGCAATGGAGGTGGGTGGGCTCAGTTCATGTCTCTGGGGGTCTGGTACCCAGCAGGTGTCGTTTCCAGGTCCCAGTTTGTGACCAGTTCCCACCCCAGGCTCTTTCACAAAGCCAGGAGGGGATTATTTCAATTTGTGATTGCCATAAGAACACTGTAGAGTCTGTTCTGCTGGACACGAAGAGCCTAAATCCAGGAGGTGGCATCCAAGGAAAGGGCTCTCAGCTCCATCACGCCACCACAACGCAGTGGGACCAGACTTACCGATGTTATGGCAGAGCCAGAACCATATTGCCCGCACTGTCTCCAGCTTGCTCTGGGATTTGGCAGTGATGAGGGGAACGATGGCCTGGACGGACATCCTGCTGTGCCCAGGTTTCAGCTGCAATGGAGAGGACAGGTGAGATAAGGCCCTCTTGGTGTCACCACCACATGGCTGGGTGACTGCTGGCATGGTGGGCTTGCTGGAAAGGAAAGGTACATCACAAAAACCCCAACACTGCATTTCCCACCTCAGAATTTAAAATGCAAAAATGTGGTTTGTGGTAGAACAGGGTGTTTTCCCCATTTTCCTAGCACGGTTTTACAAAAGCCTAAGGAGTGGAGTTGCAAGCTGGAGGAAATACCCGATTAATGTCTTAGTGTATTAACACAGAAGAGGAGCATCCTTGTGGCTCAGATACTCTTCTTGAGACGCTTGAAACTCCAGCCAAATCCATACACCAAAATGGGTGGAAAAAGATTTTTGCCTCTACCACTAAAATCCCTTAATTTCTTAAAAGCTTTTCTGCCCCTTTCCTCCCATTCACTCATTGACATTTCCGTGCTCTTCCCTTCTTTGTGCTAGCACAAGCATTTTTAGCAGCAGGCTTTTCTTTCACTGGGTTAAATTTAGTCCAGCTGGTTTCTCCAGCCTCCTGCCCCTGCTATTTTACTCCTCAGTGACTTTCCTGCCCCAGCCATGTAAGATATTTTCACATAGATGGAAATTTCTTTCTTTCTATGTGTGGGAAATGTTGGATTTGTAATTGCTACAGATTTTCCTTGGGATGCTGGGTTTAAAAATGGAGGTGCAGCCAGGAGAGGACCTGTTTCAAAATGATTGTGCTGCTGCTGGTCCTTTGTGTTTCCACCACATGTTATGAGTGTGCAGCTGCTGGGCAAACAAATAATGATAATTATTTCCAAGGAACAAAGAAGTACTCTGCCATTAGATATCTAGCTACATGCTTCCCTGTTGGCACATCTTGGTGCAAACTCAGCACAAGTCTATTCTCTGTTTCAGCCAGAGATGGTAGAATTAGGTCCTAGATTGAGAGCTGCAACACTCCCAGGTAGTCCTGGCCCTGGATAAGCACGAGGACCCTGAAGAATTGGGGCAGAGCGTCTTGGCTAGGTAACTGCTGGCTCCCCCAGAGGTATCTGGAGTTGGCACATGGGGCTGTTTTCCCCCAGACCACCCAGACAGTGACCTGGGTGCATGCAGACAGCCCCCAGGCTGCTCCTAGATGGCCAGAGATGTGACACCCAACTGGTGGGCAGCCAGTGAGCTCTGCCCATGCTCTTGGCACTCATAATTCCCATCCAAGGAGAAGAGACCAAGTGCACCAGGTGTTAGTGCAGCTAGCACCTTGAATAAGCAGCGAAACAAGCTGTTCCCATGACTCCCCATTGCCTTGGAAGTATTTTTGGGAGTTTATTACCTTCTTTCTCCTCCCTTCAAATTCCCTCCCCCTCTCTGCTCTTTTTTAATAGGCCAGGTAGACTGCAAAATACTGCCGCATCCTTTTTCCCAAGGGATATTAGCCTCAGGCTAGGTAGAAATTACAGGTTTCAGCTATAACGGAGAGCACAACTACTCCTTGTGCCTCTTCGCTCTCACTAATGAGCTGATGTGTAAGCTGCGAGCTCACTGCTTAGACAAATTGGCTGGCCCTGGGGGAGAAATTACAGCAGCAGCACAGGGTTGGGGTAAGAGGAAGGAATTATATAACTTGGTGCTCTCCTTCTGGGCTCCCACGCACCCGGAAAAGTGGAGCATCATATAACAGACCCCTTGCAGCCTTCTAGAAAGGTCTTTGGGATCCTTCTGTCCACATACAGTGCTGCCTGGGGTCCTGCAAAGCCTGTGCCATGCTGAAGCCAGCCTTTCTGCCCAGGTTTGGCCACCGCTTTGCCACTGCTTTCGTCAACCAGAGCTTGCGGTGAAAGCTGAAGGCAAGGAGATGAACCTGCTGAGGGACACCAGGACCTACCTGCTGGCTCACGTGTAGGACGTGGGCGTCCACGTGGCTGAAAACCTTTGGGTCGGAGAAGAGATCCCTCCTGGTCTTCCTCTGGGGACTTTTTTCTGGCTTCTCTTCTTCCGAGCTGCTAGGCCCTTCCTTGGGAAGGAGAGCTGGAGAGCAGCTTCCCGAGGTCATGGACGGCTTCTGCAGCACCTTGTGGAAGGCGGCCCCTTGGCCACTGCCGTTCACTTTGTTTGCCCAAAACATGAAAACGTCCCTGGAGGGGGAATCCTTGGGCTCATCCCTCCCTTTCTGCATAGCTGCGATGTTCTTTAGCACCCCATCCTTGTTCCTGTTCCTTTTGGTGTCTCGGCGGGGGAGTTTCTCCGAGGTCTCAGGGCTGATCTCTTCCGAAACGTGTCCCAGGGACAAGTTGCCATTACAGACGTCTGATGTCTGAGCCCCCCTCTGACCAGGCACGGTGTCACCTGCCGGCGGTGGCATCGTGTTTTCTTTGTGGCTCCTGGGATGGGCCCAGCTCCCTGGGCCTCGGGTGGGCTGCTTCTCATGGTGGCTGCCGCTCCTGGAGTGAGGGGAAAGAGCCGGCTCATTTGCTTTGGCGGTGTGGGATTTGGATGACTTGTCCCTGTCGTGGCTGGTCTTCATCCCTGCCGTGGGCAAGGGGCTGGAGAAACCACCGAGGTCTGGGGATGGAAAGGGAGGTGAGTTTTTTTACAAAATAAGAAGATAATCTGAAATGATTCCTTCAGAGCCTGCCTGTCTACATGGGTAAGTACAGCAAATCTGGATTTGGTCAGCAGAATTTAACCAAAAGTACTGTTTTTTTCCCGAATTCCAGTGGAAAAGTGGGATAGAAATGCCACAGAGAAGCCCTTGACTTGTTTCCAAGTGCAGATATGTGGGTTTGTCTTAGATGCAAACTCGTTGGCTGACCATCAGTTGTTACATCTCTGCACTGGAAGAAAATGGATAAATCAGGGCTATTCCTTGTGCAAACAAAGGGCCAGGAGGCATTTGTGTGTGTTGGAAGTGTTTGGGTGTGTGCCTCAGTTTCCCTGCATGAAACTTGGACCAATCACGTAACATTTCTCCTCACCTCCAGAGCTAGCAATCAGGGAGAAAAAATGGTTAATATAATTAGTGTTTAGGTGCTCCAAAGGGGTCCATTTTTCAGCAAACCTTTCCTTGGGGAGGACCCCCACATTCCACCCCAAATATTTTTGTAATGCTCAGACTTACTTCTTCTGATCAGGTTCTGCAGAAAAAAAAAAAAAAAAAAAAAGTATTTTTTTGTTTTCCTGCTTTGCATTTGAAATGTAGCTGAGTCGAGTGAGAAGGCTGTGGGGGAAAACAGGTGAAAAAGTGGAAGGAAAGGTGCGACCCAGGACCGGTGGGGCTGTTGGGTTGAAGCTGCGGGCAGAGCCAGCTCTCGCGTGCCCTCGACATCTGCACGGCGCCCGCTGGTTTTATCTTGGTTTAGCTTCTATTTGCTGTTGTTGTTTTTAATCACGAAATGACTGTTTGTGCCATGCAAGCAGCAGAGCCTGCTGTGAGGCACTCGGCGTCGCCCAGAAATGTCACTCCCCGCATTCAGCCGGCCTCTCCCAGGCAGGCTGGCTTTCAACAGCTGCGCCGGGGCGCTGGCCCCGATCTTCCAGGAAAGCGGGGATGTCACTTGTCCCTCCCGGTGCTGCCCCGATTGTCCCCGCTCCGCCTGGGACGAGCCTTGCAGAGCCGGGACAGCCTCATCCAGAAGGGATGACGGAGGTCGTGACTCCCAGGCTCGCTAAAATTAACGTGAATGCAAACGGCACCCGTGTGTCGATGCGGTGCCGGGTGCTCAGATAACCAGAGGACACCCCGCTGGGAGAACATCCCCTAGGTAGGCTTGTCAGTGGGATGCTCGTCTTTGCAGGGCTGCCGCAGAGCTTCTGCATGGCTTGCTGAAGCCGTACGTTCCCCTGTTTCCTCCCGGGCCACATTTGAGCCCAAGGAGACGAATTGTTGGTGCCCAGCTGTTGACACGCTGGAGCTGTCGCCATGCGTGGGAGCTGCGGTCGCTGCTGGGCTGCTCTCCCGTCCCCAGGCGCAGCCACACGCTGTCACAGGCAGAAGCAGGCGTTTTGCCTGATGCTTTCTAAGTGAGCAACAAGAGGCCACTTCTGGGCCCTTCACGGTCTTTACCTGACGTGAACCGGGGCTGGGCAACTCAAAAAAGAGTTACCAAGAGTTTTCCCAGCAGGTCCCAGGGAGCACAGCCTTTCTCTGCTTGCGCCTGCAAAGTGTGTCCTGTCCTGGTGGGACCGGGGGGCTTCAAAGCTTGGTTTTGCTTCCTCACACCTCACCGTGCCACCTTCCCACTTTCTTTTTGGGAGGGGATCTGCGTGGGGCTGCGGTGGAAGCTGTGCCCTCAGCACACAGCGACAGGCTCAGAAAGAGTGGAACGGCCCAGATGATGGAAAACATGGAAAAACTCACTTTCTTAGTCTTATTTTATTAATCCGAACGCTGTTGCTTAGATTGAAACTGAATATTTTGTTTCCATTCCATGTCACTCATGTACTTACAGCTTTAAAAGAAATTTAAGCAAAAGCTCTGCTTTAACATCTCTAAACTTTTTTCTCTCCCCGTGCATTAAACTCATCCCTCCAGACAAAACCCCTGGCTCAGAAGCCCCTAAATCATTGCTTGTAGTCATAGAAGAGAAGGGAGACTGCTGCTTTCTTACTTTTCCCCCCAAATTTCACCTATGGTTGCAGAGCACGGGTCACCGAGAGCACTGACCCCAGAGAGCACTGTGCAACCTCCCCCTGCACCCGCCAGTGTCCCGGAGGTGCCACCACGTTAAATGACAGCTCCGGGGGGAGGATTTCAGCCCCCAGGGGCTGCTGCAGAGAGAGGAGAGGTGGGGACAGGCAGGCTGCTGGTGGGGTTGGAATGGGACAATCACCCCGTGCCTCCCCGGGGACGGTTGGGCTATCAGCGAGCCACTATCGTGTTCCCAGACTGGCATTTCGGTCTGCCCTCTCTGTGTTTTCGATGTCAGCAAGACGGGAATCACATCTGTAAGCTGCAACAGCAACAGCTTAGAGGTCAAATGCTCCTCAACAGGAGCAGAGCCATGCTGGACCCTGTCCCTCCCAGGTGAGGACACAGCACTCGGTCCTGCTACGGTGAGGAAATGGACAGAGCCAAGAGGATTAATGCAGACGAGTGGCAAAATGATGGGAAATAACCCCGAATGGGGTTGTTCCTACTCACCCTGCTCACGCTGCCGCCGTTTTCTCCCTGCTGCTGGCAGAAGGCAGGCAGCTGCTGGTGGGCCCCATCCCTTTTATACGCGTACCCACACGGGGCTGGCTCTTTCTTTTGCACCTTGCTATTATCAGGGGGGCTAAAAATACTATAAAGCGCCGGCAAACGTGTTAACGTCGCTGCCACCAAGCAAAGCCTCTGTGAGCCTGGCACTTCTGCAGTGTGTGTATGGGCTGGGGTGTATTTGCAGGGAGATAGGGGAGAGGGAAAAGGTTTTCTCTTATCAGCAGCCAGGCTTTGGCAGGGCCAAAGTGTCAGTCCCCCTGTCTGGTGAGGGCAGCTGCCCGTAGGTTTGGGTGTTTGTGCAGCCTTGCTCCTGCTCTGAGCACCTTTCACTGCTCTCCCATGATTTCACCATCCTGCTCCTTGTGTTTCACCATCCTGCCTTTGCCCTAAGAGGGAGGGAGGTGGTGGGGGAAGCCAAGAGCAGATTTATCCAGGGCTGGTGGGGTTCTTCTCCGCTTGTTAACAGTGCTTGGTGAAGCACAAGGTCTTACTACCTTGTGAGATGCTCACTGAGTAATTCCCAATGCCTTTGCAATCACCTACATCCGTCCTGAAATTATTGCACCCCTGATTTTCCCACTCATGCAAAATTCCCCTCGCCATGAGATTGCATCTGCAGGAATGGATTGTGAACTTTTAATTCTAGCTCTGCACAGCATGGGCTGCCTTGCAGCCTTTTTTTCCTTAACTTGGTTTCCTGGGAAATCTCCAGTGCACATTAGAAATAACATCTCATAGAGGTGACCAAGAACTTGAAGCATGGAGGTCAGAATATTGTTCTTTGTTATTATCTAGCTATGTTCCACTAAGTGGCATCATATCCCTTGTTTCTGCACACTCATCTTAACTCTGTCTCCAAATATTGAAAAATTTCTTGATCAAACAGGAAATAATAAGGGAGGAAACACAGTTGCCAGCTGAATGGGAGCACATTCTTGGAAAAGAAATCACAGCCTTTGGCTGAAATTGGAGAGAATAAAACGAAAAGGAGAAAAAAAAGATTACTTTGGAGAAGAGGAGAGAAACATTTTGTGAAAACTCTCCCCAGACCTGAGTCGCCTGCTGATGCTGCAGGTTCTCCCCTGCTCCCCTCTTGGCATGGGGTCCGTGCCATTCCGGAGGGGGCAGAGCCCAATGTGTCACTTGGGTGCCAGCACTGAAACCTTCCTAATTTGCAGAAAATGGTTTCAAAATGAAATTTTCACAGTGAGCAGGAGCTGGCACCGGGAAGCTGGCAAAGGAAGGTTGTGTGTCTTGGGGGCAAGAGCCTGAAATGCCATAATATAAAGATGTCCCAGTGTTTTGCAATGTGACCCTCTCCGCCCAATCCAGAGATCACCGAAATGCTGCAAAAGGATCTGTAAGGCAAGGAGTCATGAGAGATGTCTGTCTGGCACCAGCCCTCCTCATTAATCTCATACCATGCTCTTCCCTTTCACCCCATTGGTTTAATATTCACATGTGAACAGCAATTACACCCTTTGGCTAACGAAGTCCTGGAGTCAGGGCGGCGACCGATGAGAGCCATGGGTCTCCTGCTAGGTGAGACAGGAGGGGGCAAGATAGAAAAAAAAAACAACACATCATTTCTTCCTTATTTCCAACAGTGGAAAAAGTGTGAAGAGAATAAAGATTTGGACAGAGTTGATCCAAGCAAGACAAGGAGCTAAGAATACTCCTCCAGCGAGGTATTTTGCACGTGCAATGAAGGCAAATTTGCATCAGCTGAGCTAGGGCTGCTGCTGGTTTGATCTTTGTTATCCAGGTATGGCAGGAAGGGCAGATTTGGATGGTGAGTTGTAGCTGCTGGTGGGTGGTTTAGGATGGGGCCAAGGTGGACCTGGTTGTGCTGTCCCCACCTTGGCTGCACACCATGGTAGAGGGCTGGTAGACCTGCCCCGTTGGGTTAGGTGCAACCCTTGGGCGATACCCATCCCTGGGCCACGGCATTGCTAATAACTTGAGGAGACATTTTAGATAGATAGCTGTCTATAAACAGGGTTTCATCCTGTTCGCTTCTATCTGAGCACCCTGGGACGTGCGGGATGAATCCAGCTCTGTGCCAGCTCGAGGGACCGGCCGTAGGCTCCCGACGGAGGCGAGGGATCGTGGCAGCAGCTCTGCAGCCTTCTCATGCAGAGCGTGGTTGAGAAAGTAATTTTCATTGTAATCTTTTATTTTGCTTGTGAAGCCTTCCAGACTCAGGGAGTCTCTTGGCTCTAAAGCCGGGAGCTAGTTTTTGGGTTATTTTTTTGTTTTATTTTTTTATAAAGCACTCAGCAGGAATCCAGGATTTAAGAGACGAGAGAGAATTGCTCGCTCTGCACATATTGGCAGCGAGCCGCTTTTCCAGTTTATTTCCCTGGAAAGAGGGAATGAATACATGGAAATAAAGCACAGGCAGTATTTTAAAATCCTTCAGACCAGCACCTTCACCTAACACGGGTCCGGGCTGGTTTTTTGGGCACGCAGCCTTCCTCTCCTGGCAGACCCTGAGCAGGGGGCAGGCAGGGAAATCCACGGCTGCTTTGGAGACCTGTGCAGTGAGGTGTGTTGGAAGGACAACGTGTCTGTTAGGAGGGCACCCCACCCCAAATCATCCAGGTGGGGCTGAATTCACCCCAGCCACTCTGAAGATAACACTGAGTTGTTCTTGCTGCCAAAAAAACAAACAACGGTTTTCTTGGAGTTTGCAATTTTCCAGTCTACAGGGGACAGCCACTGGACGTGGGTTACCCATTGATCCACTTGATTTAAAAGTCACGGGCCAAAATCTGCACTCTTTGTGGGTCAGGACCATCTTGTGGTTTGTTTGTACAGCACCCCAAGTGTTGGGGTTGGCGTCTGAGCGATGCTGCTCACGTCTAACAAGTTGACAGCAGTCCCAGCCTGGGAAGGCTTTGTGTTCTGGGGCGGCATCTAGGAGCATGAGATGTGAACAAGAAAGACAGACAAACAGGTGATGCTTCAGCATGTCTTTTGATGTGGAGGTCTCTCTGACACTAAGATGTTCACAGATTTATGTGAAGGCAAGACATCGGGGAGAAAAAAGGAAGAGAAAACTGGGATTCTGACTTCTTGGCTGGGTCTGTGAGTTAAATCACAGAGATCTGGCATCTCCTGGTTCGACAGGGAGCAGGGAGGGATAATGCCTGTGTTTCTTGGCTGCTCTCCCTCAGCATCACAAGGCTTTACCTGCTCTGAGGTGAACCCTTTCCATGCGGGATCATCGTGCAGTGTTGTGGGAAGATTTCCTGAGGGGCAGGAGCTCTGGTGTGGCAGGGCTCTGCTGGAGTTGCTGTGGTACAAAAGTTTCTTTTTTCTTTTCTTTTCTTTTCTTTTCTTTTCTTTTCTTTTCTTTTCTT